>OY720022.1:11263364-11641474 GCA_963082485.1 Eudonia mercurella | reverse complement strand
GACAGTGATGTAATGTTTATAATGTTGTAGTATAATTAACTAAGCTATGCATAATACGTAGCTTAGTAACGCTTGTAAGTAGTTCTTAGAGTTACAACTACCCTTGATTAGTTCAAAGCTAGTTTAACTCTCTGTTAGTTATCAACTCTTTGTAGTTCGCAGTGTAAATGATTTATGATTTTTTGTTGATGTAAATATTATAGACATCTGTTAATATCAACAATAGTAAATTAAAGAAAATCTCTAAAAGCTAATTTTATAATATAAACATAATGCAAAAGAATAAATATGTTATACATTACATATAGTGTAAGAATAATGTTTAATTATTATGAATTAACAGTATAGGTATTTTATTAAGTTCTCAGAGCACGTACCTATAGGTTTTGAAGTAAAAGAGTGTGCTGATTTGTGGGACCACATACAATGCTTAAACCAAGAAAGTAGCTCTTGTGTTATATCTTTTAGTATTATTTTTTTAGTTTAAGTTTTCTTTTATAAAAGTTTAATTTATTGCATTTTTAACACATTAATAATACTTAGTCCTGTTAACCCATCCAAAAAGCTAAAACGCTTGTGTTTGGTTATCTCATGTACGCGTTCATTCTAATGCTATGATGGGGTTGAACCACGGTTTCCCGCATTCAGCCCGAGCATATACGTCTACATACCGACGCTTCAGACATTTCTGTACCTTCCTGGTCACATATACATATACATATATATAGGTAAAATATAATGTTTATAATATACTATATGTACTGTTGTTGTTATTGTAATTGATTCATAATTTTAGGTGAATGTGTTAAGCTTAGCGAATCATGCGTTTCTAAGTGGCTGTATTATAAAAAATAAGTAAGTTTTATACCTACCACAACATTTTTTTTTCTAATAAAGAAAATGGGCTACACCCACTTGTCAGAATTTCATTTGCCATAATTTCATCTGCTATACTGGTCAACAGACATAATATTGTTTCTCATAATTTCATATGTCATACTCATTGTTTACTAGTCACGTGCTAGAAACTTTGTTTCCCATAAAGTCAATTTCAATAACATAATTTGTTACCATCATTGTAAGCCGTAATTATCATATGCCATAACATCACTTACCATCGAAATTGCTTCTAGAAAAAAATCATAAAACCGGTATCAATAGGTTTAAGTTTGGTTAGGTTAGAACATGAAAAACAACGCACGAGCCGAGCGAGCGAAGCGAGCATGCTGCGTCAGCGGCCGGCGAAGTGCCAGAAAGCCAATCGCTTTTTAGGACGGGGAAGGCGTTAGGTTAATTTAGTATGGCGTTGAAATATTTTGTTAAATAATATTATTGCAATTAATAAAATAGATAACAATACGTAAGGCACTCGTATCATTATGGAATCTAATGTACGGGCAAACAAGAGTATGTCACATAACTTTTATGGTAAACAAACAATTCGGGCAAATGAAATTCGTATTATTGCTTATATTTTTCGGGCAAACAATAGACAACCAAAAAGAATGCTTTAATAAAATATATACAGTGTTGAAACGCTTTCACGATAAATTGTGTTCTCTTTGTAATCGAAGTATATTTAACTGGGTCTTATACGTACCTACATGTCGTAGGATAACCGGAAAAATCCTAGGGGTTACGTAAAGATCCGTTTTTTCCATTAGCCTATGTCATATAAGCAGTAAAAATATAATGATAAAAATCAAACATTTATTTACTCGTAATACAAAAAAGGCATATTAACGTTGGTATACATAAATAGGTTTTATAGACTTACCTTTTTAAACGTGTGGCATCTGTTATCAGACCGTCACGACCGGGTTGTTGCTAGAACCCGGGAGGTGTGTGGGGATGGGCGATGGTCTGCCCGATCCATTAAACCACACGGTACCCGTCTATCGCAATTGCGGAACCTCAGAGCTCATCGAGTCATTCGCGGTCAGCGCGATAGCCATTTCTCAGGCACGCCAATACAATTCATAGACCTTACTTTACTTTACCTTACTTCATAGACATTACCTAGGTACATATCTTGTATTAGAATCGATGAAGCTATGATATAAGGCCGAGCTCAAATCACCAGGATTTTGGTAAATTTTAATCACATAATAATAAACATCACAATAAACATTCACATCATTTTACCGAGCCAAACTACTCAAAATTACCTACCATTGAGGGCACTTAGGTCAAGGTGCAGTAATTGGTGCAGTAAACACCTAATTATTAGGTGTTAGAAGTTTAAATTAAGTAGCCAACTGTTTGAAGGTAGTAACAACTCTGCTTTGAAGTAAATAATTAAAAAAAATAATTACTTAAACTTAAAAAATTTGAAAAACCATGAAAATATTTTGTATAGATAATTACGAGTAGCATAGACGAAAGTATACCACTTATTTCTAAACTCCCTAGTAGTAGTATAGTAACAGCATTACTCTTTAACCTAACGGAAACAGCATATTGAATTATTTCACTGGTGCTCAATCTCATTTGAAGGGAATGAAATTAGTAGTAATAGGTATAAAGTGTTAAATATTTTATAAGCCATATAAGGGTTAAAAGCCTCGCCCAAACAGAAGCGGTGGGTCGTCGGCGTCACGGGCACAGTCACGGATGTGGTAGTCAATATAATATGAAGTTTGTGTACGAGTATATCGAATAAGCGCAATCTACGCAACAAGCCGCGATCTACAGGCGGGCACCCGCGACTACACGCAGGTACCTACTTCAACATTGACTGTTGACTTGACTTGATATTATAACAAAGAGGTAGACTTCTTAGCGGGAAGGTGAAGAGAGTGAAAAAGTTCGCTATTTTGTTTTATTTCCTAAAATTTGTGTTATGTTGAATATAAACGTAAAAAAAAAACAATTATATAGGTACTCGTAAAAACCGGACTAACATAAAAAATAACTGCAAAGTGAAAAAAACTAAAAAAAAAACCTGGCTGCTCAAAACAACTATATGTACAAAAAACAATTATATACTTGTTCAATTAATTTTTAACGCAAATTTTGTTGCGAACAAATTAAAAAAACTAATATGTTGAAAAAAAAATTTTTTTTTTCTATATAATATATAATTATATACTTACTCGTAAAAACCGAACTAACATAAAAAATAACTGCAAAGAGAAAAAAATTAAAAGAAAAAGACAAGCAAAGAGAGTGCGGATTTTATTGAGCTAGTGGCTAGCTCAATACTCAGGCCGCTTGGTTGATGATTGTTTGTCCCCGTCTGCGACAACTATCAATATTCAATGTATTTATAAATACTCATTTATTATAGATTTTATTATTTAGGTATAGGTAGGGGACAAGGAAATATTTCACGTTGCATTCAACATTGCTCAAATTTAATTCTGGGATCGTAGAGCTTGTTTTTTTCTTTTTAGTTTTTTCTCTTTGCAGTTATTTTTTATGTTAGTCCGGCTTTTACGAGTCAAATCAAATCAAATCAAAATACTTTTATTTCAGCACTAGAAACATTGAAACAATATTATCATTTGGAGCCTCCTATTAGATATGAAAATATCTGTAACAGAAGGCTCCGCTCTTCCATAATCATAACTTTATAATATTTCTAGTTTTAATTGCTAAAGTACTTAAAAGCTAAATTTTTATAATTGCTGTTGGCATAAAAGAATGTGTGAGAGTATGTGTGTGTGTGTTGCTGTGTATGTGTTTGTGTTTGTGTGTGCATACATGCATGTGAGAATGCGTGGGCGTGCGTGATGTTTGCGAATATGTATGTGCGTGTGTATGTGTGAATGTGTGTAAGGGTGAGGGTGTGTGTGTGTGTATAATTGTTTTTTATATTGTTGTTTTAGCAGTCTGGTTTTTTGTTTTATTTTAATAAATTGGTTTATTTCACACTTTTTAGTTTTGTAAAGTAAATAACCAAGCATTTCAAAAACCTACATAAAATAATTATATTAAAACGCCTTACTCTTTTAAATAGCAAAGTCATAGCGCATACACCAATTGTCAAGGCGTAAAAACGAAACTCTTGACGTCTCTAGTACTTTTGACTGACAAGTTCTTTGAGTTTTTTAAACATGAGAATAAAATCTGTTAATATTCCCGAAAACAAAACACCATAAAACATTGCTGTAAATGAAAATTACACTTACACTACATCTACGTCCATAGAAATTTTTTTCCTTTAAATTCCGTTGACGTTGTAGTTCGTTTAAGATCGTGTGGTCGATCTAACAGTTTTTTGGGGTCAAGACTACTAATAGCTAACCCGGTCAATGTTTTTACTTTTTTTAGTTTTTTTTATAGCCTTTGTCACTCCCACAGTCAAAAAAATCTAACGACACCTCATATGTTAAAAACCACCATGCCGTTTGGGCTGTAGGGCTTGCCAAAGAAACAGACACACGTACATACATATATTACATGTGATCATTATGATCTATTAACAAAGTAAATATTGTTTTTTATATATAACTTCTATGAAGAATACTTTGACACTAGCTAAATATGCTAACCGCACGAAGCCACTACGAGGGCCATCTTACAAGAAATTGAATTAAATTGAGACCACGACCATAGTTTTTATTCTACTGTGCCACGACCGTACCGCCACCGTCTCGTATGTATTTTTTTAAAGGGTTTGCTAATCAGTAAACTCTCTCAAAAAAAGAACGGGTTTTTAGGGGGCGGCTAGAAACTTAAACTCAAGCTGCAAGCACCGACAGATATTTTCTAGAGGGAACGGCATCACGCACTAGTGCGTGTCCTGGTGCCCTTCTAGATTATCCGAAGGGTTCGGATCGGATGGGGGACCGAAATAACCCAAGGGCGCCTATAAAGGCTCGGACCTCGGCTCGGGTTGACCGGGTCGTGGGGGTGGAGCCTCTGTTGGAACGACCGCCACCGCGCTAGTGTAAGTGAACTTCGTTCCCGCGCGGTCAAGCCGGACCGTGCCTGTTCCGCAGATCGCCTCTGTTTAGGCGAGGCTTAAACCAAATCTACCCCAATGGCCTATATAGCTTTCTGGCCGCGAGCAACATTGTCCAAATGGAACAGCCTATGCCACCCTCCAACCAATAATTAACAATTTGTGAGAAATGGCGCTGCTAAAAAATTTGTCAAATGTAATTTTGTGTCACCTTTCGGTCAATTATGAACAAGTTATAGAACGTGTTGTTGCTAAAAAAGCATGTGTGTTTATAAATAGTTGTTTGTTGTACATATTTTGTTGACTAGTTATTTGATAAAGGAAATTAGTAAATACACCTTAAGCGAGCAGATGTGGCGATGACATGCATTCCTTTTTTAAATTACATTTTAAGTCATTGTTCCTTTTTTTTGTAAAGTTCTAAGACAATATCCGACACAATGTTTAAATGATAGGCTATTTTCGTTTCCGATAGAAACAGTCAGTATCACAACTAACAGCTAAGAAGGTACTTTGTAACATAGGAGCCTAAACTGCCAGTACCTCTTTAACCAGTAACAGTTCCAGTAACAGCGCTAACAGCGCTATTATGACCAAATAGTCCGTTTCCATAAAGCCGGCAGTATTAGGATTGAAGAAATAGACCGAAACGAAATTGTCACCTTGTATTCTTCAACGGTGTCAGTGTGGACTAGTTATATACATAGGCTGGTTTAGTTTTTTCAATTATGACATAGTTGTTGAGTATATTATTGAAAATTAGGTCAGAGGGGTAAATGAAATGCAATAAATACTGATGTTATTAATTATAAACTAGACCGCTTAACTCAGTCCTCGCCTGCGGTAAGTACTTGGGGCGGGAGGTACGCCACGAGTACGAGCGTTTTGCGACGCGGCGAACGGTTTCTAGTTCATTGCGCGTTATACTACGGCAGTCGCAGTCAGCAGTGATAGAAAAAACGCAATGAACTAGAAATCCGTTTGCTGCGTCGCGAGACAAGAAGATAAGCAATTATAAACAAAGGTGCCTGCCTATCATTCAAGTCAATTGTTTTGAGAAAAATAAAAAATAAAACTTTTTTTACATTACAGCCGTTATTTATTACGCTGTCATGTTTGCAGTATTCGTCCTCGACTTTAATTATATGAATAATACAATGCTCCCACTTCTCTACGGAATATCCAGCAAATAATTCCTCCAACATATTTATATATTTTTTGGTCCAGATTAGAGTCGATACTTTTTTTTTTTTTTTTTTTTTTTAATTTTATTTAGGATAACAACAGCCATCAACTTACATAGATACAATTTGTATAAGGCATGGAATTTTAGGGCCAATAACAGTTACCCACTTATTCAAATAAGGAAACAGAATCTACAAGTAAATTACGTAACTGAATGAGTAGTACTTAGTAAACCTTAAAAACAACAACGTACAACCATAAAACCATAAAAAGAGCCATCAACAAATAACACTTAATAATAATATACACACATATTACATACCTACATATACAAATAAAAATTAAAATAAATTATTAAATAAAAACAATCATATAATATATACTATATATATTATATATATATATATACATATATACACATACATATATAGACATAGATATAATCCACTATAGATACAAATATTATACTACAATAACTTATTACACATACAATCTTCACTGACTGACCATTTAATATCGACTATTCAACTCCTAATATAGTTTTGATTATTTTAAATTTAAAAGAAACTTTAGAATTATTAAATGGATCCACGTGTGGGAACCTTTTATTATAGGAATTAAGAATTCTACCAAGTGCTCGATTTCGTCCGTAGTTAGTAGAATGAAGTGGAACACTAAACAGGGATGTATGTCTTGTTCTACGGCTTGGCACATTGAACGTTATTTGTGCAAGTAAATCAGGGCTGTCGAGATGTCCGCTTAAGATATCATATAGGAGTACAATATCTAACACGTCTCGGCGTTCCTCTAGCGTAAGAAGGTTATGGATGCGACAGTTATGTACATATGATTCCACCTTGTCGGAGGACACACCGTTTCTGAAATTCAAATGCTTCAGAAATCTTTTTTGAATATGTTCAATACGCTTAATATGAACTGCATAAAAGGGAGACCACACTTGACAAGCATATTCCAATATACTTCTCACGTACGCCGAATAAAGAACTTTTAAACTAGTTATACTCTTAAATGGTTGACACGTTCGCAAAACAAATCCTAAGCTACGATATGCTCGATTTACTATGTTATCAAAATGCGCGGTGAAAGTCATTTTGGAATCAAGATAAATACCTAGGTCACGAACCACAGATACTCGCTCAATAATCTGATTATCAAAATTATAAGAAAAAATTACTGGTTTTTTCTTGCGCGTAAAGCTTATGCATTGGCACTTCCTGATGCTGACTGTAATGTTGTTTTTTTGATAATAGTCAAACAGATTGTTTAAGTCACTTTGAAGCAATTCACAGTCAGCAACAGAACGCACCCGCATAAATATTTTTTTATCATCTGCGTACAAGAGATGATTTGCTTGAGAGAAGCAATTGGCTATGTCATAGATGTATGCATTGTAAAATAGAGGGCCAAGGTGTGACCCTTGAGGAACTCCCGAGGGTACAGCTATATAGTCTGATTTAAATCCTCCTAACACTACCGCCTGAGATCGGTTAGATAGATATGATTGCACCCAGCGTAGTAAGTCTCCATGGATTCCAAGACTATGAAGTTTGTGCAGCAGAAGGTCGTGGTCCACCCGGTCAAAAGCTTTTTCAAAATCGGTGTAGACCACATCTACCTGACCACCGCTCTCCATATACCGTAATACGTAGTCCGAAAATAGTGATAAATTGGAAACAGTCGAGCGTCTTTTTAAAAAACCGTGCTGCGACGGTGGTATTCCTTCATTTATTATTGGATAAATATAATTATAAATAAGTTTCTCAAACACTTTGCCAATAGTATTTAAAATGGAGATGGGACGATAATTTTCTATTAATGATTTGGATCCTTTTTTGTGGATTGGTATAATATTAGCTCGTTTCCATTTATCGGGAAAAATACAATCTTGTAACGAACGACTAAACAGAATAGATACTGGTACTGCCAAACTCTCTGCACAAGTTGATAGTAGTATTGGAGGTACACCATCGCAGCCCGGTCCCTTAGATTTATCAAGAGACGTTAACAATTTTAATATAATTTCCTGAGAGACTTCTATATGTGACAAGGTTCCTTCACTCGAGTAATTCAGATCATAATTAGATTGGAATTTATTATTCGTGGTTGAGCATGTAAAGACGCTCTCAAAGAACTTGTTAAATGCTGTACATATATCCAAGCCATCGTCGTATTTCTCATTATTCAATGTAAATTCCTGAGGGTAGTTTGAACATCCTTTTTTGGCCTTAACATACTTCCAGAAATACTTTGGCGAGAACCTAATATGCTCTTCAATATTATTAGTAAATAATTTAAAACATTGTGATTGCAAAAAGTGTTGTCTCTTTCTCAGTACTGAAAACTCATCATAGTCTCTCGGGTTACCGTATTTTTTCCATTTACGATGTGAACGCCCCTTTTCACGAATAACTTTTATTAGAGCTGTCGAATACCATACTGGATAATTACATTGTTTGAGAGAACAATGTGACCTAGGAACAAACATAAAAAAACATTCATTTAATTTCTTATAAAATAAATCAACAGCGTCGTTTACTGTGCCAATGTTTAAAATATGATTCCAGTTTATTGTGTTGAGATAATCATTGATTTTTTCATAGTCACATTTAAAAAAGTTAAAACGTGGATGACGACGCTCGGTAAAAGGTTTTAAATATATATCAGAGATTTTAACATGCAATGCGGGGTGATAACGGTCTTCTTTTAAAACTGGATTGGTTGACGAAGTTATCTTCAATGGTAAGGTACTAAAACATAAATCTAAAATGTTACCCTTACTATTAATATTATAATTATATTGCCTTAAACCTAAATAACCAATATCATCTATGAAAGAAATCGCTACATTTTGTATCACGGATGAGCCTTCAATATATGCAGTACGATCCATGGAATTCCATCTTAGTTGTGGCAAATTAAAATCGCCTACAAGTAAAAAATTATCCAAAGAGTGACAGTCTACGCATCGCGATAGATTAAACGTAATATCATTCAAACGGTTTTGTATTTCGCTCGAATCGGGTGGGACGTACGCTATAGCTATATGTAGATTTACTGAGGCGCCGAGCGCGCGGGCAGGAATAGTTACACACAATGACTCGGTCGACGAAGCGCATGACCACTCAACACACTGCGATGCACCGAGCGTACGTCGCACGCACAACAGCACACCACCGCCCGTTTTCTTACCCGTCGATATAAGATTACGGTCACAACGAAAAACATGATATCTACCATCGCAAAGCTCAGTACTCAATATATCGCTTTGCAACCATGTTTCGGTAAACAAAATAATGTCGTATTCGGAAGTTAAAATACTGTTATAAAGTTCGAAACACTTTGTTCGTAACCCACGGACATTTTGGTAGTACATTGTTAGATTATTATTATTGTTTTTTAATAAAATTGAATTAGCCATTACTTACGGTTAGAAATTCCTTTTGAGCGAACATTACATCCATTATCTGTAAAAACATATGTTCTGATAGATATATGCGAAGGTATACGCGAAGGTACGCCGCCGCCGCCGCCGTGAATATTATGCTATACTTAGTGTATTTGTGAAAATAAATATTTATTTTATTATACGAATTATTCCACGACGAAAAGTTTAGTCGAGCAGTGAGAATCTTGGAATCAAAAGTGTACGTGCAAAGCAACAATAGTAAATACAATATAATTATGTAATAATAATAATAATAATAAAATGTAAATTTAAATATGAGAAATAATAAATAAAGGGAATAATAATAATAATAATAATAATATGTGCAATCAGTAAGGTTCATAGATGGCTCAGTAAAAATTACAGTGTTTTTGAAATATTTAAACAACATGATATGAAAACAATTTAAAAAGTAATAATAAAAGAAGCTAAAAAAGTCACAAAGTCACTTCACTTTTTCGATATCAGATAGGCACTTTATATAAATCTTTGGAGACGTATTATTTTTCCGCACGAAGATTTTACAGTTGCGTACCCACACATACTCATATTTGGGAATAGCGTTCCTGGCGGCTTCTTTTGTTTGTTTAAGAAGTTGTTTGTTACTTGGTGTGAGATGTTCGTTTACATATATGTTGCGAGAAATACCAGGCAAGCCGATGTCCAGTGTAGTAATGCCCTTTTTTCTTCTTATTCCAGAGATGATGGTATCTTTAATCAAAGACGATTTTAGCTGAACAACAATATTTTTTGGGGTTTTGGAATCACTGATACGGGACTGTACGCGATGTGCATGAACAATATCAGCCTGAGAAATATCTACACCTGCCCTCTTGGCAATAGCAAATACGTATTCAAGGAGATTTTCATTGTTTTTTTCTGGAATCTCTGATATTTCGATATTCATGAGGCGGTCACGCTGTTGGAGAAAGTTATGGTCATTTTGCAAGATATCATATTTTTTTTGAAGTTCTAACAAATTATGTTCTATTTGATTGATTTTTTTGGTCTCTGTTGATAAATTGTTCAGCCGCGTAGTCAAGACTTTATGTTCAGCAGTCTGAAAATTCAAGGAATCTTTCAGCTCGGATATGTCCTTTTTTATCTCAATATGCTCCCGAGTAATTTTTTCGTTGCTGTTTTTAATAGACTCCAATTGTCCTATTATCTTTGAGACGTCTTCTTTTACGCTTATAATCTGTGTTATATTTTCGTTCATGCTTTTAAACTCCTCTTTCTGCGACTTACCGAAATTATTCAAAAAGTCCATAATTTCAGTTCGAAAATTGGATAGTTGGGTAGATGTTACAAAGTCGGTATCCAGTTGTTTACGTTTTCTGTTCGTTACCTGACGCTCAAAATTTGTTAGATCAGTTTGTGAGCCGCTTATGGAGCCACCACTGATCGGTGAGCCCGCTCGCGATCCGGGAGGCGAACGCCGCAAGCTCATTTTATAATAGCCGGTGTGTTATTCCTTCACTGCAAAATCCACAGCTGCTTGAGCGAGACGAATAATCGCCGTTGTCTTCTTTACTCGAGGTGTGCGGGGAGGGAAGTAAGCCACCGTTCACAGCAGTGAAATGCAATAAGTGGGAAAAGATAGTTAAGGCAAACTAAGACTTATGATCTTGATATTAGGATGAAGATGAGTTAACACGAATTTACGAAAAGATTTAAAATTTATAGAATAAAGTAACACACGTCTGTTTCAGTCAACAGTTCCGGACGACTCGGACTTTTGTGCTAACTATCCTTTAATATCTCCCCAGACCAACTCAATTGGGTTCAAGTCTGGGTGGTATGGAAGCAAACGCAACACTTCATGTCCATTTCTTTTTAAGAACTCGTCAATTTTGTAAATGTCTTCTGTGAAATGGTTTTTAATTAATTTGAACAAGTCATCCTTTCTAAGTTTTTCATTAAAAGGCACTTCATGCTGTCGTAGCCAAACTTGCATAGCTGGCTTGGTAGAAGCCATAGTCGACTTTTTCTCTTCTCGAACCGAATAATAAGCTGCGTTATCCATTACTATGACAGAATTTGGTGGTATATTAGGCATGAGTTTTTCATTTATCCATTTACTGAAATTCACGAAATTCATCGTGATAATCACCTGTTTTACATTTGGATTTAAATATCACAAGTGCTCCGTCTACAATTACAGTTTGGCCTCTACAATGTACGATGATCAAATGGTCTCCTTTACCGATATGAGAAAGCACGCCGTGTTCATCCTTTGATTGCCAACATTTTGAAACGTTATGAAACGCATTAACATAAGTTTCGTCAAGATATAAAATATGTCTTCTTTCTCTACGATATTTTTTAATAGTATTTATGTAGGTATTTCCACCTCCACGATGTTATATTTGGCTGTTCGATAAGGAGTTTCCTTTTAGATCCGCACTTCTTAAATTTAAAACCCAGATCATGTTATAATAGTCTTAAATATTCCCTGCCGCAGTGTAAAACATTCTCTTCTCTAAGTACATCATTTAAAGTTTTCAGAGTTGGTATTTTTTTTTAATGTGTAAATAATAATAATAATAATAATAATAATAATTTCGCTGAAAGGTTGGGTTAAGGGTCAGATGCAAAAGGCAGTACTCCTAGACACCGCACGTATTGTCAGAAGGTTACTCACTCTGCAGCCCTGACCACCGGTAGCTTGGGCCCTGCTCCGCTGCTGGTGGTACTCTAGGATTAGGTTTTTATAATGTTTTATATTAAAATATTGTAAAAATCTAGTTTTAAGAAAGAAAATAAATAAAGGAGATAATAATAATAAATAATTTATTTCGGAATAAGTTAGTACATCTTCCATATTAGTTCTAAAACATAGTGACAGTGTCTAAAACAGAGTAAAACAGAGTGACTTTTTTTCTCACCACGCCTTTTGTGAAATCGTCTATTTCCACTCTTTTTTTGCGAATCTGTTTTGGTCTACTCGGTGATTGAAATTTTTCGTTGCCTTTAAATAATTTTCCTTGTTGTACCTGATAAATACAATTTGCGTTCTGACTTTGATAATAGAATCGATTTGAATTGAAGGGCGCGAGTAATGAAATGTATGTAATAAAATGTATTGTAATATTGCATGATTTGGTGACGACATAGGTAATTTTCTTTGGAAATGTCGTTACTTATATAAAAGCTGTGCAGTTTCTTGCGCCCATTCTTCTCCACAGCTAAAATATAGACGCTCTAAATGGGTAGTAGGTAATTAAATGTTCGGACGGTTTAAAAGTAGCACCTATATTTATAATTGCATATCTTCAGATGAATCTTGTTAAAATTATCACGTGTGTACCACCTTAACGCCCGGTCAAGGCCACTGACGTTTTGCGATGAGGCGAGCGATTCATAGTTCATTGCGTTATAACGTTGACTATGACTGCCGTTGTATAGCGCGCAATGAACTAGAAATCCGTTCGCTGTGTCGCAAGTCGCACGTGTTCGTGGCAGAGAGCCCCTACGTACCTCCCGCCCCCCGTACCTACCGCAGGCGAGGACTGAGTTAAGCGGTCTAGCTATATATTGTATTAACTTTCACTAGGAAGTTTATATGATTTTTAAATAATGTTTATGATTTTTCTGGGAGTTCAGTACCTACATGCTGTCTTGATAATTAGATACATTCAACAGCTAACTGATTTATTAATTTTTGCAATCAGACATAGTAATAAATCCAACACGCCCCCTCAAAAATTATCATCTTTTACAAATGAAACATTATTCTAAAACAGTACATACAACTTCCTAGTGTCCCTGGGAGTAACAAAGTAATACGGTCCAACATTCGTTGCAGGGATAATGGAAACTCAATAAACCTTATCAGACCATTCAATAATGCAAATTAGAAATTATAAAATAAATATACATATGTCCACACAATTTAAAGTGTTCACGAGGCAACTGTTTACTGCAAGTCCATTCCCTTTAACATTTTGTGAAATGCAACTGCAGGTAAAGGTTTGGTTAGTCTGTTGAAATATAAATAAATTTTATTACATTTTTCTCAATTTGTTTCCTTGAAAAATGATATTTGATGTCAATGAGTTTTGTCCTCTTATGATTAGTATAATTATTTGCGATACTAATGCAGCCGTTATTATCTTCATAAATAATTATCGGCCATGTAATATTGACATTAATTGATATTGCTAAAGACTTGAGCCAAAACGCTTCCCTAACAGCTTCAAATAATGCCATATATTCAGCTTCAGTAGACGAGGCTGCGACTGATATTTGTTTCTTCGTGTTCCAAGTTATTATACACGATTCGAACAACTTGAATATATTATATCCTGTAGTACTTTTTCTGTCGTTTGTGTTTCCACCCCAATCAGAGTCGACATACCCACACAATATATGATTATAATCACATATTTTATATATTAATTTAAGTTTAATAGTGCCTTTTAAGTACCTGAGTACCCTTTTAAGACATTGCCACAATTCTTTGTTGTTTTTATTTGTGTATCTACTCAAAATATTAGCACTTATACTTAAATCTGGACGATAACTGTGCTAACTGCGGATTTTTTAAATGGCATTATTTACAAACACACTACTTTTACACATACCTCAACACTCAAATTACAAAACTTCCCTGTAATATTCTATTACACTTTATTTATCACCTCTATGAATTACAACAAACACAATTCTATTCAGTACTTTATCTACTCAATGTGTATAAATTTTGGTTATTACTGGTGGTTGGTCTTAGCATGGGATACGATTACATTTTGGTACTCTTTAATTGCATTGTTCAGCATCTACACATTGAAATGTTCAGATTTGTATTTATCATACAACGTCATTTATGTTTTACTTTTTTAATAAAGTTATTATAAAGTGGATAATATAAACATTTTTAAAGAATTAGAACAAATACAAGTATCTAAATCCTATAGTTGTTCTGCTGAACAATGTAAACTGTATGTAACAAATACAAATAACTCGTTAAAAATCTTTCACGTAAACATCAGAAGTATAGGTGGTAATTTCCATCACCTTTTAACTTTACTGCATCGCATTAGTATCCCCATTGACGTGGTCATTTTGTCAGAGTGCTGGTTGAGCAAATGCCCATCTTTACCTTCATTGCCAGGATTTTTATCCTACACGTCAGCTCATAAAAGTCAAAACGACGAAGTGGCAGCTTATATCAATAAACAACTTCCACATCTGATTGAATTACCAGAAATTAGCGAAGCAAATGGTCTTGTTTTAAAATTCGCTAATAAAATGGCTATTGGTGCGCTTTATCGCTCGCCATCCTACAAAAATATCGATAGCTTTCTAAGTTTCTTGGACAACATTCTTGTCATTGAAATCTTTTGTCAGTCTTACTAATGTCGGAGATATTAATATCAACATTACTCCAGAAAGCAGCGATTTAAATGCCGATACTTATCTAAACGCTTTTGCATCTCATGGCATTTTGCCTGCTCATACATTTCCCACAAGAAAAGAAAATTGCCTCGATCACGTAATGCTAAGAACCAAAAATAATGCCATCACGATAGTTCTTATGTCCTACATTACCAATCACGCACCAGTAATCTTATGCTGTGACCTTCATAAGATATTAAGTAACCCAAAAATCACACGTAAGCATACTGACTAGAGGAACTAAAAAGTTTTGATTTCTCATCTATTCTCACTTGTGTCCAGCCTGACGAAGCAGTAACTCTTCTAGTGAACTGCATCTCTAACAGAGTCAACACCCATACTCGTTCCATGTATGTCCCCAGTAGAAAAAGGATTCTAAAACCTTGGATTACTCCAGGCATACTGAGGTGTTTGAAACATAGAGACAGACTATTTATTAAAACTAAGAAACACTAGTAATGAAGTGGGTAAACTTATCTATAAGAGATACAGGAATTTAGTTAATAGTTTAATCAAAAAATTAAAGCGAGAGTACGAGCAGGCTGAAATCCAAAAGGCTAGAAAAAGCTCTTAAGCTACATGGAAACTTATTAAACAAATTAGCAACGTTGATAAGTCTAATGTTTCAGCTGTTGACCTTTTATCACTTTCCAGTGATAAATCTGCTTCGCTTGATGAGGTAAACCGGTTTTTCGCCAACGTAGGGAAAAGTCTAGCTTCAAAAATTTCTGTTCAGCATGGAAACAGTGACCTTGTCGAACATTCTTGCGTGATAACAAACGCAATATCTCCTCTCAACTCGATGTCCTTATACAACACTGATGCCGAAGAAGTACGGCATATTATACACAATCTCAAAATTACCTCGGCTACTGGTTGGGATGGCATACCTACTGCAATTATAAAAGCAGCTTTACCTAGTCTGGTCTCAGTAATTGTTCATGTTCTAAATTTGTTTAAATTTCGGTGTATTCCCTGCAGCATTCAAAAAGGCCCTTGTACATCCCATATTTAAAAGTGGAGACAGAGTCAGTGTCCATAACTATAGACCCATATCGGTGTTAAAATCACTATCAAAAATTTTAGAAAAAATCTTTAATAAGAGACTCATTAGTTACTTAAATAGCATTAACTTTATAGCAGATATCAGTATGGTTTTATGAAAGGTAAATCAACAGAGGGTGCTGTTATTGATTTAACTGAAGTAGTAGTCAAAAATCTAAACAATAAGCAAAATACAATTGGAATATTTATGGACCTCTCAAAAGCATTTGACACTGTCTCTGTCCCCATTCTACTCGACAAACTTTCAAACGCTGGTGTCCGTGAATTGGCTCATGATACCTCTAGAAGTTATCTCAATGATCGCTCACAATGTGTGATAATAGATAACATCATAAGCCAGGATGAATCGCTCACCTTCGGTGTACCACAAGGCAGCATTCTTGGTCCAACTTTATTCCTGGTTTACATCAACGATATTTGTAAACTAAGTCTGATAAACTGTAAGGTCATAACATACGCTGATGATACAACAGTGGGATATATGAACTGATGATGATGAAGATTTATAGTTCCATGTTTTCGTACTGATCATAAACAATTGGGCTTTTCAATTTATCATTCATTTTAATTTACATTACAAATTTTATTCAAGCCATTTAGGCACAGATTACTTAATAGTAATTTAGGCACAAGTTATTGTGTGTGGTGTGAACAATATTTTTATCGTAGCAGCAGCCCTGGCATTACTACGATGGCAGCGAGGCCGCGCGGCACAATTTAGCCCAATTTATTAATGATCAATAGTCATAGATTTTTTTATGTGACATGAATATTATATAAACATACTCACGATTCACGTACCAATTAGGGTACAAACAAGCGCAAACAACTAAGTAGGATTATTTTTAATTATTATATTGGCTTAGCGCTAAATCTAAATTTAACATGTTAAGGCTCCGTTGTTTGAATGATCAAATTTCAATTTTTGAGTAATAGTCAGGTTAACTAATGATAGTTAACGTGACAATTAGTCAAAAATGTATGGTTAATTTAATAAATGGTTAAAAATGACAATCAAACTTTGTTTGATAAATAGTTAGTATAGTTATTTTTTTAACAATTTGTTAAAAAAAAATTAACTACTCATAGACTGAGTAGTCCTAGTCGCAAAAGACCTATTCGTAAATCAATTAAAATTAATTTAAACATGGCGAGATATTTCCAAGACATTGAAATAGGTATTCACAATGATAATATTATGGTATTAAATAAATCTAACAAAAAAAATTTTAACAGTCAGACAGATAGAAGAGGAATGGCCAACTACATGCATAATTAAACTACCAATAAAACTATCGGGTAAGTAGGTACCGAAAAGTAAAGAGTGAACATTATATATTTTAATATATTTATTTTAGTTTGATCTTTTTCAAATGCAATCAATTTATACAGCATATCTTTTATAGCGCTGTTTAAAAAGGTACCTAATTGTAGGCCCTCAGAACATAAACATTTAAATATATTAAGAATATAAAGTATTAGATAGATAGATATGAACATATTTATGGATGGGCTACTTTTGATACTGACTTTTCGTTTAATAGCTTAAGTATACTTATAATAATATATTAAAATGCGATGTAACATCTCAAAATGTTGTATGTACTCGTAGTTGTTTAAAAAAATATTTTCTAAAAGAGTACAATATTTTTAATGAATGAATTTATATCCATGTTGATTTATTTAAGCCATTTAATAGTGTTGCAACGAATACGAATACGAATATTCGTATTCGCCGAGTAACAGTATTTTACCAGATATTCGTATTCGCTGAATATCATGATGACATTCTTAAAAATATTGAGTAAAACACTTGTACTATTATGTATTATATGGTAAAATGGAACGCACCCAAGCTGCGATGCATGTATCCGAACATATTATTTTGTTGAAGTCTTTTTATTTGGGTATTACCTTCAAACCAATTAACATTTCGGTTAGTTGGTATTGTTTGTGGTTGCTTATTACATTTGGTGTGTCTGATGTGCTGTATGATATTTTTGATTGTCAAATTGTGCTAAGACGATTTAAATTATTAAAATGTCATCCCAACGGGAGAATATTCATGTTTGGAAAGAACAAAGAACACGTACTATGAACGAAGTTGATGCCTATCTCATGTATATGTACTCTGTGCTCATACTTCCGAATCTATTGCCATCCTCAGACCCATTGAATTTTTTAGCGTAAAGATAAACATTTTCCGACAATATAAAAATTGTCAACGAAATATTTCTCAGTAAAACCTTCCACTGTAGCCTCAGAGGCTATTTTAAACAGTTGGCAATATATAAACGGAAAAAAGAAATCGTCATGTTACGAAAAAGTTTGCAAATGATATGCTTTTTAAATCAAAAATTACCAGAAGTCAATTTTATTAAAGTACTTACTTTTTATACTAATTAGCGTGTTTTGTTGGCTTTGACTAACTAAGGTTCAACTATTCGTGTTCGTATTCCCCGAATAGTAAAATAATTATTCGTATTCGTATTCGTAAAAGTAGTATTCGTTGCATTACTACCATTTAATAAATAAGTATATTATTACTTTGTATTTTTAAGTGCTAATTGCTGCACTGAAGCTGAAATAAATGTTTATAAAATACAGTGAAAAAATTATATATAAATAAAATATTTTATAAACATTTATTTCAGCTTCAGTGCAGCAATTAGCATTTAAAAATAAAAAGTAAAAATTTACTATAGCGTTGTGTTATATCTGAAAAGATGAATCTGATGGCACTGTGCCGCAAAAAGCACTCAAAAATTAAAAAGCAGTGACTAAATTCAGCGCTTACGTCGGCCTTCCCGGTAGCATAGCGGTCAGTGCAGCCGCCCGGATTGCGGAAGACCCAGGTTCGATTCCTAGCTGGGTCAGGTGGGCGTTTAATTTTTTACTGTATTTTATAAAATATTTTATAAACATTTAAAATTTATATTACATTAAATAAATGAGATTTATATTATAAGTACAAAAATTGTTTTATTTCCCATCATTCCTTCAAGGGGGCAACGATAATATAACGTTTTTTTTAACTTTAATCACAACATAAAATGAATATTATTAATTAGCAAAAAAATATTATCCTGCTCGACAGGTAAAGAGCAAAAAAAGCTTACCCCTCCAGGGAAGCGAACCGATTTGCGTAATTATTGTAGAACTATCAATCAAGGTTTTTACCAATCAAGAGGGACAAAGGCAACGCCATAGTAGAAAAAATTCACAGATTTCGCAGTCCCCGCAATAATCGGAGCATTGAAAATGAATAAAACAATTTACGAAAAAAAATACATTTATTTTAAATTACACAATTACAACTTGAATGCACTTCTCGCCTGCATCCCCATTTTTTAACACCATTACCATGACGATCGGTCAATAATCAAAGAAGCTACATCACTTTTTATATACGGAAATACCTGTTTTTCTACAATACCAAATCTAAAGGGACCACCTACATACAGGTCACAATTAATAACCGATTTGCAAAAATTTTTCGCCATTTTGTAGCTAAAGTAATACCCTAGGACCCTTTTTTTCATTTTTTCTTAAGTCGGTTTTTGCTTTGAAATATTTACAATTTAGTATACATTTTTTGTGAAGGTCAATGACCTTTTGAAAAAAATCAATATCTCCAAAGCTAAGTGAAATATCGAAACAGTTGTTTTTAAATATATTGGATTGTGCTAAGATCTATCAAAATCGAAGATAAAATTAGTATGGCCACACTAAGGCCAAATCCCACACTGTGCGTGGGTAAGAAATAAGCGAATATTCGTTGAAATGTCGTTTTCGTATGAATTAGAGTAGAGCTCCAGATCTGAAGGACTTGTGTTAGTATCACGCACACAAGTATGCGTAACCATACAAGCGTGCTATGTCACTGCAGGCGTGACGTAGCGCTCTGAGTGACCCAGCGCCCTGAATATTTCCCATAAAAGTGGGTAATAAATAAGTTTATATTTTATTTGATCAATAGTTTTAATTTATTTAATTGTGATATTTTTTTACGAAGACGTAATAAAATGAAAAGATAATTATTAGCTGGCAGTTATTTATTTTTATTCTCATTGTTAGGTATAGCAGAATCCTTAGTTATCTTTCTGAATTTGATTTTTAAACAGCATTCGTTTAGATGTTACATCCCTGTTGATATCGGATCGTTAGGTATCCTGTAAAATAAATATAAGTAAATTAACGCTCTCGCGGAAAATTTTAATTTAAAGACCAGGCAACCCTGTAAACATGTTGTAATTTGGAGTAATTTTGACAAAATAACACTTTAATAATTTGGAAGTTTCTTTAAGTAAATGTTTATTTAAAGTTTACTTACCGATGATAGGTCACATTTTTAGTTGTTTTCAATCGTCCTTCGTAATTCCTACACACTTTTATAGCGCAAATCGTGAAAATAAAACAAGGTTTTTATGAAAGATATTTTTATTTAGAAGAGCTTAACCTAACTGCTCAGATATGTGCCAACCGTAGGTTTTAAAGATCTCCGGCGCTGCGGGAAGAGCCCCTCCACCCTTGCTTAGCAAAACGCAGGCATTACATGCTCGCCTTCGCAACTTCGGCTTTTTGGTCGCCTGCGGCGACCAGCCTCAGCCGCAGCGGCAAACTTGATGCCTGCGTATCGTTACAGCGGCGGGTGAGGGCTGCTCTCCCTCCGCGCCTCCGGGCTCATAAAAAAACTCTAGCATAGGGCAGACTAATTCGGTT
Organism: Eudonia mercurella; assembly: GCA_963082485.1. Taxonomy (NCBI): domain Eukaryota; kingdom Metazoa; phylum Arthropoda; class Insecta; order Lepidoptera; family Crambidae; genus Eudonia; species Eudonia mercurella. The sequence continues at coordinate 11,620,727 of OY720022.1, read as the reverse complement.
CTGTGACTAACTTTGACCTGATGTTACCTCATCGTCGGGTTGTTTTTTTTACTGTAATTTACTACTACTGTTAATTATTATTAATTAACAAATTATGATAACCTGAGGACACAGATGCACCAACTGGAGAAATGGCAGTTGAACACCCAGCAATGGGCTCCACATCACCACCTAAGTACACAAGTGGCTCACTAGAATCTGATAATGACAATAATTTATTGAGAGTCCTAATTGATTCCTAGCGATAAAAAATCGTGTACTTGTTCCTAATTAGGTAGTAGTTCTTTACGCAAAAAAAAACCTCCAAATTCGGCGGCTCCCCTTGGAAATACTAAGCCTTATTTTTGTTTTTCAATAAGTATCTTGTTTTTTTATTTTTCAGATTAAAACTCCAATCTGACAAAGTCTTTTTAAAATACCTACTGAATTGGAAAACAGTCACATGGCAGATCAAATGTTCAGTCATTATACACGTTCTAAGCCTTCAGTAAGTATTTGACAATATACTCTACTCTCAATATACTCCCAACAATAGATCAATCTGGTTCGGTATGTTGAAGTTTGGATCTGCTAACGTCATTCTTGGTATGTTTGGCCAGGAATTAGTAATAAACTTTCTTTCAGGAAGGAATGACGTCTGTTTGTTAAGTACATGAGCCTTGACTTGAACACTAAACGTTGGATCTTGATTGGATTGCAGTTTGACAAATACTACATGTTTGGAATTCATAGATGTATTACAGTCACCTCCTACCCCTGCACAGTGTGGGATTTGGTATCATTTTCGGCCACCTTAGTTTTATGTTTTCATTTGATCCGTTATTATCAATTTGAGGATCAGGTAAAACTCCCAGAATTTTATCTTACATAGTTTTGGAGATATTTGAGAACTCGAGAAAAACCCATAGAAACCTGAAAAACGTAATTTCTCAGTTTATATATGTTTTTAAAAGTTTCCTAAATATACGTTTTATTGAGATAATCTTTAAGCACCATTATCATTCAATTAAAGTTGAAAATTACAGGCCTATACGACAATATAATAATTTTTCTCAAGTATTGAACCATATTTATTTCTCGATAATCACACAATATTAGCGATTTATTTTTATGAAAATCAATTAAGTATAATTAGAACTAACACCAAAAAAAAAACTGTATTAAAATAACGCATGATTGCCGTTATTTATTTATTTTAATATTATAGGTAGGGTTGTCATCTAGTCTTTCAATAGTGTTCATTAAGTACTGCATACGCTTTTAGTAGATGTTGTTCGACCAAATTCTGGGGCCAGCAATTACGGCAATACTGTTCGGACAGCATTATCAGATGGAAATCGCCAAATTTTGCAAACATTTTAGACATTGACGAATTGCTGAAGGACGATTTTCACACAATTTTGGTTACTCTTTCGAGTGGTTTGCCGATAGATGTTGCAAAATTTCGAGTGTTTTGTGCTTCTGTGGCTGAAAAATATGTAGAAAAATACAACTGGTGCTATATGTCAGTCACTGTACACAAAACACTCTTACATGGATGGCAAATCATTGAAGCGAGTCCTTTACCGATAGGAATGCTGTCCGAGCAGGCAGGTGAATCCAGAAATAAATCTGGCGATATGACCGAGAGCATCACACAAGAAAATTAGATAGAAAAACCACAATCCTCGACCTCTTTTGCCGTGCTTTCGAGTCTTCGGACCCCTACCTAACGAGTTTATCCCTAGAAAACCGCAAGTAAAAAAAAAGCGATTACCTATTCCACATAAAGTTTTGTCACTTTTGAAAACAACAGAACCAACACCCAAGACCAGATTCAGGTTTTCCTATAAACTAGGAGGCCTAGAAACTGAGCGGGCACCTGTTAGTGCCACTTATTTTTTCAATTTTTGATGTAATGATGTGTGTTGTGTCATTAATGAGTCACTTATTAACGAAGACACGGATTTAATTCTTTGAACAGATGAAGTCCTCATTAATTCTGATGATGAATGAAAATACTTATAATAACATTTAACTTCCGTTCACACAGCTCATTTAAAATATTTATTTATTATTTACTAGTTGTCGCCCGCGACTTCGTTCGCGAAGACTACACTATCCCACAGAAACCTGTTACCAGGATAAAAAGTCCTATATCCTAGTCCGGGTCATGGTCTGTCTATGTGCAAAGTTTAATCCAAATCCGTTCAACCATTTTCACGTGATGCGCGGTCAAATAAACAGACAAAAATCTAAAAACTGTTGTAACGTTATCAGTTCTAAGTATCCCCAGCCAACTTTTTTTCGAATATCTTCCATGTACAGACTTTCGACCCTCTTTAGCTTTATTATATGTATACATAGATTAGTAAAACACTTGTACGGGTAAATTATGTGAAAAATTATTTGGGAAGTGTTAATTTGTCAATTTTTTTTTATAAAACAAGGGTAACCCCGAATTGTCAACCCTATTCCTATAGAAACCAGATAAAAACTTGCCATGCAAAAGTGCCATAAATGCTGAATCATACAAGATTAGTGTTTGAAAATTTAAATTAACATGGGTACTCTTATGCTTAATGCAATACAGATGTAATGGATCGCTAATATTGTAAAATAATCCAAAAAAATAAAAATAACTAAAAAAAAATAAAAAATACATAACTTTTTATGTAGTTAAGGTACAATGCTGAGTTTTTAATATATTATTAGAATTATTATTTAAAAGCCAAGAAAAAAAAATTACGGCTTTATCAATTTTACTTTAGGAGATATAAAAGTAAACACGATTACTAAAGGTTATTGACCTCACCTACAAAAAATTATAGCGTTAAAATTAAACATGATATTCATGTTTTAGTTTCATAGTAGGCTTTATCAAGATATAAAGCAACATATAAAAACATAAAACGAAGGTGTCCAAAACTGATCAAAAATCCCACACTGTGCCCTGTAACAACACTATTGTTTTGAGTTTTCTTCAGTCAAAGTAGTTGAACTGCAGCTTCTATGATAATAATAAAAATAAAAAAAATTAAAAAAAATGTTTTAGAAGATGGCAGAAATTATACTCACAATCACATTTTATTAATTTTGAAGTACAAGTTTTTCTCGTTGTTATGGCGACGAGTATTTTTCTTTCGTTACTCCCAACGAATCAAATGCTCTCATCTGAGCATTCAGTTTATCAATGTGTAAAGCGCGGACAGTGTTAGGCTATTTTCTTGTTTTGATTGTAAGAGGACCAGCGCTAGAAGTTCGCGTACATAAACCTCTATCAATAGATCATCCCTAGCGAATCTTGACTTTAATTGTTCTAGTGCATGTTTATAACTACTTCCTGACGGAGGAAAACTCTCTACAGACGCTCTCACTTCAGTTCCAAGTTCCATTGCTTGAAGAAAGTATTGATATTTGTCATCATCAATATCATTGTCTTCATCAATTTTTTTTTATTTTTATTTTAATAATATTTGCTTTAAGATCGAAGTGTTTGCGAAACTACGTGAAATAGGCAATTTTTTTATATTTCTGGCATTGTTCATACACACTGTACAGTAATTAATATTTTACAGTAAACCAATCTAATTTAAATCAAACATAATAAAACCTCAAATAATTACAATATTTTACGAGCGATGACAGTTCACAACACGAAACAACGCGTTTGACTTGACACTCACTGAGATTGTCCGCTGGCTGTGCCGATGTAAACCGTCGCATCGCGCTATAAGGAAGCTTTCACTCTGTTAGATATTTACTCATGTGGTTTAGACGCTTGAACCCTCTATCTCTATACTATAGCCAAATTCGATAAAGAATGTTTACCAACAAAGCGTTGCCAAGCAACCAGTGACACATGTATTGACAACAATGTCAAGGAAAGATGTTACGTAAAAGATGTACTTTTATTAAATATTGTATGAATAATTTAAAAACTAAAAACCATAGTACAATCATAGCTTAGTTTTAACCTATTTGAGTGAATATATTAGCTACTTTGAAATAATTAAAAACTGCACTTGAAGATTCAATAATTTATTTATTACATAAATTAATCAACTGCTGTTACAATCCAATTTTCTTAAACGTCAATTCAATTTGTTTATGAATGTTTGTTTTGCATTGCAAATGCACTATTTACGCTGCAGATTTCAGAGGTAGGTAGTAAGATAATCAACCACATATAGATACTAATGTCATCTTCATTTGGAGTGCTAGTTTATAATAACGGAATTGTTTAGAATGCCTCAATTTTAGTAATGACATTTGTTTAATAGGGTTATCAAGTGAAAATATTTAACGTTTTTACCGACGTTGAGCGACTGATTTAAGTGAAATCTGGTGAACATCAGGATGACGGGTGTACGTCAATAAACAGTGATTCTATACACATGAAAGCAATGTTCTAGCAATGTGAGGAATGTGCGTAAAATTTAAAGCAATGTGCTTTTAAAAAACCAGAGTTTTTTCAGAAAGTTAGTGAGCCGCCAGCCTGTTATCAGAATGACGGGTGTATTTTTAATACGAGCAAAATACTTACTATCTAAGGATGAAAACATTACCGTAGCAATATTCCGGCAATGTGCTCGAATGTACCAAAAGCAGAATCAGATGCGGTAAAAGGTTTAAAAGTAATTTTGAAAATAAAAATTCAAAAATTTTACGCCTGCTGATTTCATACAGGCAATCCGGCGAATAGTGGATTTTAATATTCGAGAAATGCGTGAATTCGGCAGTCTGGAATTGAAGCCCGTATACCTAATCAGTCCACTTCAAAATAGTTGTCAAACTATTCTAGAGAATATTGTGATCTAATAATGTGATTAGTAAAAAATGTATGTATGTGGAGGCTCTGCGTCACCAACATGCATAGCGGAATCCATATACATACAATTATACATGGTATTTAATAATAAAAGGAAAAATTTGGAAATTGTTATCTCATTTGCATTGCACTGCAAGAAACTCCTGTGGCATAAATGTTTCTTTACACTATTCGTCGGATTGCCTGTATCAAATCAGCAGGCGTAAAATTTTTGAACTTTTATTTTCAAAATTGCTTTTAAACCTTTCACCGCATCTGATTTTACTTTTGGTACGTTCGAGCACATTGCCGGAACATTGCTACGGTAATGTTTTCATCCTTAGATAGTAAGTATTTTGCTCGTATTAAAAATACACCCGTCATTCTGATAACAGGCTGGCGGCTCACTAACTTTCTGAAATAACTCTGGTTTTTTAAAAGCACATTGCTTTAAATTTTACGCACATTCCTCACATTGCTAGAACATTGCTTTCATGTGTATAGAATCACTGTTTATTGACGTACACCCGTCATCCTGATGTTCACGAAATCTGTAGTGAGAATAATAAGTCTTACAATATCTTTTATGTCAAATGTAGTAATCAAGTAATAATACGAAAAACACAAAAACATTTTTGCCCAGATTTGTGATGACCCTAATTTCGTTTGTTTACATTTATTCTTTATCGAGTTTGGCTAGCGTATAGACAAGTTAATAATCAAAGTAGTAATCGTAAAATTCAATAAAACCTTATTTTTGCTTAATAAGCATATTTGATGCTCTATACTTAATACATACTGATTCACTGTCAATTAAACTAAAATTTTACCTGTTGTTTATAAATAAAAGATCGTTTCGTAAATAATGTGATTATATTCTTAAATGATAATGGATACAGTGTATGATGAAGTTCGGATTAACAAAGAAATTGTTACGTAAAAAATGATGATTAGGTTTTAACGAATAAAGAGAAATGTTAATTATAATAACTTTTAGCGTAAAATATTTATATCGTTAATATATAAAATATTAATATAACTTTAATACATTATAACAATATCAATAACCATAATGTGCACGCAGACATAGCACAAATTTAATATAATAAACAGAATATACTATTCGTCTAGAAATAATATCAAACACTACTTAATGTAAGCACTTGTTTGACAAGAATTTACTGACTTAATTTATTTTTAACTTTTCAACTTTGATAATAATTTATTTAATTTACACATACATTTTTTGTGCAGTCTTTTACATAAAATAGCATACAATATATAAGACTTTTTTTTAAGGTAATGATCATTGTCCAATAGAACTTGACATAATAAGGTCCAGATGCCACCAAGGTGTTAATCATCCTAAACGGACGTGTCGTAAATTACCAATAAATTGTCTATAGCGGAGAGGCGGTGTGGACATAGCAAAACCCAGTCAATGATCTCCTACACGTCTCGTCGCTATGATAGTCAGACGAATGTATTACTGCATTGATTACTAATCTTGGCTGCGACAAGAAGCCATTGCAGTTGAAGCCTTTTTACAACATTTCAATACAATGAACATGATACTCTTTTCAGAAACAGATACCTCCATTTTAAGTCTTTCATTCGTTTATTTTGACAGTTTGAAGCTTAAATTTATTATTTTAAAATATTATTCTATCACTTAATTATTATAACACTGCATCACCTTTACTAGAATGTACATTCATGCACAAATATTTTTTTTTAAACATGCCTGTAACATTAATTTTGTATATCATATAGATAGATACTTTTGTAAGCTGCAATTTGCTTTGTCTATTAGACATTAAATGAAATAGAAATAAGTACAAGAACAACATCGTGGACCTAAATGTTTTATTTCTTTACAAACAGCACCAAACCATTGCGACATAGTACAGACCAGACAACAATAGTTTAAATATAAAATTACCACAAAAATTACATGATAGTATTTATATTGCATATTATTTATGTAATAAAACAAAAACTTAATCCATTTAAGAAAAGAAAAACAAAAATAAAGAATAAGTTTAAGTCTGTTTCGGGTAAATACTTTATCAATGAACGGGTTTTATTTTATAACTAAAGTATTTATTTTATGTATGTATTTATTTATTTAAAACTACACTAGCCCGTACACGAACACTTGTTGTCATATCTTTACAATAGTATGCCGGCAGTAAATATTAATACTTAAAATAAGTATTAGCATGATTGTAAGTATGTTAAATATCATTTTTATGGTTACATTTCTAATTGTGACATTTTAAATAACGATGTACACCTCTTACAAAAAACTTGATTTCTAATTAATAATTAATTACGTAATAACGTTAAGTAAGTAGGTAGTAAACAACAGATTCACGAAGGATTGACTACTTTAAAGTAGTGAGACTCAAAACGATGATGTTCCGGGGTATCGTAGGGAGTTTAATTAAAACATTAATTATAAGTACCATAATTGTTTCAGTCCAGTATTAAAAAACGTAAATAAATAACGTAGCATTTTTAAAGCTTTCATTTGTGTCGTTTTATAGCCGCATCGACTATTTAAAGCACGTAACAAAAATATAATAAGCGAAACGCGAACACAGTGCATTTACATTCTGCCTGATTTTTTTGTCGAATTGTGTCGGACTCGTTCGTTTGCCATCCATATTTATAAATCATACCAGTATCAGATTTCCCTTTAATAATATATTCTATGTTGAGCATTTCATCGGTCCTCATCTAAATAAAACAACCAGGCTGTAGAAAGACAAATATGGCAGCCAGGAGTCAATAAGTGTTTTGTAAAAAAAAATTAACTTAACTTTCCGATCGAAACAGAACTTAGATAGAAATTAATGTTGTAAAAGTGCGACCATCGCTTTAAGCGTAGAGCTATTAAATAGGAAAAAGTTAATCGGATGAAAAGACAATTGATGCATTAACTGTGCTCACGGAAGCGTTCTTTTATATTCAAACGTTTAAAGCTAAGTTACAAACGGAAAAAAATTATTAAACAAAACAAAGAAATCATTATATTTTTTTAAATTTTACTTATGTTTTGTAATGATAAAGGAAAGCCGAAATCAATTATTCAAGGGAAACTTTCGATCGAGACAAAAGTTCCCAGCATCAAACACTCTTTGGGCAGACACTATTCCCAGTGTTCTTTAAATCTGCTTACACAGAGAGTGTCCGCAACAAGTGCGTCTGACTAGCATTAGGCCGAAAAATAAGTTCGAAAACGACCGCTGGAAATGGAAACTGATTAAGAACACTAATAATACTGCATGAGCTCGATAAGGCTTTTAAAAACAAATTGATAACATTCGCATGCGTTCAATACAATTGTTCAATCAATTGTTTATGATATTCACGAACGCATGCGGTCGCAGTGCAGTCGCGCGGCTGTGTTCGGCGGGGCTCCTTAGATGGGGGGTATCGTCCACAGAACGGCGGTCTTGTCGGCCGAGGTGGAGAGAAAAGAGAAGTCGTCCGGGTGCCACCTCGCGGATATCACTTTGTCCGGATGACGTGCCACGGGCACGCTCGGCAGAGCACACGTGAGGTCTCCTACGAAATAACAAAAACACTGTTGTAGCTTCGCATCTAAGGGCTAAAACAGTGCTCGACCGACCGTCGTCGTCGGTTCGTACGTCTGTCGAGTATGCTTATATTATACATAGTCGCTTATGAAATACAACAGTACGACGCTGACCGTCGGTCGGTGGCGCGTGACGTTCATAAGCGACTATTTATTTAAGCATACGTGACCGAAGTACGCGCCGAACGGTCGGTTTAGCACTGTTATAGCCCTTACGCCGACTTATCACTCTAAGCGAGCGGGGCAGCAGGGCGGTACATATATTAGACGATTTAAAAAAAATTATAAAAGCAAACGAGTAGCATCGGTTCCTTCTTATTTCACCAGGGAGTTTACTACGAATGGCATTAACAAAAATGTTACATTGGTAGAATAAATGATTAGTTTAGCGTGATTTTCATAAAAATAAATATTCCTCTGAGTTTTTGTCTATTTCTTCTTATTTTTTTAATAACTTAACTAGGCGAACTGTTTGGGTTGTTGTTCGTATACTTCAACTATATCGACGATAAAAATGAAGCAGAAAAACTACCAACTTTTATAACATATAAATGAATAAACAGTTTCCTTGAATTAATGATAATAACAAAATACTAAACAATGTACGATGTGGTACAATGAAGGCTGTACAAATATGGGCATCATAATTATTATCGCGTTTGGATGCTCTCAGTCATGTCAGTTAATATACATATCAAAATAGCCCAACCCATTTAGCCCGACCAGGCGTTTGTTTATTGTTGTAAATGAAACTCTAAAGTATTATATTAGGGTATATGTATATAATACTTTTAGGGGTGTTATAACACCCCGCCAGACCAAATGGGTTAAATTGTAATCTGCTTGAGCGCGTCGGCCGTGCTCGTGACACAAGTCGCTGTGATACCTGCCAGATTCACCTTAATAGATAGTGTTCAGTGGACCCAGCGTCATTTATTAATCAATAGTCTAATAATGACTTCATAATATGCTACTTTATTAATTAGTTTTGACTAAATGTTCTGATTACATCTGTAGCCGTTTACTTAATAAGATTTAACCAAACTTGCGAGGTATATTCACAATGAGAATGCGGTGCTTCTGTATAAGATACAAGCCGATAAAGCACTTGGCGAGAGCTCGATCGTTGCTCAGTAAAGGTGTGTAGCGTATAAGGGGTGTTGTAAACCACCATTATGAAGTACAATCGCTTGCGATCGATGGACAGCCGGGAGAAGACTATTCAAATTATTCTTATTTTAATTTGTAAATTGCATCTAAAACTGTTCTGTGCTAAAACATTTAAACGTGTGCTGTTATTGTCTGTAAGAAATAAGTAGTCGGTGCGTCGTCGGTCTCGTCCTTGTTTGGAACTAAAGCATTTAGGTTGAAAAATACGTTACCGCCAGTTTTATGGAATGCACCTTTTTTGAAACAGTAGAAAATACATTAAACTTACTACTGCGCTCTGAAAAGGTGATGGTTATGTGTCTCTCTCCCCTCCCCCAACTTCTTCAAGGGCGAAAGAGGGTACATATACAAATTGTGCGTTGCACCTAGAATAGGGTTTACCTTGTAGGTCGGTTAGCACCACGCGGCCGTCGTAGCCTGCCGTGAGCAGGTAGTAGGCGCCTGGTGAGAAGCGCACGCTGCGCACGTCGCCCGTGTGCGGCGTGAACCGCTGCAGCGCGCGCGACCCGCGCACGTCGTGCAGCGCGCACGACCCATCGTCGTGCCCGCACACCAGCAGCCGCCCGCTCGGGTCCACCGCCAGGGAGGCAACGGCTGAGCCCTTTATCAAAAAATCAGACATAGTTAAGGTTGAGTCGAGCAGCTCTACCGACGACGGCGCAGTGGTTAAAGCGCTTGGTCTGCTGAAGTTCTGCTGTCTGGTCAACTTTCGCAAAGGCCGGAGATCGGATAAGTGGCCATAAATGTATCACCTAGAACTCCTCGGTGATCTGGAAGGCACGTTAAGCCGTTGGTCCCGGCTGCATTAGCAGTCATGACCAACCACCGCACTGAGCCCGCGTGGTGGATTATGGCCCGACTTTCCTGTGTTGATTTTATCCATAGGAAGAGCTCGTGCCCCAACAGTGGGGACTCAAAAAAGAGCTGGAGATGATGATTGCATGGTAAAACTTACAATATTATAAATATGTAGTAGTATTATAATAGTAATATCATCATGATCATCATCATTATTCTCATCTGATGATGATGATGATGATATAAGCTGATGCTTATACAGGTCCACTGCTGGAAATAGGCCTCTCCAAGTGCACGCCACTGAGCACGATCCGCGGCTACTCTCGTAATAACATGTCACTGTAAACATGTTTATACTTTATATGCAGGCTGAAGACGAGCTTGAAATTAAATTAAATGAAATAAATCTTAATTCAAGTTATTTACTAAATAAGCACTTTTTAATCGTCCCACAAATATTTTGCCTTTCATTCGGGACGTCTTATAAACTACACGTTTAACTATACGTCTACAACTAAAGCTGTAGAGATGCTGAAGAACTGAAAACAAGAAACTAGGTTTCTGGCTTCGGGTGCAAAATGTTGCAATATTAATTAATTAATACTTAAATTAATTCCGCAGTGTACAAAGTACCCGCTGCTACAACTTCTGAATAACCAAGATGAACGGCAACTTTTTACTGCTAACTTACTGCAGTTTCGGCATCAATGTGTCACAAAACCTCAAAAAATCAGCATATTTTATCACAAAAACTACAAATGAGAGTGGGAGGTTATAGGCAGCAAAATAAGGTGAGACTAGTGAATCAGTTGACGGTGATCAGCCGTAGGTACCTTGGTCGGGTGTCCCGTGGGCGGCGAGATGACGTTAACGCAACCGCCCGTGCGCAGGTCCCAGAAGCGCACGGCCTTGTCCTGGCTGCCCGATACGAACATGGCGCCGCCCCAGTTGTACAGCGACAGCACGTGGCCCGAGTGGCCGCTTAGCGCCTGCCGATTCATACACACATGTTAAATATATAGAGATATTGGAGGACAACGCAGCACAGTTAGATTAGGATGACAGGCCAGCTTAGTTTTCAGAAAATTAAGAACAACCTACCTATTTATTTAATAAATGCGTAACAATGATGACTATGTATTTTCATGTTGACTTTCATTTAATTTTGTTACTTACTCTCTGAATAATTCAATGTAAATTAAAGTCTCAAATAGCATTAGAATGGACTAAATCAAATAACAACAACCAAGTTTTTTAATTCAGATTTACTAAGAACTGGCACTTTAGATTTTAAGACCAGTTTATTAAAATATTATTATAGTAATAACGTGTCATTGCACCATGATACAACAATATACTCGTACGCAGTGTTTATTTTAATTAAAATAAAGTTGCCTTATATAATAATATTGTCGTTTCATTTTTCTCTTTACTTATATATCGATTTTGTAATGCTAACACATCAAGTCACGAGCGAAATCCATCGCCTAACCGGCAATTCATTATTACGTCTTCTATAGATTTGGTTACGTCACTAACCCAACTACACTCGCAATAATAATCTATTAAAAAAATTGCAGCACTCTTAAATATATTGCGTCATTTTGACGATTGATTTGAAATTAATACAGAGTGTCTACATCTTGCATAGTAATGTATCAAGTTCACCTACACAATGCCTATATCATGTAAAAAAGTTTCATTTGTAGATCTCACACCATAAAGGTTTAATGTCAATTCAAAGTATCTATTACTATAAAACGGCCATTTTATACTTTAATCCCTATTATTAAACATTTGTATGACTAAAGAATTTCAAGTGTTGTGCATATTAAAAATAACCTTTTATTAATTAAATCCTAAATTAAATCTGAAATATCTTTTCCATCTCTTCCTTCCACCGGGTAAGCTGCTATTACAGCAATACTACCGTTAAAATAGGTCAATTTCGCTTTAAAGTTTGTTTGCGAAATTCCTGATTCGTACAATTAAGAAATAGCAAAATTTATTAACATTTGATAGGCATTGTAAGATTAGCTTTATTTATATAAATTCTTGTTGTTGTTGTTATAATACCTGTACTTTATATTATAAATAATGTTTACAAGACCGAAAATAGATAAGACCATTATTTTTTCGGTTTGCATTCGTTAAGTATTTCGACATTTAAATTTTTTGGAACAGAATTTGGTACGAATTCAGAGAAAGTTATAGAAAATTTGCATAAACTCTTTATTATATATAAAAAATGGGAATGTACAGTCGAATGAAAAAGCACAATTTAATCGAAATTGTCTTATCTTAGTTATTATTACAATTATTTTTTCTAAACATTGAACATGTTATTAAATACACTTAAATATGAACGAGTAACAACCACCAATCCGCACTGGGCCCGCGTGGTGGTTTATGGCCCGTTCTCCCTACCCATCCATAGGGAAGGCTCGTGCCCCAGCAGAGGGGACATAAAATGAGCTGATGATGATGATGAACGAGTTACAAAATCTATTTCATTTTGTTAAATAATTCAAACAATGCCTAAACGATTCCTGTTTAGTACCTAAATGATTTAATTTCGTTGTTCGGTCTTGGAACCCATAACTTATAAAAGTTACCAGGGAAATGGTGAGGAAGGGCGAGATAGACGTTGTATGAAATACAGTACATTTACCTTGCGGTCGCGACGCGACGCGTTTAGTCAGCAATTACAAATTGACCTAATTATTGCCTTCAAGGGGGTGCCGCGCGGAATTTCTAAAATTTACGTGTTTTTAAGTCACTTGTGCTAGGCGCTGAATAGGTCATATACATTAAAAGGACTAGTGTAGGTTAGCTTGATCCTTTCACAAGGCCATGGTTGTCTTGGAATTTGAAACAAATACCCAGAAACTGCATAAACAATAGGTAAAATAATGATATCTAAAAACTTATTCCTTAAGAAACTTTGTAAATATAGCACAAATGAAACAATGATCCGACATCAAAATGTTTGTATTGATATTCCGCAGGCCACTGTTGTCCTATTATTCAATTAAAAAATATGAATATGAAAATATTAAGACTTTTATTATTTTTTACCCAAACGCCTATGATTTTACGAAAGTAAACATTGCTCTAATTAAATCACCAGCCTACTCTGTACATATATTAGTGTGCGTGCGTATTCGTAGTCGTGCGCCGTGGTCACACCACACTGCCACGCGCCGCACAGTGATCAATAATGAGATATTAGGTGGATAATATTCAAATTTGACATTGTGAGGGTAGTTAAAACAAATCATCGCGATATTCTTGTTTAATATGAACGGTTGAAGGTAAGTCATTACTGAGATATCAGCTAGTGAAAGCAGTGTTCCGCTAATTGTATTGATTTATTCAATTTATTTCCAGTTTTCGTGGACAGTTATCTATTTGTTGTGACTTAACAGTGCATTTTTGCGTATTAATAAATATGGTGCACATTAATGAAGGTATGTACTTCATTTTGTATAACATTTAGTAACTGTTAATTGTTATAGTTATTTAGAAAAAAATATTCAAAACTTAGCTTAAAATTTTATATTTTTTTATATTTTAAAGTCTGTATCTTACAAGGAACATATTAGAACATAGACATTTTTACCCTGTTAGATAATTGGAAGTCTGTATTTTGGTATTCAATAAAAAAAAATACCCCAAACTACCCCTGCCTGAACAAACTTTTAATTTTTGCAGGAGACGGTGGTACAGTTAGAAATTCCGATTTGTTTAATTACCTCAAAAACACCCTCCAATTAAACCTGCAACTAAGCAATCTAAAGATATGTTGTTAAACTATATTTATGAGGTCATTGGAGTATCAGATTTGACAACACAACATCGAAATGAGTTACGAAATTCAATACATAGCTTTTGTTTATCAGATTCCAGAAATCGGATTAAAATCGGCAAAGATGTTTCCAAATTTAAAAAAAATATCAGAATTGGTTGTGTAAATGCATAACAACATCTGGAGATCATATTGAACCGCCTTTAACTTCAGGGTGTGTAGGTAGAGGACGCCCGAAAAAGGATTTCATGGATTTAGATGACAGAACTAAGCGTAGAAGGTTAAAAGACGAAGTATCATCCAGAAGTAGAAGTTGTTAGAAGTGAAGAATCATTTCTTGTTGCCTATTGGACAATTAGGGGAAGACGCACAGGAATGTCGCCATAAAGATGTAAAATATTATAGAGAACACAATACCCGAAATGTCACGCAAGCAGACTAATAAAGACTTATTCAAAATTTAATTGGTGTCATCAGATCCTCAGATATCGATATTGCGCCCTTTACCTCAAAAGCAGAAAGGTATTTTTCCTGCAGAAGTCATAAAATTATTAGAACAACCTAATTTAGATACAAACGAGGAAGAATATTCGCACTAAAAGTTTTTTTTGTATGTAAGAATCTCAAATACATTAATTTAATAAAGATTTATTTTTTTACATATTAATATGTTCAATAACAGTATTAGATCATTGTAATTCCAGGTTAAAATATTTTTGACATCCAAAATTCTAATTATTGATCACTGTGCGCTGCTCGCTCGCTATCATAAAGAAACTTAAAACTCGCATTTTTGCGTCCGCGCTGCACCCCCTTAAGTAATAAAATAATAATCACCAAAAGGCTGGTTGGTGGCCAAATGATTAGACAGTTTGCTTTAAAAAAAAATCGCCAGTCTAAATTCGGACACCAACTACGCCGCGCGTACTCTCACTTACCATTAAACCATCATAATTTTACCATTCTACCAATTATACTATTGTGAATTCAACTTTGTGTTTTTACCATTTTTACCATATTAATTTGTTGGACTACCCGACAAATTTGGACCTTCGAGCCTTCGGAAAGGTTTTTTTTTTATACGTAGCACGGCAAATGATTCCATTTCACCAGATGTTAAGTGAATATGGAATCCAGATGCGACGACAACTGACGGTGCAGCGTGAAAACAACGCAGCATTAGTTACCCTCACTCTGCCGGCCCACAAGGTGCCTCTTCACGCCTCGTTTGAAGGACCCCATATCATAGGAAGGAGGAAAAACGTGTCCTGGCAAACTATTCTATGTTTTGGAAGTGCGACAAAAAAATGAGTCACCAAATTTCTTAGTGCGCGATGGAATATTTGAGACAGTGAAGCGGTGACTCCGGAGAGCAGCACGTGTACTCCTATGGTGGAAGGGAGAAGGTGGGATCTGTCGGGTTGTGAACTTGTAAACTTTGTACTTGACGTGTCAGTGACTTACTTTCTGTGTTCGAGCCTTCGGAAAGGTGGGATCTGTCGGGTTGTGAACTTGTAAACTTTGTACTTGACGTGTCAGTGACTTACTTTCTGTGTAACCAGCTTATTGAAATAATTTTCAATAATCGAACCAATTAATTAAGAACCAACCATTTTGTGCGTGTGTGTTTGTGTGTTACTGTGACCAAACCAGGATTGAAGTTACCATTATTTCACCACCAATCACCATTTGGACGACTTACCAAATAACCAGAGCGTCTCACCAACCAATACACAAGTAAGAACTTTCCTTTTTATTACCTATTTACTACTACCAAGATGAGTATCACTGCGGAGTTATTTGCTACTCAAAGGAAATTATGGAAAATATGAATAAACTTTATATTAATTTTAAAAAAGAAGGAGAAAAGCGGAGGTCTATTAAGAATATTAAGCGTCGTTTAGTCATTAGAAGTAATGTAGAAAGATTTTTCGCGTAACCATGAAAAATTAGTAAAGATGTGTGACGAAACTGAAGATGATCCGTACTTCGAAGACGACTCTTCCATTAAGACCAAAAAGTTTTACGAAGATGTGAAAGCGCATATGTTTAAAAAGCCTTCAAGAAATAACCACTCGTTCTCCGTCTCCATCTAATTTAGTACGAGAGGGAGATAACCAACAACCATCATTACCATCGCAATTGCCTGTAGCACAACCAAGCACATCATCAGAATACAGGCCAAAGAAACTGTCGCCACTACCACGATTTGTTTTCATTGACGTCCATAGACCAAGTAAAATCGACGAAATGATGAGAAAGCAGCAGAGCAATTTTAAAGCTTTAGCTCGGACCATTTCTCAAATTAATCTCAATCTTTTGACGGAAAAGTGGGAATTCCAGGATGTTTTAAAGACCATTGAAGCGCGTTGGGCTACTATTGACTCGCTACACTGGGAAATAGACTGTAATTTGGACACGGAAGACAGAAAATATGATGAAATATTCAGCCGTTATGAGAATGAGTTTTGTGAGATTAAAAGAGCTATAAACAAAACAAAATAAATAACAATTACCAAACCTGTTGGGAAATACTAAACCAAAGATAAAATAATAAAAAAATAATTTTTAACTCACATATGAATATACTCATGTCTTTACCAATCATGCACCAACAAACCGCAATTAACATAAACAGGATCCATGACACTACCAATGAATGCCTCAACGCTATAAAGAATTTAGGAGTAGATATATCCACCTGGGATCCCTTGATTGTTTATCTCATCGCACAGAAGCTAGACGCCGAAACGTACAGCGACTACATTGAATCGCTATCAGAACCACGAGATTTACCATATTTGCAAGATTTCCTATCGTATTTGGAAGGAAAATTCATTGCTTTAGAGACTGCTCGCCGTAAAAATGAGATAACCAAATATTCGCAACCACCTATTAACCAATACCAACATTACAACCAAGCTTTCAACAACGGCATTCAATATAAGAAACCAAGAGATGCAGTTATATCTAATATGAAAAATAAATACATATGTCGAAAATAAGCCATTTATTAACCATTCTACTACAAAGGCTTACCAACGAACCAATAATAAATGTTTAATTTGTGACGACAACCATGCGCTGTTTATGTGTCATAAATTCCTTGAGTTCAAAAACCAAGACAAACGGAAAGAAATTTTACAATTTGATATATGCAAAAACTGCTTAATTAACCATAACGGCAAAGAGTGCACCTCGCAAAAAACATGTCGTAATTGTCACGAAAAGCATAATTCGCTTTTGCACAATGCCTACGCGACAATAAACCTAGGTAGTTACCAAACTTATACCAATCTGCCTAATCAACCAAAATGTGTGTCACATGTGTCTAAAGATCAGCAGTCGATGACCGACATCTTATTAGCAACTGCTCAAGTCAACGTCTTGGCAGTTGACGGGACCTATAAAACTATGAGAGCCCTAATTGACCAAATTGATCACAAACTTCACTTATTTCTGAGAATGCAGCGCAACAACTTGGAATCCCTCGCCAAAGATGTAAAGGCGTTATCTTTGGAATAGGAGCGAAAGAAAATAGTTGCAAGGGAGTTAATAACATTACCATAGCTTCATTACATAACGATTTTACCATGAAAAGTTACCGAATCAATCTAACCGAACATGTCCACTTACAAACTTCTCTATCCTAATTTGTCCACTTACAAACTTGACCACTTCCAAAGTTGTCCACGTCCTAACTTGTCCCCTTCCTAACTTGTCTCTTTCCTAACTCTAACTTGTCCACTTCTTAACTTGTCTCTTTCCTAACTTGTCCACTTACTAACGTTTTCAGGGATAAAAGTAGTATATTGTATATTGGTATTCCAGGCTATATTTTTCTCCGAGCCAAATTTCACCCCGATCTGTGCAGCCAAAGATTAGAGGAAGCTTTTGATTTTTTTCAGAATTTATTTACAAATGTAACTAGATTCCTTGGCCTTTTAATTTGTATCACCAGTACTAAGGCCATGTTCGAAAGTCTGATTTTAAATGAAAAAACATACAAATCTTACTTATCTGCCGATGCATAAGATCAGCCACGATCATATTGAGATATATTTTTTCTGTTATACGTAGCCATGGTGGACAGCGCGTCAATTTGAGGCTATATACAAAAAATTACTTATACATGGAGAACTGCAATCCTTTGCAAAAGGTACCAACTGCACACCGTTGGAAAAAATGGTTATATTGAATTGTTCGTCATCTATAAAAAAAATTAACCAAACTGCACGAAGTGATGACGACAGTAGTATAGCTATATTAGTCAACATTAAAGATATGAACCAAGATATAGAAAGTGAAATGTTCCTTTCACCGTTTGGGGAAAAGGTTCTAGAATATGTAGCAGGATTTGTCGTTTTTTCCATCCCTAAAAAAATCAAATGCAAAAGTTGCATAAAAGGTTTACCGGGGCCACATAACAAACAGAACCTAACTTACCAAAAAAGCAGAGGTTATCTTGTTTATGCATCAAACGACGTCATCACTATATGCAGACAATGTGAAATACTAATACGCAGAAATCTCGATGACAATAAAAGACTTAAGCCGACAATAAAAACTGCTTACATAGTGACAAAATCATTGAATCATTATAAGGGAAAGGACATATTCCCAACCATCGATCAACATGTTTATGATAATGATTTCGTCAAGCACAACATGGAGTTAGGAAGACTGGTTATGCAAAAGTATACAGATACTAGAATTTCATATCTAATGAAAAAGACTAATCCTCAAAAATGTATTCGTCATATATGTATACAATAAGCTAATACATTTTAAAAACCAATGAAAAAGAAGATGTTGATTTCAGTGTTTTATTGATACCTACTACCTACCTAACACTAGCTCTCATACATCAGGCAAACAAAGAGAAGTGTAGGAACTAAACCTGTGTACACCTGTGTAGGCATTAAAGAATACATAGCCGACATCAAGCATAGGCGCGAAAAAAGTCTGCAGTGTGCGAACATGCTCTCGAGGGACCCAACCATTACATCAGATTTGACAAACCTTAAATACTCGCCAAAGAACAAAGATTAATTCCTAGAATGATACGCAAGGCTATTGAAATTAAAAAACACCGAAATTTTAATAGAAAAGATGGTTGAAATTCACCACTTGCTTGGGATCCCATCACACAGGTCATCCAATCCCAGCCCCAACAGCAACACATTGCAAGACCTAAAAATATTGTGAACTCCTTTTATGTAAACCTGAACGCACCCGGTTAAATATGAAAATGATTGACGGTAGGCAAATAACTTGTAGCTATGAGAGGACCAACACCTCAGTTTTCCTGTGACCACGGACCCTGTAAAGGCTTCGAAACGTCAGTACTAAATAAAACTATGTAATTTAGTAAATTAAACGCGAGTTTCATCTATAAAAAGTGTTTCATTTCTAATGTCGCATAAACCTTAGAAAACAATATATAATAAAATTTTCTACGAAAAATGGTAAATTTTTGATTAATAAATATTATACAATAAGAAATGGAAGTGCAAAACTGAGTCCTTGTATGTTTCATTTATAAACAAACTGCATCAATTTCATTCATCATTCAAAGTTTTCGGTCTTTGTACTAGTCACATCCCTACTTTTTGCGTCTGCTTTACAGCCAAATGTTTACTTGTGTGCGTTTTTTGTGTTTGTGTGACGATTTTGTTTTAATGTGTGTTCATAGCGACGTGACCTATTTTGTTATCAGTGTGCGTTACTGTGTTGATGTGTGCTGTATTTGTTTACCTCGTCCCCCCCAAAAAGCGGCAGAGTATTTACAGTGTAGAGGTTGGCCAAAGGCAACTCCCGTTCTTATTTCTCTGAGCTCTGGTAGTAACGCATTTTCCTGTAGGTATATATTGCATGATTCAATTTTAATAGAGGAAAACTGATACATATGCAATCTTTTCGAAAGATAATGTACAAATACCATCGAGGGTTGGCATCACAGACTTAATGTAAGAATTCCAAAAAAGCCAACTCTGCATTTATTTTTGAGTTTACTGCAGAAGGAGGCAGCCTTTAATGACGCGAGGTTAAAGCGTGTGCAATTACATTGTTCATTAAAAAACGTCGTCTAAGTGACATCCAAAAAGATGAACAAATTAGACGAATTATATTGGATTGCACAACTAATATAATTTCCGCGATAGATTGTTTGGAGCGGTGTTGTGTATTTTAGATTAATTTCTTTTTATTTTGTTTCTTTTTATTAAATAAATAAAACTGTTTTTCTTGTAACTATTTTTCTTGTTAACAGTATTCCGGCGAAATGAGAATCCGTCCTTTTGCGAATCCGACCAAGAGCGAATAAATGTTTGAAATGGGCAAACATGCGACTCGGAAAAAGCTACAATGTAATAAATGCTTGTGGTAAAATACATGAATGGGGAAAACGCGATTGGAAAATACGCTTCAGAAATTAAATGATTTTGAGAAAAATAAATCTAACCAGTCGATCCGGAGGCATGCCTAGGAATAGAAAGTGGACAAGTCAGGAAGAGACTGGATAGGAAAGGACGAATATGGAATGGACTATCTAGGAAGTAGACAAAATAGAACTTGAGAAATGACAATTCGGAAAAAGAACAATTTAGGAGGGGACAAATTAGGAAGAGACTAAATAGGAAATGACGAGTGAGGAATGGACGGTCTAGGAAGTAGACGAATTAGGATTTGAGGAATGACAATTCGGGAAAAGGGCAATGTAGGAGTGGACATATTAGGAAGTGGACAACTTTAGAAGTGGTCAAGTTAGGAAGTGGACAAGGTCGCCCGGAGGGCCATGGACAACTACCAGAGAACCACAACTGTTATAGTAAATGGAATAGGTTCTTATAGCCTATACTTTATTTGGAGTACTCGACGATGAATTTGCCCAACAATACCAATATGATTTGATTAAAGTTAAGAGTAATCAGAATTATTTCAACCAATTAATGAAAATCCAAACCTCGATAATTGAGTCTGAGTACGATGTTATCCAAAGAATGGAGGAAGCCATAAACCAACAACATAAAACGCTTAACCAGCATTTGAATAAATTAGACAAATTAACCAACAGTATGCAAAACCAGATCCAAGAAAACACATATGCCAACGAGTTTGCATTGTCTTCCATAACAGCCAACGGCATACTCATGAATTTGAAAGATATACGACAAATGTTATTAAGCACCATCACTGATATTTTTGAGGAGCTCGATGGCGCAGTGGTTAACGCGCCCGGTCTGGGAGTGCTGAGGTTAAGCAACTTTCGCAAAGGCCGGTCATCAGATGGGTGACCAAAAATAAATCATCTCGAGCTCCTCCGTGCTTCAGAAGGCACGTAAAGCCGTTGATCCCGGCTGCATTAGCAGTCGTTAACAACCACCAACCCGCACTGGGCCCGCGTGGTATTTTATGGCCCGTTCTCCTTATCCATCCATAGGGAAGGCTCGTGCCCCAGCAGTGGGGATATAAAAATGAGCTGATGATGATGACTGATATTTTTCACGGTAAATTTAAGATACATTTATTACAACCAGAACAGCTAACCAAAGAACTTCATATCATATCAGGCCAGATTTCAAAAGAATTATTGTTACCAATCGATACCATTCAGACAGATTTAACCAAGATTTAGACGAGAATATCTAATTTTCAAAATAAAAATACCATTAGTAGGCAGAGACAGCTTTGAAATATTTAAATGAATACCAATCCCTATTAAAATAGACAGCAAGATGCAACAAATAATCGTTATGGCAGGTCTGTTGGCCATTAAAATTCAAAGAGACCTATAAATACCATTCTTCGACTTACAATTACAACAATGTAACCGTTATGACTCAGACACCCTACTCTGTTCACGTCAAATACCAATATTAATGACTAAAACAGATCAAGGTTACTGTGTTAGAGAATATGAGTCAAGAAAGCATAAAGTCCAAAAATACCTGGATGCAACTGCATAAAGTAAATAATTACTTATACTCATGTTGCGATCAATGCTCCATTTAAATCATATGTGACTATCAAATTACCGTAGAACAATTAAACAAGGTCGGGATACTCGCCTTAGCAAGCGGCTGCGTCATCAAAGATTGAGGAATCAACTTGCTGTCACATAAACAATCGACGGAAGATATGAAGTTGAAACCTGATATCCTACTTATAGAAATCCCAATCATAAATAACATTGTGAATGTTACAATGCCTTTACCTATTTATAATAACGACACTGATAAAACTAATCTGTAAAAAGAAGCGATCGGTAATAAAATTGACGAAGTTAAGAATAATACCAAATCAGAGATGGATGGCGATATATCTTTTAATAACCATTATCTCCATCACTACATCGCGATCTACCTGCTAGCAAGTGCTGGTATAGTAGCAGTTCTGGCTTAAGGTGTGCGGAGGATCCGCGCGAGGGTCCGGTGCAGCGCGGCGGTAGCGCCGCCGGAGCGGACGCCGCCGCCGCCTCGGCCGCAGCCCCGCGCCCGCGCATCCGCTCTACAGCAGTGTCATCGTGAAAGTAACCCATGTTCTAGTGTTAGTGACCAGTATATTAGAGAAAGTGATGCTTGTGTTGATGACCATGTTCAGTGTTAGTGAGCGAGTGTATGCCAAAGTGAACAAAGTGAAGCTACCGAACTTATTTAATTTTAGTGTAGTGGAATAGGAACTATAATAATGAAATTTTTAGTCTTTTATGTAAAGCACCAATGTAAATGCACCCATTTATGTTCAATCACCTTGTATCACCATGCACAGTCACTAGCTATCCTTTTCTCCCTAGGGAATATTTACGAAGTACATTTACCACGCGGTCGCGACGCGACGCGTTTAGTTAGCAATTACAAATTAACCTAATTATTGCCTTTAAGTAATAAAATAATAAATTGCCAGTTTAAGTTCGGACACCAACTACGCCGCGCGTACTCTCACTTACCATTAAACCATCATAATTTTACCATTCTACCAATTGTACCATTATGAATTCAACTTTTGTGTTTTTACCATTTTTACCATATTAATATGTTGGACTTACACCCGACAGACGGTTTGTTAGTGACCGCGCCGCCGCCGGCCGTAACGCATGGTACTTATGCCTCTTGCCTTGCTATAGCATACTACGCATAAGCATAGTACGGCCTAATTAAGGGGGTGCAGCGCGGACGCAAAACTGCGAGTTTCAAGTTTCTTTATAATAGCGAGCGAGCGGCGC
Organism: Eudonia mercurella; assembly: GCA_963082485.1. Taxonomy (NCBI): domain Eukaryota; kingdom Metazoa; phylum Arthropoda; class Insecta; order Lepidoptera; family Crambidae; genus Eudonia; species Eudonia mercurella. The sequence goes on along the minus strand of OY720022.1, from coordinate 11,597,335 downwards.
GTGGCAGTGCTGTGACAACGGCGCACGACTACGAATACGCACGCACACTAATATCTGTACAGAGTAGGCTGCTGATTTAATTAGAGCAATGTTTACTTTCGTAAAATCGTAGGCGTTTGGGTAAAAAATTATAAAAGTCTTAATATTTTCATATTCATATTTTTTTATTGAAAAATAAGACAACAGTGCCCTGCGGAATATCAATACAAACATTTTGATGTCGGATCATTGTTTCATTTGTGTTGTATTTACAAAGCTTCTGAAGAAATAAGTTTTTATATATCATTACTTTTACGTATTGTTAATGCAGGTTCTGGGTATTTGTTTCAAATTCCAAGACAACCATGCCCTTGTGAAAGGATCAAGCAAACCTACACTAGTCCTTTTAATGTATATGACCTATTCAGCGCCTAGCACCAGTGACTTAAAAACACGTAATTTTCGAAATTCCGCGCTGCACCCCCTTAAACCCTAGAAATCATCCGAATGTTAAATGAATACCGTGAATCGTGATGCTGGAAACTCATAAACGCATTTTTATTATTTCTTGATATTTGTTTGACTACTTGATGTTTTTCATTAAATTAATTAAATATAATAGGTACCTACTTACTATAATACTAAAATGTGGACTAAAGTATAATATTATGTAGGTATGCTACTTCGTCTGCCTGTATAAAACAAAATTAAGACAGCATTACTTTAAATTATATGTTTATACATCAAAGTTATCTTTAGTCCAGGTTTGTAGATTAACTAAGATAGTTATTTGAATATAGATATATTCTCATGTAAGTGACTAAGGTCTTTAAACTGAACCTTAGTTACTTATGAGAGACCATAAACTTTGTCTTGTAAGTTTTTAGAAAAGTGTAACAATTCTCTAATCCAGCGACTAGCCAAGATGACTTGACCACTCTAAATAAATTAGTCATTTAATAAACACGTTAATGTTCGTGTATAATTTTAGCAAACTTCAATTTAAGAATAATTTGCATATTTAAATTATTAACTTTACAACTAAGTACACAAATTACACGCGCAATGCAAATTTAATTTCTTCATAATAGCTTGAGGACACTCGTTGCTAGAAACTTTTAAGTAAACTTATTTGCCGCAGTCCCTGGACTCTTTAACTTTTAATTTTTATACATAGACAAATGCGTAATATGAGGGCTATACGAGGGCTAAGCGATAAGTATCCGAATAGAGCCATTTAAAATCGGATAAATTGAAAATAATAGAATAGAAAAACGTTTATTGGGTACCAGGGGGTCGACCGCCTAACTCTGTCGCTTTCGATCGCTTTGAAGGCGAGGCGAGGAGGAGGCGTCATCTTGTCATTTCGAAAGCAATATGAAAGCAATATCGAAAGCTATAGACTATAGCTTTCATTATAAAATATTATTTGGAGTGTAGTTGCTTTTCCTGACACCGATTAACAGCTCTTAACCAGATAATAAACAGCTTCTGCTCTCTTCTACAGCTAATATACAGCTATATTAACGCTAAAAGTTTTATAATGTGGGCCCTTTTTTAACTTATAAGGTCTGTATATCCGGATACTGCCTCGATATGCAGCTATAAGTATAAAAATAAGTTCAAATACAGCTTTTATACAGCTTGTGATGCTACTTGGGATACGATCACTACAATTGAAAGAGAAATTGGAATTGTCCATGTTAGGGGTTTTAATGCATTTTTTAATAACTATGACGCACACCGCCCAAAATAAGGGACAAAAGAAACACCTTACCTAGTTGTTTAGCGATACTTCTCAGTACAAGGTCTCCCCCACCGCGCCGTAAGCTAAGTAGTTAGCGATTTTTTGTAGCAAAAGATTTCTATTTTTGATTTATATCACTAAAAAAATGCTAGAAGTTTACAAATTACAAACATTATTCTAAAGAAACAATACGCCGCCAAAATTAAACCAATTGGAATAAAAGTATCACCTCTCGTCAAACCAAACTAAAATTTTGACCGAGACAGCGTTTACTGTACTCACAAAACACCCCTACTTTGTTAAGCGTGAACCAAAGTAGTATATTAACTCATTCACAATCCCCTAATTTTGATTGTGTCCCCCGCTCTATCTTTTGTCTCGTTCACTCGTATTGACGCAACGTGGGGGCCACTTCGACTAACGAGTTTACCACAACGATTTCATGGTCCTACAACTACACGACATGACAATTATTTCACGTCAGCGTATCCTCGCTACTCACAACAAATAATAACAAATTGGGGTCGGTTTTCTTTTTCGTTGTTCTTGTTCGTTGTTTTGCGATAGCGGAGCTTTTTATCATCACATAAAAATTGATTCGTACAATATATCGTGTAAATAGCCGCATTGCTCATGAAAAATTTCAGTCGTGTTATAAGTGTATGTGCGCAATTATGGTGTTCGGTTACCCGCGCACAAATTAGCTTTTTTTAATTAAAAGTGGTGTATATTTATGGCTGAGGTATAAGTAGCGAATTCATGCGACCGGCAGGCTTATTACCGAAAAAAGCAACCAGTTGTTAATTGCACAATGGCAATGCGACTGCTACTAGTTGCGGTTGCTACAATCGGTCGGTTATTCTATAGCGCCGTCATGCACTTTTACTTCGTCAATCACTCGCTCGTGGCGCCATCGTAGCGTTCTACGTTCCGTAATACAAATATGTGTTTTGATAACGATAAATTATAAATAGTCGCGATTGCGACTGTGGCTTAAAGATCGGTAATAAGCCTGCAGGATGCTAACCGCTCGGCCACGAATCGGGGCAACGGACGGCGCGGAGCAGCGCGGCTGCGACGGGCGCGGAGGTGGGCGGCGCGACTAGCGATTTCTCTCATCATTGCACGGGCGAATCGACTTAGTCTGCTAGAGTCATTTAAATGTGTCACACCAGCACTCCAATGCTAAAGAAGGTACAAGTGTTTAATATTTTGGCTGAAGTCATTTCCATGCTAAAGACAAAGAAGACTTGAAAAAACTGTTTAATATTTCACCTGCAGAGATGGTATCCATGGCCATGAATACCTAAAATTCAAAATTTTATTCAGTTTAGGCTACAAATAGCTCTTATGAACGTCATTATGCCATCGGTTCGTAAGTCTACTCTGGGCGGGAGACCTTGTACTGAGAAGTACCGGCAAGAAACTCAGCAAGTGTCAAGCTCTTTTCTCCCTTATAGCGTCAAAAATATTTGAAAATGCCCCTTCATAAAAGGTTACTTCCATCACAAACAAACACACGCGGAACCATACCATAGCGGAACTAACCCAAAAAAGGACCATCGCAACACCCAAAAATACAACAAAATAAAAAAAATATCTAAGTTTGCAAAAATTACATCAGGTACCTATCAATTTCAATTTTCACAATGTCATACAGTACTAATAGAAGTCAAAAATTGTCTAAGAAAAACTAAGTTAAAGTATACGAGTATAATAATAATAAAAATAAGATTAATAAGCAAGAGCAGACCTGCCTCCACAGGAGGCACCCGTTCACGAGTATGACATATGAATCAGCCATCGCTTCACTCAACCATATCTTAGGAAATGTAACGACCCGACGCACATGCCACCACTGCAGAGACAATAGAGAGAGCATGCCCACACTCAAGCTACTCTAAATAAGAACTTAATGAATTGTTTAACGCAACATAAATATTGTTTGTAAACTGTAGGACACTGCGCTGATAAAGGCTATCACATCAGCGCTAAGATATTAAAGTATAATAATTGATCCAAATAAAACAAAATGTGGTGATGTCTAAACCATAAAAGTAATTACAACCTTAGTGTTGGCAACTTTTCCAATCTTAGATGAGATTAGTAAGGCAGTTAGACAAAAAACTGAAAGTTTCCGCTTAGTGCCGATGCCGACGGAACATCGAATATATCCCTATGTAAGTTTGCGTTATCCTCTACTTTTGTTTTTCAAATAAAGTGAATAAAACATACTTGGAAAGTCTTGCCAGTGGCGCAGTCGGTGACGTATATCTTGCAGTCGCCGGCGCCGCCGCTGACCAGCAGGCTGGTCTTGTTAGACGTATCCTCGATGAAACATACGTCGCGCACCGTGCCGTCGTGCATCGTCAGTTCCACCTGTTCAACAAATAACATCATCATCAGCCTATAATCGTCTCAATGCTGGGCTCAGACCCTCCCATATGAAAAATAGCACGAGTGAAGATCTGGCCATAACCCACCACACATCCACTCAGGACTTTGTGGTAAACTTATTAGCATTTGCTGACATTACTACAGCTTGTTAGCTCGCTAATGAACAGCTTAAACATAAATTATACTAGTGGAATATTTCCATAGCGTATTTGAAAATATATTAGTCATCTACCTAATTATCCATCTCAGCTTATGACAGCCCATCATTCAAACTGTACTGAAAGGCATTCAGTTTAAGGACCTTCCTAAGCACCGCCTAAATTACACTCGGCTCAATAGGATGTTATTCCGACAAGTTGCGCGCCACCTGCTTGCGAAAGTACATCCAGAAGACACGTATAGGTAACTTTTAATTATAAGCGTTCCTTAAAATAAGTGTGTAATAGACAAAGCTGTTTTACTTATACCTAGTGTGTAAAATACAAACTCTTAACTTACACCCTCATGATTGGAACCTATGGACTTTAAATATAAAAACTGTTGTTAATTCGAAGTTAGAAACTGACCGCACAATTCAATATTAACTTTCAAAAGACAACTTTAATACAAATATTAAAAATATTAAAAATACCTGTTTTTTCAATAAAATTACATTATTAGCTAGAATATTATTATAATATACCTACTTGATAATTAAAAGCATTTTGTTACAAAAGTACAAAATTTTAATTTGAAGCAATTCAGTTCATGGAAGGTCGTATCCTTTGTACCTAGCGATGAGCTTTTGTGAATAGATATTTCTATTGTAACCATGACTCTTATTTTCATCTGACATGCGAGAATTCAAAGGATGAAAAAAGGCAATACAAAAAGTAACGTAATAAGCGATCATGGTAAGGGAAATCGGCAGAGCCTGTAGATACATATTATAAATCGCTAGGTAGACGAGTGAACACATTCGCGGAGCTGACCTCACCTCGAATCGTGTTATTTAATAAAGCGACTGTGCTCATGTGGTTTTATCTGAAAGAGCGTGTTTTATTTCAAACTGTTTATATAGTAATCAACAAACAATGTAACACTGTAAAGTTATGAGAAAGACGTACAGAATTATATTATTCGTCATCACACTAATATTATAAATGCGAAAGTTTGTGTGTAGGTATGTGTGTGTGTATATTATTATATGTTGCCTTTTCACGCTGCAACGGCTGGATGGATTTGGATAAAATTCGGCATACAGGTAGTTTATAACCTAGATTAACACATAGGATAGTTTTTATCCCGATATTCCCACAGGAATGAAACTCATAATTTACTACTTAGGTCTTGGATTTGATGTTGAGAATAGAACCTATTTGGTAGTTTTTTATACTTACTTTTTTTATTGAAATTTTGACACTTTTGAAACTGTCAAGCGGTACGAAGTCCGCCGGGTTCACTAGTTATAATATAATTCTAATTTAATATTTCTAGCATCGGTTTCTAAACATATACATAACACAAACCATTGTTTAATAAAAAGAGAGAGATAAAAGAAAACAAAGAAAGAATAGAGATAGGTGCAGGGAGGGGAGGCCTTAGCCCTGCAGTGGGAAAGTAGTGGCTGATAATAATAATAAAGAAAGAAGAAGAAGTTAGAAATGACTGAAACCAACACGATTTCTTTTAGTTAATTTATTTATAAACACTGTTTGGTATAAGTCTATAGTTTGCTTTATAGCACTAGATCGATATATTAATTAAAATATATCGAAACGAAACGGTCTGTAAGATTAATCTGTAAGAATTATCCAAATTATGTATACCACACAACGAAACAAAGTATAACATTGTGTAATAAAAACGAAATGTAATTTGACACTGTGTCACTGTGTTTAAAAAGGTAGAGGCTTCCGATTTATTTTTAGTTTGTAAAATGATAAACTTATCAAGTATAATTTTGTCAAATGTTTCAAATGAAAATTTGTTATTTGTTTATTGTTAAATGATTGGACACCCTTCTATATACTTGCAAATCTTGGTGGATTGTGGAATATTTGATAGTGAATCATTATTCCTTGTGGATATTGAAACTATTGATTAATTGTGATTGATTGCAATTAATAGACACATGTAAGGCATTGTGCCGTATGCCGTCATGGCACAACATTAATAATCATCATTATTTGGGACTAAGACCTGTCTACCTAATTGGCTAATAGTTACATAATAAGTAAGGGCGAAATATACATACTTCTGGAAATCGTACCATTCGATCCATCGTTCATTTGCCCAATAATACATAGCTTACTGTTACAAGAACTAAGATTTAACATTCTGTTACATTACAAATGACTGTATAGATCTATGGATTTGGGCTTCTGACGAGAAGTGCAAAACGAATTTGCGTCAGTATTCACCACTCTATGGCATGATATGGAGCTGTTATAATGTTTGTGTTGCCATTGACAAATTTATGGTATTAATATCAAATAATCTATCTCCAATCTTATTTAACATAGTACTAGAAAGCGTCATTAGACAAGTCCTTGCATTACATTATATACCATGTTAAATGCAAATAAATTCTATTCTATTCTATTAGACGGGGGAGTGCACTTCAATGGGTCTCATAAAGTCGTCGGTTACGCGGACGACTTAGCACTCATAGGGGATAATAAAGATGACGTCATAAGAGCCGCGGAAACACTAGATAGAGAAGTCAAGATAGTAGGTCTTAACATAAACCAAGAGAAGACGGAATACATCCATATGCACAGATACAAGAATACTAGAGTACCGAGACCCAAGCTCAAAGTCGGTGACGCCACCTACAAAGGCGTAGGGAAGTTCAGGTATCTGGGCTGCACTATAACGGACCCTAACACCAGGGCAGAAAAGATAGATATCCGAATACAAAACACCCTCCGTTGTAGTGCAGCCCTACACAAGATGTTGGTGTCCGGGCTTCTCAGCAAAAGGACGAAAATCAGGATCTATAAAACGGTGGTCAGGCCGATCCTGATGTACGGCTGTGAGGCCTGGACACTGACTCTGAAGGAGGAGACCAAACTCTTGGTGACGGAGCGAAAAGTTCTCCGAAAAATACTTGGACCAGTGCAAAACGAAGACGGAACTTGGAGGCGGCGGTTTAATAAAGAAATCGAAGAGATAGTGGCCGAGCCGAATATCATCGACAAGACAAAGGCACACAGACTTCGCTGGCTCGGCCACTTAGAAAGAATGAGGGAGGATCGGGCGGTGAAACGTGCATACGTGGGACGGCCGAGTGGGCGACGCCCGGTTGGCCGTCCCAGGTATCGCTGGGAGGACGAGGTCGCTAAGGACCTGCGCGAGCTCCGCGTTGAGAACTGGCGAGAAGTGGCGCGGGATCGGGAGAAGTGGCGGCAGTTATTATCGGAGGCCAAAACCCATCTTGGGTTCCTGCGCCACCCCAGTTAGTTAGTTAATATCAAATAAGCTAGAGAGAATTTTAAGAATTAAAAAAAAAAATACTTAATTTATTCAATTATTCTTGATTGCATGCAGCGTTTTTTAAGTTTTACAGTAAATATAATGTTAAATCTATATTTATAAATATTTGATATAATCATTGTTATGCCAGTTCTACAAGGAAAGTTATTAACATATATGATAGACGCCTTTCAACTCTTCACTCACGCTTTCGCTGGTTGGAGATCACAACCGTAAATTCGAAAACACTACTCGTCTTACACCCAGAAAATAGGATCGAATGCTTTGCCACGCAACCGCCAAACGTTAAAAGCAATTTACTTACATACTATGGTTGCCCGCAATTCAAATCAGACTGACTCGAGGTTTGCGACAAATACGATGTATTTAAACGATTAACGCATTTGGCAACACTTCAGCCGCTTTGGGTTGTTGATTGACAAGAAACTCGCTCGAATAATCGTTATCGAATCATGGCATTCCAGGTAAAGATGTTTTCTTTACCTAATCATATCATGGCGATTAAAACATAAGTCACGGAAATGACATATAACACCTGGCCTCGGCAATTAAACTAAACTGTTTTACAAGGCATGGTAATGAAATTTTTTTCATTGCCGTGTCTTTTTTTTTTCATTGATTTAGCAAATTTTGGCCACGGAAACCACGGTGATGAAAGCACGGCGCTGAAAATCAAGGCAAAAATATAAAATAACAAAAATTCTATTAATTATTCGAAGTAATAAACACTTCACAAACAAACATAAGAGAAATGGAGTTCTATCGAATGCTTAATCAAGAGGACAAACTTATTCAAATAGAAGTTATACCGATCCACAGCGATGAAAGACAAAATGTCCAGTAACATAATAAATGGAATACTTTTATTTATGGCGCGAAAACGCAGGCACGTGTGTACGTCCTTCTACGTCGAGCACTCAGGCGACACTGATATGCAACGTGTAGCGCACAGGGGGCAGGACGTTAGTCGTTATATAAAACAATATTCTTAAATAAAATTAAATGAAAGTTTATCATCTATGGTGAGACCCAGAACTTTCATCTCTCTTTGCATAACGATGTAGCGCCCCCCCATGTTTAGAATTGGTGTGTCGTACTTAAATTTTCGGGTTACAGTAATAGCAACCGTTTTATTAGTTGGGAACTTCAATTTGTTACTTACACCCCAATTCCAAACATCTGAGAGCGCCCCGTTAGCCTTCATTGAGACTTCCAGCCCCGAGTCTCCCACTAACACCATCACCACATCATCAGCGAACGCCTGTACATGGTAGCTCTTTGCACTAATTTGTCACAATAATGGGTCCAGCAGCAAGTTCCAGAGGATCGGTCCTCCTATCGACCTCTGTACACATCCCTTACTAGTTAATCTGTCAGTTTTCCTTCTTCCGTATCTTACTTACCTCTACGGTCCTATCCTCTAAATAACTATCAAAGACCCTTCTCGAATTGACTGGACAGCCATCCTCCGCTAACCTACTTTTAATCTTGGGCCACCAAGCCGCGTCGAAGGCTCCCTCTATGTCCAGTGATACGATGGTGATAATCTTTTTCTTTTTTAGGTTGCTTTTAATTTAATTCATACATAACTCAAACATAGAGGGAGTCTTCGGTGTTCTTCTGGAGCACGAACCCGTATTGTCAGGGACTAAATTTGGGGATCAGGTAAAATCTCACTCTGCACATAAGGAGCTTCTCATACATCTTACCAAGTACCGGGAGAAGCCCGATGGGTCTGTATGACTTGACCTCGGTGTAATCCTTTTTTCCGGGTTTGCGCAGGATGACTACTACCGCTTTCTTCCAGTTCTTCGGAAAGTACCCTAGCTCAAGACATTTATTTACGATTGCCAAAAAGACCCGTGGGTGGCTGGCTATTACTCTGCTGCAGATGTCCGAGGTAAAGCCGTCTTCGCCCGGGGCCTTCTTGGGGTTAAACGTCTTGAGCGTTCCCATCAGCTCCTGCAGCGTGAAGCATGGGTCCTACGCTTCATCGTGGCTCCTGATGTTAACCTCCCGCGCCAACTCCCGTATCTTCCGATATTCGTCGGTGTCGTCTTGTTCCTTATCTTCCGGGTAAAATCTCTCCGCGATCCACCTGACCAGATCCGATGTTATGGGAGAGGTCGAAAAGTTATATGGACAGCTTTACACATCCACCCCGACATCAGCCTGTACGAGATTAGTATGGCTCTTTTGAGAGCCATACTAATTTCGTACAGGTATCAGCTCAAGAACGGCAGGGCACCAGGTGCTGACGCAATTACGGCCGAGCTTCTGAAAGCAGGCGGAAGACCGGTACTCGTAGCTCTTCAGAAGCTATTTAATTCCGTCGTACTAGGGGGCAGAACGCCAGAAACGTGGCACGAAGGTATGTTATACTGGTGGTACTGTTCTTCAAAAAGGGCGACAAAACCCTGCTGAAGAACTACAAGCCCATCTCACTTCTAAGCCACGTCTACAAGCTATTTTCGTGAGTCATAACGAATCGTCTCGCACGCAGGTTTGATGACTTCCAGCCTATAGAACAAGCCGGTTTCCGAAAAGGCTTCAGCACAACTCGAAACCTATCCAGTTGCAGCGAGGAGTGAGACAGGGAGATGTGATATCTCCGAAACTGTTCACTGCTGCACTGGAAGATGTTTTCAAGCCTCTGGACTGGAAAGGATTCGGCATCAACGTCAACGGCGTATACATCACTCACTTTCGATTTGCTGACGATATAGTGGTCATGGCTGAGACCCTGGAAGACCTCGGCACAATGCTCAGTGACCTCAACAGAGTTTCTCAACAAGTGGGTCTTAAAATGAACATGGAGAAGACGAAAGTTATGTCGAACTTACGTGTCGTACCCACTCCTCTGAAGGTTGGGGACTCTGCCCTTGAAGTTGTAGACGATTATGTTTACCTGGAACAAACGGTCCAGCTAGGTAGGTCCAACTTCAGCAAAGAGGTCAATCGTCGAATCCAATTAGGCTGGGCAGCGTTCGGTAAGCTTTGAAATATCTTTTCGTCTGATATACCGCAGTATCTCAAGACGAAAGTCTTTGACCAGTGTGTGTTGCCAGTGAAAAGTGAAACATACGGGACTGAGACGTGGTCGCTCACTATGGGCCTTATCAGAAGGCTCAAGGTCACTCAAAGAGCAATGGAGAGGGCTATGCTCGGGGTTTCTCTGCGAGATCGAATCAGAAATGAGGAGATCCGCAGAAGAACAACACCGTAACCGACATAGCCCGAAGAGTTGCTTTATTAAATTGCCGACCTTTTTCAGTCGTTACTTTTATTAGCCAAACTTTCTGATTTTTAAAAAAAATCAAAGAATAGTATTAAGCAATTCTGGCTAATTGCGATAGAAGCATCTAAGCACTGGAAAAAGTAGACAAAGTAACAAATGTCACGGTAACTTTTGAAATGAAGTAGCTTTTAAAAAAAATCACTGCTATGAATTATCTGATTTCAATCCAACCAAAATCTACATAAGTGACAAACTGAAATGGCAGATACGATGGCTACAATATTATATAGCATAATGTGGATTAAATATGAATCACAGCCTGATGATGTGTGAATGCGGGTAGAATCCTAATCAGATCTAACACTGTTATGAAAATTCCCCATCCTATTTCATTCAATTCATTCATGTAGAAATAATTATTATTTCTCGCATATTCCCGGAAAGCTAAAATATATTGTTTAATTTCTAAAATAATCTTAATGTATCATTCTAATTTTAGACAATATCAATTAGTATTGAATTTGTATAAAAATGAATAATCTAGAGATTTTGTTTTTATTTAATACATGGCAACTTCTCAAAGGCACAGCTCGCGTTCTTTAGCCTACTATCGTTATTATTTATTTTTGACGTTCATATCTTTAATAAACTATATCTTATACTAGGAATTAAGAAAAGCTATTTTAAATGATTTACATAAAAATAATATTCAATTGTCTTGTAGTTTATCGTCCACAGTTTAAAAGATTTTTTTTTTCTAGCAAAGGTACGTAAATCAATTTGGATAGGCCAACCCAATTATGTTAATAGCATGTCGTACACATTGTCCAGGTCCAAATATCGTGCTAACTCACCTCTTGTCCTTCGAGATTACACGCGTGGCTGTTGAATCGCATAAGCTTGACAGTTTTGTCGTTGGAGCCTGTCGCAAGCAGGTCCCCCGCTGGGCTCCACGCCAGGCAATAGATACTGCCTTTATGGTGTTTCGTACGTTTGAGAAGCACTGTTGGCGCCGTCGGATTATTGAAGTCCCTGTGAAAGGAACCATTCTTAGTATTGATTCTGGTGTGTCTAAACTTTAGTACAGAAAATTTAGAATAACTTTGTGTTAAGAGTAAAGCGAAGTTAGAATACTCTAACTCTAATTGAATCAAAAATTTTGGATCCTTAAGCAAATTGGGAGCACAGAGGAGTGTGAGATTAGGTATATTTAAAGTTTATATAGAGAAGATCTCACATACGGTAAAATATGTGCATAATATGTATTACAAATACATTAAATTAAATAAACATTTTTTTACATAACTATCTGTTCAACTTTATTAATAACGTATCGTTTTGTAAGTCCGATTATGTTTTTGTAATAAAGTCAATATGGTTATCGTTTTTCATGTTTTCGTGGGTGCCAATGGACTTGGGAAAGATAAAAATAGTTTATTTTTATCCTATAAAGAGGACGTTATTCCAAAACGTATAGTTTTTGTTTCACTCCAATACGATAAGTATTGAATTATTATTGTGTATATTATTGTACATAATTAATTTACTTAAAACACGTTTAGTTCGCTGGCAGTCGGTTTATATTAGGTGATGACGTGACGTCACAGTATTCGATAGCCCGCCTCGCCGGCCGCAAGTCATTTATACGCAGTTCGAAGTCTGGTACACAAACACTACAGTGCTATGCTACAGTCGTGAATGGGCCGCAGTGACGAACGATATTTAAGTACTTACGACTTATTAAAATACAAGTAAACTATAACAGTGCTATGTAAGTGCAGTTTAATGGTTGCTTAAATTATTCTATTTTGTTTTGCTTTTTTATTTATAATATATATAATAATAAACCTGAATAAATTGTTATAATTATTAAGCAAGTAGATCAGTACAAATTAGTCGCATCGACTTATATGTATATGTATCTTTACTTGACTGGCAGCCGTGACGTCACGCCGCCCGCCAGGCGCATTGTGATCTTTACGGAAAAACAAAACCACGTGGTGATATTTAAATTTTTTGATAAAATTTTGTGAAGTAATTAGCAGTACTACAGAAAAATAATTAATGTCGTATAATATGTATAAACGTTTATTTCGAGATCCAAGATGGCGGACGTAAATTTTAATAAAGTCAACATGGGTTCTTAAGAGGTTTTTGTGGGTGCCGATTATGAATAGGACATCTTTTTTGAGACCCAAGACGGCGAATAAACCCATTGAAATCATAAAATTGATCGAAAACCAAAGCATTCTATGGAACGCCGAAATTAATTATTCCTCATCATTATATGAAATGAATACTAGAAAAAAAGATCATCATCGCAAATAAAATAATACTCAACCTTTATTATATTATTAGTTTTTTTATGAAATAAGTTATATCAAATGAATTAAATCGTACTTAAAGTTTTTATACCTATGAAATTAATTATATTAGGGTCTGATATGTAGGTTCGAAAGTCGTCGTTGCGAAGCATGCTGTTGCGAAAGAAAATTCAAGTGGTACGCCCTTTCGAAAAGCTGTTGTATCGAAAACCGCTGTATCGAATGACGGATTCGCGAACACGCTGTTACGAACAGAACAGAACTGGGGCAGTATGAGGAAGTCCGAAACCATAAGAGATATAGGGAAACTGTTTTAGGGTCATGGCCTAGCAATTTTATTAGTCAAGCGTGGGTTGTACAGTCACAAGCATTAACTCTTATTATATTTCGTTGCTTCATTCTTCGGATATCTTATTAACCATGTAGTCCTTTTAACTTACTAGGCATAATCGCACGCAGTTTAAAGAGAATCGATAACTCGATTCCCTTTGCCTCTTTTTTCTTTTTTTTGTTTGGCGCTTTTTGTCATTCGTAATCGGACGCTTCATTCTTTTTTCGTGCGAGGCAAGAACGCGCGCGCCTTGAAAAGTCGTTAAGTAAAATAAGTAATTCTGTGCGTCATCATGCCGAAAAGGAAACACAGTGATAAAATTGAACATTATCACCGAAAAATAAGAAGATTAGAGGAAAAGCAGCAGCGTAGACGTCAACGAATCGTTGAATCTGACACTGCAGACTCCGACAGAGATTCAGGTTAGTTACATTTAAATAATAAGTGTTAAAAACTGGAAAATCAACGCGTATGCCACATTGCATACATAATTGCACGTAGACGTTGGCCGAGGGTCAACACAACGTAGCATTCATTGCCTAGACGTTAACCGTGGGTTAACACGATGGTACATAAAATTATCTAGGAAGATAATTTTGACGGTATACTGTATATACATCTTACGTTAAACATACTCTGACGGGGACCGTGGGTCCTCACATATGAGTACTAATTGTTAAACGTTAAAGTCAGGTCAACACATGGCAAAAAAAAAAAGAAAAAAAAAAAATCTACCCACCAAAAAAAAAAAAAAAAAAATTATAAAGCTAAGTACTTATTTGTTCTTAATAAGCTTTAATTTTGTTTTAGATAACGAACCAGTGCTCCAAATTGAGGAGACTAATTCGCAAACGGCTTGCGAGGAGGTCCCCGCTAACCATGTCGAGACCGATCCGCAACTAGTGGTTACACCCGAGTTGAATCCTGACATTCTGGCTGCCTTGGGAGATACCATTGAAGAGGCTCCAAAATTTGGCCCGAAGATACATGACAACTTGCCACTTTTGTGGTTACCCATACTAAGAAAGGGTTTGAGTAAAGAGATTAAAGACAAGCTACTTAAGCAAAACCCAATTCCAGAAAATTGTCCATTACTACAGGCTCCAAAATTGAACCCAGAGATTTTGGCGGCCGCGTCAGACACGGCACGTTTTCGTGACAAAAGAGTTGAGAGCGTTCAACAGCAACTGGGGGCTGGCATCACTGCTCTCAATAAGGGTCTGGAGATGCTTTTAGAGAGTGACACAGACAGACTCCTGGCAGTAAAACACCTTAGTGATAGCAGTCGTCTATTATGCGACCTCCATTTTATGGAAACGGAGGCCCGCAAGAAATTCGTGACACCCGGCTTAGATAAAGCTTTCATGCATATCATTCAAGACGTTGAACGAGATGACATGCTTTTCGGAAATAAACTATCGGAAAAAATAAAAGCTTCAAGGGCTATTGAAAAGCAAAGCTTACAAATTAAGAAGAATATCTTAAACGTCAAGCCGCCAACCACGTCAGCTCCACAACCCTCAACTAGTTATTCTCGGCCCCAGGGAAACTGGAGGGGCTCTCCTCGCTACCCGCCGTCGAACAGGGGGGGGGGCGAGGGGGGCCAAGGAAGACAGCACCACCAAACCGTCGAACAGCACCAGCTCCGCAATCGAAGACTTCGTCGTCGAGCTACCACAAACAACGTGCTACAAATCAACAAACATAGAGGTACATGCGGGCAGAATCCAACACTTCTACAGCTGTTGGCAAAAAATTACTGACAATCATACCATTCTTAATTGGATTTCAGAAGGTTATACTATCCCATTTAGTCGGAAGGTAAAACAAAACTTTACTCCACGTAACAAACTGTCCCATGAAGAAAAATCTGAAATGTCTTTGGCCATTCAAGATTTATTAAGTTTAGGGGCTATATCTGTTTGTAACCGCTCTAAAGGTGATTTTATTTCAAATATATTTCTAGCCCCTAAATCTAACGGATGTAAAAGATTTATACTTAATCTTAAATCACTAAATAAATATGTTTCTAAAACCCATTTTAAAATGGAAGACCATAGAACAGCTGCTAAACTCATTCCACAAGCAGGATTTTTAGCAACCATTGACCTGAAAGAATCTTATCTTTTAGTCCCTATTGCTGAAAAACATCGCAAATACTTGCGCTTTTATTTTGGCCAGTTTTATGAGTTTACCGCCATGCCCTATGGCCTCTCTGTCGCTCCTAGAGTTTTTACAAAGTTAATGAGAGAGGTAATTAATCATTTAAGATGCAAGGGTCACAAATCCGTAATATATCTAGATGATATTCTTTGCATAGGAAATTCTCTTCTAGAATGCCGTCAGAACGTCGAGGCAACATTACAATCGTTGAAATGCCTTGGGTTCGTAATAAATTATAAGAAAAGCGTTTTAATACCACAACAAACCTGTAAATACTTAGGTTTTATCTACCAAACCATTGACTTGACGTTAGGCTTGCCGATTGATAAACGAAGTAGCATCTTGCAATTAATAAAAAGGTTTTGTTTGCTCCCCAGGTGTACTATTAGAGATTTTTCTCGGTTGATCGGTGTACTTATAGCTGCTTGCCCAGCCATCAAATATGGATGGGTTTACACAAAGAAGCTAGAACGTGAAAAGTACTTAGCTCTTCACAAATACCAAAATTATGAGTCAAAAATTAAATTAAGTAATTCTATTTTACCTGATCTACACTGGTGGGAACAAAACATAATGACTGCAACCAACTCTTTAAGGTCGGGTCAGGGCTTTACTCTAGAAATATACACCGATGCCTCTAGAACCGGCTGGGGGGCTTTCTGCAACGGTTGCCGTGCCAACGGTACTTGGAAAGAAGACGAACTATCCTTTCACATAAACTTTTTAGAATTACTCGCTGTGTTTATGGGATTAAAATGTTTTGCAAAGAACTTATCAAATTGCACAATATTACTCCGTATTGATAATACCACCGCGATAAGATATATAAATCGCTTCGGAGGAATCCAGTTTCCTCACCTTAACGACCTAGCTAGAGAAATTTGGCAGTGGTGCGAACTTCGATTTATTTTCCTATTCGCTTCTTACATCAATACTCATGATAATGTAGAAGCGGATGAAGAATCCAGAAAAATCAACGTTGATACAGAGTGGGAACTATCCGACAATGCATTCAAAACCATAGTTCATACTCTGGGTCGACCTGATATTGACCTATTTGCTACACGCACCAATGCCAAGTGTCAACATTATATCTCCTGGAAGCCGGATCCAGAAGCAATAACAGTCGATGCTTTTACCGTTAATTGGCAAAGTAACTTCTTTTATGCCTTTCCACCATTTTCGTTAATACTCAAATGTTTACGTAAGATTCTGGACGAAAAAGCAACGGGTATCTTAGTATTCCCTTATTGGCCGGGCCAACCATGGTTCCCTTTACTTAAAAGCATGATCACTTCTGATGTCATATTTTTTAAGCCTAACAGAGACCTTTTACGTTCTCGTTTCAGGTCAGAACACCCACTGCACCATCGACTTACCCTGGGGGCCGCGACGCTCTCAGGACGGCGTTTATAAGACGAAATGTCCCACCCGTTGCGCTTGATCTCATAATAGCATCTATCTCCAGAAGTACCATGAAACAGTATGAGGTTTCATATAAATTATGGTGGCAGTTCTGTTCACAGAACAACATAGAAGTATTGAGTCCTCCAATAGCCTCTATAGTAACCTTTTTAGTAGACGTTTTCCAAAAAGGGGTTTCCTACAGTTCTATCAATAGTCATCGATCTGCCCTATCGTTACTCTTAGGGAATAATTTAGGGTCAGACGAGCTAATAAAGCGGCTCCTAAAAGGCATGTACAAACAAAGACCCCCACGTCCGAAATATTCTAATACATGGGACCCGCAAATAGTTTTAAATTTAGTTTCCGAATGGTACCCGAACAGATCTCTTAGCTTGGAAAAGATAACCAAAAAGTTAACTATTTTGTTAGCACTTTGTACTGGACAGCGGATACAGACCCTGTCCCTCATAAAGATTTCTCATATCGGTAGGTCTCCTTCAGGGTTAAGGATTTTGGTATCTGACATCATCAAAACCTCAGCAGCGGGGCGCGAGCCACCCGTGCTTCAATTACCTTACTTTACGGACAACGTAAAAATTTGTCCAGCCTCAACTATGGACGATTACTTAACTGTTACTGCAAACCTAAGACCAACAAATGTTGACAACTTACTGTTGACTTTTAAGAGACCACACAAAAAGGCTACGTCCCAAACCATCAGTAGATGGATTAGACAGGTACTTTCAGAAAGTGGCGTCGACGTGAATGTGTTTGGAGCGCATAGCACACGACATGCATCCACGTCGGCCGCTGCTTCCGCCGGAGTTGATATAAACATAATTAGGAAAACGGCTGGATGGACCAACTCTTCTTCAGTATTTGCCAGATTTTATAATCGTCCCTTAAATAACGAAGAAACATTCGCAATTGCGGTATGTTCCACTGATAAAGGAATTAACAATAATAATGTTAATCAAACGAATTTATTAGGTTAAATTAAAATTTGTAACATCATAACTATGATGAAGTTGATTAAACTAAGAAAGAATACGCTGTTTTGTTTGGTTTCCTTAATAAATGGTTTTCTATTGAATATGATATGTCATTTATACCTATGTTCTTTAGATTCAGCTGTCTCTAAACATCTACATGGTTAATAAGATATCCGAAGAATGAAGCAACGAAATATAATTGATGATCAAACGAACTTCTTGAAGTGAAGTTCGATCGATATTATATTAGTTATTCGAGGATATAAAAGAC
Organism: Eudonia mercurella; assembly: GCA_963082485.1. Taxonomy (NCBI): domain Eukaryota; kingdom Metazoa; phylum Arthropoda; class Insecta; order Lepidoptera; family Crambidae; genus Eudonia; species Eudonia mercurella. Next base: position 11,579,009 of record OY720022.1, on the reverse strand, counting down.
CCTCCCACCCTAAGCCCGATATAATACTAGAAAACATTTATTAAGGCGAAGACTCTAAAAAAAATGAAGCGTCCGATTACGAATGACAAAAAGCGCCAAACAAAAAAAAGAAAAAAGAGGCAAAGGGAATCGAGTTATCGATTCTCTTTAAACTGCGTGCGATTATGCCTAGTAAGTTAAAAGGACTACATGGTTAATAAGATATCCTCGAATGAAGCAACTAATATAATATCGATCGAACTTCACTTCAAGAAGTTCGTTTGATCATCAATTCTATTGTATTAAGAGTTACATTGTTAACATTTTAATGCTCGTGACTGTACATAAAAAAGACTAACTTCTGCTGCTTTGATTTTTTCTTCCGATACGATGAAATAAAACATATCAGAAAACAGAAACGTTCCACATAAAAAAGGAAAGTAAGCTATACTACTCAAAACAAAATAAGGGCCACGAGGTATTTTTTCATTTTGGTGTCAATTATTAAACATTTACATATTGAAAGTAGTAACATATTGAGTATACAAACTCTTTGATACCTAAACTTTTTAATATTGTAGTATTCATCTAATGCTGGCAACAATTTTAAATAAAATTTGATTTAAAATTATTTTTGAAAATTTTGATTGCATTTTCTTTGACGTTTTGCTTTCCTTAGCTTCTTGGTTTATTAGAAATTATCAGAGTTCATTGATATCTCGAGTCAGAAACATCTTTTGCAATATGCCACAAGCACGCAGGCGTCATATGGACTCGCTGACAGCAACCAGAGCCGTTACAATGATTGAAGAAGGTCATTCGCAGCGATCTGTGGGTTTGCAATTGGGATTTTCTCGAAGAGCTATTCAAAATCTATGGAATCGTTTCCAAGAGACCGGCAGTGTTAGAAGAAGACCTGGTTCGGGCTGAGTTCGCATTACAACAGCTCAAGAGGATCGTTACATTCGATTAAGTGCGCGCCGAGATCGCACAACGACGGCCCGCAAGCTGCAAAATCGTTTACGGCTCACAACGGGTACTCGTGTCAGTGACCAAACTATTCGTAATCGATTGCATGAAGACCAGCAGGCATCAAGAAGGCGAGTTGTCCGTATTCCATTAACCAGAAATCATCGTGCAAATCGTTTAAGATTTTCCCGTCAACATTTGGACTGGGACATAAACCAATGGGGCATGGTGCTCTTCACAGACGAATGCAAAGTTAAATTTTTTAACGACGATCGGCGTATTAGAGTATGGAGAAGACGCGGCGAGAGATTTTCAGAAGCCTGCATCCATGAAGTCGATCGTTTTGGTGGTCCAAATGTAATGATTTGGGGCGGGATAAGCTTACACGGCAAAACTGAGCTCGCTATTTTAAATGAGGGTACTGTTACTGCTCAGCGGTATATTGAGGAAGTCGTCAGACCACATGTGATCCCATTTGCCCAGCGAGCGGGTCCTGGATTCATCTTGATGCAAGACAATGCTCGTGCACACACGGCTCAAGCGACTCGGTTTGTACTGGAAGCGTCTCAAATTCAAGTCTTGCCGTGGCCGGCGAACAGTCCGGACTTAAATCCAATAGAGCACATGTGGGATCAGTTGAAACGAAGAGTTAGAGACGGTGATCAGGAAATCCACAACCAACAGCAACTCATCAACGCTGTTAAAAGAGCCTGAGAAGAGATTCCAATGGAAAATATCAGGCATTTGATTGAGAGCATGCACTCCAGGCTTCAGGAGTGCATAACGAAACGAGGGGGGCATACCCGTTACTAAAAGATGAGCATGGAGTATTTTCTTTTGTTTTCAGTAACTTTACATTGTTTTTATTTTTAACCTTAAATGTGTTTTTTCTTTCAAAAGCAAATAAACTTTTTAATCATTATTATTGGAATAAATTTATTGGTCTACACGGTAAAAACAACATTAGTTTTCGTTATGGAGACAAAAAAATTAATATTGGTTTTATTATTTTCATGGTACAGACAAAATACCTCGTGGCCCTTATTTTGTTTTGAGTAGTATATATAGATTTTGCGCTTTTTCGACACCAAACATGTCTATTACACACTACACCATGTTGACACTAAGGCTGACCGCAAATATACTATAGAAACTATAGCTAGACCGCATAACTGAGTCCTCGCCTGCGGTAGGTACGCGGGGCGGGAGGGACGTAGGGGATCTGTCACGAGTACGAGCGTTTTGCGACGCGGCGAACGAATTTCTAGTTCATTGCGCGTTATACTATGGCAGTCATGTCAGCAGTGATAGAAAAAACGCCATGAACTAGTAATCTGTTTGCCGCGTCGCAAGACGTCAGTAGTCGTGGTCGAGCGGTACACGTGATAATTTTAACGAGAATCATTGAAGATAAGCAATTATAAATATTGGTGCCTGCCTACCTAAATAGTCAATTGTTTTGAGAAAAGTAAAAAAAATAATCCTTTTTCTTATTTTGCAGCCGTTATTTATTATAGGTTTGATAAATACAATGGTAATGAACTTGTGTATATCACTGGAACTTGATTCTTCACTTTCGAAGCAGCCATCATCAGAAACATCTGAATGACGATTACTGAACTGAACTGAACAACGATTAAGGATTTGGGAGTGATAATTGATAGCTCTCTTAGTTTTAGAGAGCATATCGATTCAATTATAGCTAAAGCTGGTAGATTGTCAGGGTACGTCATAAGACAAATGAAAGTATTCAAGGAACCAAAGGTGACTATTATAATCTATAATTCCATTGTTAGGAGCATTCTTGAATATTGCAGCCCTGTCTGGAGTCCCTGTTACCAGATTCACGTGGACAGGATTGAACGCGTTCAAAAACGTTTCGTTTACCACCTCGCCTACAGTGATAATAAATGTCGAAGTTTAAGGTCATATAACCAGCGGTTGAGTTGTTATAAAATATATCCTTTATGTACACGTAGAAAATTAGCCGATATCATCTTCTTACACAAAATCTTGCATGGTAAAGTCGATTCACCAGATTTACTTGAGTCAATTACTTTCTCTATACCTCGTCCCAGCAGCCGTCTGATTAACCGTAAAACATTTGTACTGCCACTCGTGAGAACAAATATTGGTCACCAATCTGTTAAATATCGAATGGTAGCCTACGCTAACAGTATTCGCCACGACATTGATATATATACAAGTTCTGAAGCCTCCTTGAAATCTAAATTAAAGTCAATCTCAAATGTTAAATCTTAAACGTAAATTATAGAAAACAATATGTAACACCCTTATTTATAGTCCATTTTTTTTTATTATTTAAATTTAAAAGATTTTTTTTAGAGTTAGAGTTAAATAATAGTTGGGTAATAGTTGTCATAGATATTTAGGTAATGAAAACTTACGCATGCTAGGTTCGCATCTAGAAGATAATATTCTAATCTTATTTTAATGTTTTATGAAATTATGTCAATATGATTGTTATCGGTTTTGTGAAATAAAAAAAAAAAAAAAAAAAAAAAAGAATCGTCCTGCTCGTTAATAGTAAAATCAACAACATCATGTATAACGCTATCATGTTTGCAGTATTCGTCCTCGACATTAATATTAATAATTTAATTATATGATTAATACAATGCTCCCACTTTTTTACGGAATATCCAGAAAATAATTCCTCCAACATATTTTTTTTTGTCCAGATTAGAGTCGATACTTTTTTGTGCTAACTGTCCTTTAATATCATCCCAGACCACCTCAATTGGGTTCAGGTCTGGGTGGTATGGAGGCAAACGCAACATTTCATGTCCGTTTTTTTTTAAAAACTCGTACATTTTAAAATATTTTCTGTGAAATGGTTTTTAATTAATTTGAACAAGTCATCCTTTCTAAGTTATTTATCAAAAGGCACTCCATGCTGTCGTAGCCAAACTTGCATAGCTGGCTTGGTAGAAGGCTTTTTCTCTTCTCGAACCGAATTATAAGCTACGTTATCCATTAATGTGACCGAATTTGGTGGTATATTAGGCATGAGTTTTACATTTATCCATTTACTGAAGTTCATAGAATTGTGATTATCGCCTGTTTTACATTTGGATTTAAATATCACAAGTGCTCCGTCTACTAATCCAGTTTTGCCTCCTCGATGTACGATGATCAAACGGTCTCCTTTACCGATATGAGAAAGCACGCAGTGTTCATCCTTTGGTTGCCAACATTTTTGAACGTTATGAGACGCATTAACATAAGTTTCGTCAAGATATAAAATATGTCTTCCTTGTCTACGATATTTTTTAATAGTATTTAGGTATTTCCACTTCCACGATGTTATATTTGGCTGTTCGATAGGGAGTTTCCTTTTAGATCCGCATTTCTTAAATTTAAAACCCAGATCAAGTAATAATAGTCTTAAATATTCCCTGTAGCACCTATATTTATAATTGCATATCTCCAGATGAATCTTGTTAAAATGATCACGTGTGTACCACTTTACCGCTCACCGCCCCGCGTACCTACCGCAGGCGAGGACTCAGTTACGGGGTCTAGCTATAGTTGCTTACGTAAAAGTTATTGTTGCGTTGAGATCACCGCACCGCACATTGCAGTGACCAAGACTAAGCAGTAATATTATTAGTAGCAACAACATGGAGACCATAATTTCGGACGCAGCCTCTAGGAGCCCTCCGTCTGTGGTACCCATACAAACTCGAGTAGTCTACCTAGTGTCTCAAGTGATAGTAGCTAATGTGCATTACAGATTTTATGATCAGTCTACGTACGAAGTCGTAATGACTACCATCTTTCAAAACCAACAGGGAAAGGCTTAACGTGCCATCTGAAGAACCGAGAGGCTCGGGATTAATTTGGTCATCCATCTTGTAGCCCAGCAATGTAAATTACTTAATTTGCGCTATGCGCTATGCGTGTGGTGACTCGTACGCACCACTACGTAAACAAGCTTTTACTAATTCAAATAACAACACTTACAAATGCTTTTTATTACTTACTAGCTGTGTCCTGCAGTTTCACCCGCGTTAATTAGCGTCTGCAACACTCCTATCAGTATAGCGTGATGTATATAGCCTATGGCCTTCTTCAATAAATAGAGTATTCAACACATAAATAATTTTTCAATTCGAACCAGTGGTTCCAGACATTAGCGCGTTCAACCAAACAAACAAACAAACTCTTCAGCTTTATAATATTAGTATAGATGTATAACCGTAGAAGTAGCTTCTTTATACCTAAAATTTGGGAACACACCTCAAAGACACATTTTTCTCACTCAATCAGGTAAGTTGAACATGAGCTACGGGTACTAAACATTACACGGGTAACAATAAAACCACACATAAACCGTAAGTGTGTGCATACTTTAACTTCGGGTCGTTGCCCTAATATTGTGATTAGTCATCGCTTTCGCAACCACGACACAGTCAAGAAAGGTAAGCAGAAAGCAGTAGCTTAATATTTGTTTACTAATCACATGTTACTATGACTTTCCATGGCAAACAAAAATATAAAGAAGTAGAATAGCAAGGCAATAAAATTCAGTAATAAGAGAATTTAAGACTTATAACCATTACCAATGATTCATTAATCAATCATATATATTTTCTACATTTACTTTTAATACTTTGATTACAGATAAAAGAGCCGATCATAAAGCCGATATCGACTGACAAAACTAAGAGTATAAGTATAAGGAAGAAAGCATACCAGCAGCCTCCGTCACTCCATGAACTTGCGCGCGTTAGTTAGTAGGTAGGTAGGTATACCAAGCGGTTGATCGCCGGCAATCAATTCGCTCGTTATCGCACGCATTGTAAAACATGGATTATTTTATTTGTATTCTGTAGTTATTATTAAATACTGTAAATAGTAAATCAGTTCAATTAAGACTATAAATATTACGTTATAATCTGCTGCTGTGATTATTATTAAATAATTACTGTAAATCTGGGGGCACGGCCGTGCCCCCACCAAGTCGAGCAATAAAGCGTCACGGCCGTACCATCCTTTTCTCGAAGCAATTCAGACCATTTTCGACCCCCTGTAACTTCGTTGTGGATAAAACTAGAAGACTGAAATTTTCAGTAACCATGCAGGCATTGTAAAGACACGTATATTTCAAATTTCATTCAATTTGAACCAGTATTTTAAGAATTATAACGGGTCAAATTTCTTAATTTTGTCGCTCACTTAAGGCTCCGTTGTTTGAATTATCAAATTTCAATTTTTGACTAATTGTCAGGTTAACTAATGATAGTTAACGTGACAATTAGTCAAAAATGTATGGTTAATCTAATAAATGGTTAAAAATGACAATCAAACTTTGTTTGATAAATAGTTAGTATAGTTATTTTTTTAACAATTTGTTAAAAACAAATTAACTACTCATAGACTGAGTAGTCCTAGTCGCAAAAGACCTATTCGTAAATCAATTAAAATTAATTTAAACATGGCGAGATATTTCCAAGACATTGAAATAGGTATTCACAATGATAATATTATGGTATTAAATAAATCTAACAAAAAAAAATCCGTATATCACCCATCAGTCATAGTACACGAGGCTGTTATTCATTATCACAATTCTAGGTAGGTACCGAATATTCGTTGAAAAGGATATGACTCGTCTGGAACACTAACATAAAATATATAAGTTTTCTAAAGTTAACGCGAACACTACACATTGAAATGAAACAACTTTTACGGATCTACTCGCGTTTATTTTATGCGAAAATTCACAAACCCAAGGCTCCGCTATGCCCTATTGTAAGCCAGATCGATTCATCAACTTACCGACTGGCCTGGCATGTAGCTAAGATTCTTTCACCACTTAAGAGGTAGCACAACAGCTTATGGTAAGTATTCCTACTAATTTGTCAACGATATCAAAGACCTACATCTCGCTGATAATGAAACTATGGTTAGTTTTGATGTGCAGATCTTATTTACATGCCTACCAGTATAGGATTGCATTAAAATTACCATAAAACGACTAGCAGAACATGATATGCCTGATGAATATGCAGTACTCTTAGAGCATTGTCTAACATCTGGCTACCTTTTGTGGAATGACATTTACTACCCGCAAGTAGAGGGTGTCGCCATGGGGTCCCCTGTTTCGCCCGTCGTCGCCGATATCTTTATGGAAGACTTCGAGGAGAGGGCCCTGAGCACAGCCCCGGTAACCCCTAGGTTCTACAAGCGGTACGTAGATGATACTTTTACTATCCTACCAACTGATAAAGTATCTGCTTTTCTAGATCATCTTAACTCCATACATCCAAAAATACAATTCACAATGGAGTTAGAGGCAGATAGTAAGCTAGCTTTCTTGGATACATTAATCATCAGGAATCCGGACCATAGTTTGAGTCACACTGTGTATCGTAAAGTAACCCATACAGTTAGGTACCTCAATGGTGATTCTCACCACCATCCTAGACAGTTGGCTACTGTAAGGAAATCTTTGTTTCAGAGAGCACGCGGCATCTGTGACACCCAACACCTGGCTGCTGAGCTTCAGTATGTCGAGCACCTACTATAGAATAATAAACTGAAAGTACCACGGCTTCGTCACAGAAAACGCAATATACCAACCACAGTCGAGCGCCAACCTGCTGTACTTCCATATATGAAAGGTGTCACTGACAAGATTGGACATATCTTAAAGCGAGCTTCAATCAACACTTACTTCAAGCCTCCGAAGAAGATCATCCAATTTTTACGAACTGTCAAGTGCAACATACCCCTTTAAGATGCAGGCGTGTACAATGTGGACAGCGACTGTGGGCTCTCTTACATCGGGCCAACAAAGAGAAGTGTAGGAACCCGCGTTAAAGAGTATATAGCCGACGTCAAGCATAGGCGCGAAAATATGTCTGCAGTATGCGAACATGCCCTAGAGGGTTTGGGCCATTACATTAGATTTGATAAACCACAAATACCCGCTAGAGAACAACGATTCATCCCTAGGATGATACGCGAGGCTATTGAAATTAAAAGAAGATTGTAGGAATCTACTACCAGCCTGGGATCCCATCATACAAAATATTGAATCCCAGCCCCAACACCATACTGCCAGACCAAAAGATACTGTAAGCTCTCTCTACATACAACGGAATGCACCTGATTAAATTTAAATGAGGGTATACAAGCTACTAACTAATTATGAGACGACCAACACCTCAGTCTCCCTGTGACCACGGACCCTGCAAAGGATTCGAAACGTCAGGATAAACATAAACTAAAAGTAATGTGTAAAATAAACGCGAGTAGATCCGTAAAAGTTGTTTCATTTCAATAATACATAGGTGTTTCTTACAACTACGAGTATTACAAATGCGAATGTATGGTAGTTGCTTTGTTTGTTCTTCAAACACGCCGAAACAGCTGAACGGTTACGGATAACATTTAATACACAAATAGATCAAATCAATAAGGGATACCACACTGTAGGGATACTTTTATGTCGGGATTTCATAATTTGTGATTGATAAAATTTCGCGAAACCGCAGGAAGAAACTTGTATTTTAATTAAGCTACGTAAAAACTAAAATAAAGATTATACCGAATGATATTATGATTAAATGTTATATTATCCATTTTTGTTACCTACCTTATTCATAAAATTAGTGAATAATGCCTCATTAGCAGTGATCGGAATAGGTAGGGCTAATTCACCTAAAGTTTGAAGAACGGACAAAAATAATGGAGACTTTCTTATGACAATATTTTTTTTCGGAACAACTGTCCGGGTTTCCGGACATCGCATAAGAACATTAAAAAATAATATTATGAATACAGTAATTGATTAATACAGTAACTAATGATAATTTATTTTAATTCTTCGTATGAAAATATATCATGTGGCGGAACTGACGTTTCTGATAGTGAATATTGCGTCCATTCAGATTAAGGGACAACTTTCAACAACAACGGAAAAAAATATTCTTACTGTACTTAGAATGGTGAGTTTCTAAGTAATTGAGTTTGATTTCTGTTTACGTTTAGTTTTTCGCATTTACAATAATTGTATAAAATAAATAAATGGTGTGAAAGCTATAAAAATTATAAACTTGTTTCCTTTACCTTTTCCTCGTTAGTTATTTATTATATTTATTAAAGCTGGTATATTTAATAAATTATACATGCACCCGAGTTCTTCTAAATAATAATTTAAAAAATAAGTTTAATCCAATATATAACGACGAGATTGTTTTTCATTTTGGAAAACAATAAAAAACGTCTCTACTTATTTTCGGCAATTCCGGGATACAAAATAAGTAATAAAAACTGTACTGATAATATTAATTTTTAATGTTTTCAAGTGATCATCCGGACATCAGTCCGGAAACCCAGACAGTTGTTCCGAAAAAAAATATTGTCATAAAGAAGTCTTCATTAATTTTTGTCTATGTTCTTCGAACTTTAGGTGAATTAGCCCTATCTATTCCGATCACTGCTCATTAGTCATAAGCCAAATTGTAAGTAAACAAGATAAAACATAATTTATGAATTTTAATGTCAACCACCAAGCGTCGCGTAATATAAGTAATGCCAATAAAATAATAACATCTGCGACACGAAATTTCACGTAAGTGGTCATGAATTGGGTAAGGTTAAGGCAGCGCGAGCGGTTCGGCCCAGGGCCACCAGTGTCGCTACATCACCGCCCGAGGTCGAACGACACCACCAGCGCGACACTTTATTCTTATTATATCAACTGCAGTTTAACTTGATTCATATATTGTTACTAATCGGAATGAAAAGGCTACTTACTAAATTGAGTTTATAGTATAATTGCAAAACTAAAAACTTCAGAGTATAAAACTGCCTGCTTAGTAGGCCTAGCACGAACTTCTATCAAAATTGTATCGGGTTCATAATAACGTAATAATTTTTATGAAATGATGTCTGTCAATTGTTAGTTCTATTTATGGGTGTTGTATCAATTTCCATACAATTTTCTCTTTTGGATAAAAGGTGTATACTACAGGAATCTGATAATTGTTCATGCTAGACCTACATAAGTCAAAACACTTTAAGGAAAAACCGTTATAATAATTAATACACAGAATAACTAAAGGTAGGTTCTCCATAGACAACTAGGTGGTATCTTGTTGCCAAAACATATCACAGTTACGCCTTCATCACAATGAGCTGTTTTACAAAAAAATTGTAAAATTTTATGATTGTTTTTAAATCCCAATTTTACTGTTGTAGCTATTTTAATGATCTTTTTTACCGACTTTATAAAAAGGAGGAGGTTTTCAAATCGGTTGTATGTTTTCTTTCTTTTTTTTCTTTTAATGTTTGTTACCTCATAACTCCGTCATTTATACACCTATTTGGAAAATTCTTTTTTCATTTGAAATGATATAATACTTCCAGATTGGTCCCATTTTTATCAAAATCTAGTTCTGATGATGGAATCCTAAGGCATTGAGAGAACTCTTCACATATTGTACGCATACCTATAGCAATTTTGGTATTTTCAGCAATAAGTCAAGCATTTGCATTAGAAAGTATCATTTGATGAAGTGTAACTAATGAATAACCGGAACTCCTCAATGATAAGTATTTCACGGGTGGCGATAACATATCACGATTAAGATAGTTAAGCAACTACGACAAAGCAAAAGAAGGCAGGCACCGTAAATCAGTACTGATGATAGAATCCTTGAGGAATCGAGGGAATTCCTCAAATATTGTAGGCATACCTACCTATAGCGATTTTGGTATTTTCAGCCACTCCGGCTATAAATCCTTCCGAACTAATATTGTAAATGCGAAAGCTGTTTGTTTGTCCGTCTTCCACTGTTGCCTGGAAGATATCGCTTTAAACGATAAGGCCGCCTTTCTACAAAACAGATGTTTCCGTGTGCAATAAAGAGTCTTTCTATCTATCTACACTGATGGAAGTTCCCGTCCCGCGCTGTAGGTATAATTAGCGGGCCACCTTACGTACGACCGTGCGTACATATGGCGCGCGAGGGTTTAACATTGTCACACCGGAACAATGTTTCATTTGTGATGTAGTTTCTCGTTTTCTTCGCTTCTCATTTCTCATTTAAACGGCGCTGTCTCATACGAGCAGCGCGTTTAGTAGGTCTTATTATGTTCGCTTTTTAACCGACTTCAAAAAAAGGAGGAGGTTCTCAATTCGACTGAATGTTTTTTTTTTTTTTTTATGTTTGTTACGCGATATCTCCGTAAGTTGTAAACCGATTTTGAAAATTCTTGTTTTGTTCGAAAGGGTATGCTTGCTGAGTGGTCCCATTGTCACCATCACTAAATCTGATGATGGGATCCCAGAAAAATCGAGGGCATTCCTTAAATTTTATAGGCATATATAACGTTTTTAGTGTATTTTCTAACGCTACACCAATATTTGCGTCTGGTAGTCATTATCACGTGTGGCTGAGATGATGATGAAAGGTCAACTCCTCAACGGTTAAGAGTTAAAAGATAATTCTTTCAATTCTGTATGACTGTACTTCTAGTTATATTGTTACTAGTTTATCAGGTGAGCTGATGAAGGAAGGACTTAACCCTCAACAGCCATGAGTTAGGGGATAATTCTTTATTTAATTATATTATCATAATATAGACCGTGGCGAGTCTCCCTCAAGGACAACGAGGTAGGTAATAAAAGGCACTTCCCATAAGGAACGGAATTTTGATAAGCACGTAATCATCATCATCATCATCATCATCAGCCTACACACGTCCACTGCTGGACATAGGCCTCTCCAAGTGCACGCCACTGAGCACAATTCGCGGCTTCTCTCATCCAGCTCTTGCCAGCCACCCTGCGAAGATCGTCGTTCCACCTAGTCTGAGGGCGTCCTACACTACGTTTACCGATACGCGGTCTCCACTCAAGAACTCGTTTACCCCATCGGTTATCGGTTCTGCGGCTAATATGGCCGGCCCACTGCCACTTCAGCTTGCTAATCCTGTGGGCTATGTTTGACAACGAGAACATGTCGTAATGTTACCTAAAGTAACAATTTCTTCGGGTAATATCGAACTGTACGTTGCAGTTTGTAAGTTACAACGCTGTTGTGGATATAATGCTCTGGAACAAATAGTACAAGGAACATCTGCAAAAATATTAATTGCCCTACCAAAATCATTTTTTCCTGACACATCCCTACGATTGTGATTCGCTTATCGCATGGCGTTTAATCGAGATAATCTGGCTTCAGAAGATTCATTTAATAAACGGTCTCGAACTACATTTAATCGTTGAGAACGCTCCTCTTCGGTTTCGTTAGATAAACGTTCGCGTATCAAACCAAGTCGATGAGAACGCTCCTCTTCGGTTTCGTTAGATAAACGTTCGTGTATTAAACCAAGTCGATGAGAACGTTGCTCTTCAGTTTCATTTGATAAACGCTTATGAATCAAACGTAGTCTTCGGGCACGACTTTCAGAACTTTCATTACGTAGAATGGAATTCGTGACAGTTCTCATTTGTGAAAGTCTATGCGAACGCTGTTATGTCTCTTTTGAAATTCTTTTCAAATTTCTTTCCCTACTTTTTTTTAATCTATCGTCTATTTCATCTTGTGTTTCATTTTGTCGGCGCTGCCTCATTAGGACAGCTCTTCTGGATGGTCTACCCATAATAAAATATCTTAATTTTTACTACAATCCACAACAAACCTAAATATATAGCAAGTTTAATTATAAAAACTAAAAACTCAAAAATAAACTTAATTTTTTACAAAAAAAATAAAACCGCCTTCAAAAAAACCTAACCCAAAGAAAAAACACAATCAGCAAACCTTAACCAAATTAAAAATACAAAAAAAAACAATAAAATACTTTGACACTAAAAAGTTATAAATAATCTTTTTTTGACACAGAGATAAATCACAACAGTTTAGGACCTACCCAAATCTAAAACTATAAACAATATACTTACATCGATATCTGTACAGACAAAATTTAACCTAAAATTATTTATTACAATATTTATAAACAATTAGGTAACGACAAAATTAAACACAAAAAAAACATTAATATTTACTATAGGTAATCAGTTAGTTTTGGAGTCGGTGCCAGCCAAACAAAAAATAAAATGAAATACTAAATCACCTTACTATTTGAATTATATACTACTATTTATATACTATTAACTATAAAAAATGTCAATCCGCTAACAATTAAAATCTGTACTAAATAAAAAGTACAAGTAAAAAGTTCTGTGCGTTCGGGTCAAACACTCAATCGCGTGCACCCCGCGTCTACTCCGCTACAGTAGGAAAAAAAGCAAATGGGCGCGAGCGCACCGAAAAAAAATATTATAGAGAAACGACCATCAACGACGTCTGCCCTCACGCGTCTGCCCGTGTTCGGGTCAAACACTCAATGGACTGCCCCCCGCACGCCCTTCGTCGTCTCCACCCACTCTGTGCAACCCGGTAGGTATCACGCAGGCTGGCACCGACTCCAAAACCAACTGATTACCTATAGTAAATATTAATGTTTTTTTTGTGTTTAATTTTGTCGTTACCTAATTGTTTATAAATATTGTAATAAATAATTTTAGGTTAAATTTTGTCTGTACAGATATCGATGTAAGTATATTGTTTATAGTTTTAGATTTGGGTAGGTCCTAAACTGTTGTGATTTATCTCTGTGTCAAAAAAAGATTATTTATAACTTTTTAGTGTCAAAGTATTTTATTGTTTTTTTTTGTATTTTTAATTTGGTTAAGGTTTGCTGATTGTGTTTTTTCTTTGGGTTAGGTTTTTTTGAAGGCGGTTTTGATAAATAGATTGGAAAAAAACAAATCACTAAAAAACGAGAAATAAACAAAAATTTTAACAACAAAAAATCGACTCCAAAAAGTTAGACTGAAAAAATTGCACTAAAGAGAAAAAAATAATTGCGTGTTTAGTTTGTTCTATTTACTTGCAATTAACCTATATTATACTCAATATTATATTCTTCTTAGGTAAATATATAGGTACAATTATTGTTATTTTTTGGAGTCGGTGTCAGGCAAGGTAACTTTAACATTAACATTTAACGACATACTATAATATAACATAATAGTACATTCAATCTTATGCATGAATGCATGAATTTTGATTACAAACGCGGACTGGCACCGACTCCGATAATTTCGTTGGCTGGCACCGGCTCCAAAAGTAACAATAATTGTATCTATATATTTTCCTAAGAAAGAATATAAGATTGAGTATAATATAGGTTAATTGCAAGTAAATTGAACAAACTAAACATGCAATAGGCATGATGACAGTAATTGAAAAATGGACCTATAATGTCCAGAAATATATACTATTTACAATGAATAAGATATTTCTGCAGAAATTAAAAGTTTAGTAGGAAAAAAATGCAATTTTAAAATAATAATTTAAATTTCCCCCTAAAACGCTTGTTAGTGGCATGGCGTCGCTTGTGACGTCACGTTTGAGTAATCAAAACGTAAACGCGCTGCGGTCGTGCAAGAATTTAGTTATTTTGTGTTATTAAATATGAATTCGAAAGTGTATAGGTGGTGTGGGGTCCCCCAGTGTGAGAATACATCAATAAAAACTCCTAATAAGCTATTTGTGTTCGTTCCTCAAAATAAAACAATACGAAACAAGTGGCTTAAACTTGCAAGGCGAGATTCAAAAGGAATATTGCCCAGTGCTCACCTTTATTTTTGTGAAGATCACTTTGACGTAAGTTTTTACATACTTTTGTAGATTCTAGTATATAGTATTTGGTAATAATATTTTGTACGAGGTCTAAATGTAAAAATATAAACAATCTATTTCGACGTTAGGTTTCATCTCTAATTGCTTTGATATGTATTACGTATTTTATTCATATTTCAGTTACCTAATGATATGGATAATTATATGGAATATTATTTGATGGGATCGGTGTTACAGATCCGCATGAAACCGGGGTGTATGCCCACTAATTTCAATGTAAATCAAATAGAAGAAAACGAACATCAGATGCTACAGAAAGACCATATATTCTCAAAAAAACAAAGAAAGACATTGATAGAAGAATGTCAGAAAGATTTAGAAGAAAGAACTACAAAACAAGTGGAACTTGAAGAGATGCCATGTGGAAGTTCAGGTACTTATTTCTACCCATTGCCATTTCACCAAAAATATATATATTTCTAATACAAATTTATTCCATTCATTAGGAATTATGCATAACCAATTATGCAATAAATAAAACCAATAATACGACAAACCTTATATCTTGTAAACAATATTATACAAGACTTTTAAATACTTTGCCTGTTGAAGTTTCATATTAATGTAAAATTAATATTTGATTTTTGTTTGTGTTGTTTTTGCTTTTAAAATATACATACTTATCTTGAAATCTTGGCAATTTTTTTAGGTAATATTTTATATTAAAAGATAATATTTTATAAACTTGATTATTTTTTCTTTTTCAGCTTCACAAGCATCCATAAACGATATTTCACAAGAAAATGCACATAAGACAGTGGATAAATCAATTCAAGTACACATGACATATAAGTTTTACTCAAGCGTGACGTCATGCGCTCTGATTGGTGTTCAAGATATCATGGCGGATTGCCTTATTTTGTAGTTTTATTTTATAAAAATAAATATTAATCACACTTATAATAAAAAAAACAATGCGTATTTTATATTCCAAGCTTCAAGTTTTATTCAATAAATATAGTATTTTAGTAGTTTTTAATTACTGTCATCATGCCTATTATTTTTAACTTTTTAGTGCAATTTTTTCAGTTTCATTTTTTGGAGTCTGTATTTTTTTTGTTAAAATTTTTAAATAGTACTTTTATATATACACACATCAACAATGTCTAGGGATCAAATACCTACAATTTAAAGTATCGTTGCATTATAGAATTATTAACTTTTTTGGATCGTTATTGATTCTTTTTACAGCCGAAATTAATAACCTATCCTCAGCAAGAGATAGGCCTACTAGAGATTTGTTGTTTAGTTATTTCTGTTAATTATCGGAAAATAACAGCGGTTACTTGGTAACTAAACTAAGATAGGCCTATCTCTTACCAGAGATAAGTTATTAATTTCGGCTGTTAGTGAATTTCACGATATGAATGAAAAACATTTTTTTTACATCTGTCAATCTGAATTCCTATAAAAGAGCGTAATGGCAATTTTACAACAGCAGTATAATTTCTGCACTGGAAATGAAAAAAAAAGCAACGATATGGAGCGACACGACGTCATTGGACAATGGCAGAGATGTTGAGAGCCGTTGGAATGTTGGAAGCTGGTTCCAGGCAAAATAAAAAATAAAACAATCCTGTTTTTGCTTTTTTGACAATTATGTGACGACCTACTAAACAGAGTGAAAGCTTCCTTATAGCGCGCACAATTTATACTTACTTTGGTAGGGTTATCACCAGTGATCGGAATAGGTAGAGCTATTTTGGTTCATTGACCGTAAACGTTGATGTTAATATGGACATTCCGCGAGATTCTAACAGAATCTTTTTTTTATAAACATGATAAAAGAGGATTTGTCTTACGTATTGGCAGTTGGCGCCACGACGTTGTCAAACTTACATTAGCGACGCGTTGCCAATTTCCATTGCGCACACGCGCGATGTTGCCGCGCAACACGGCTTTTAGAAACAAAAGAATACAATAGCGGGCGCCGCCTCTAGAAGAACGCACTTGTTTTTGTCTATTTCTACAGCATTCAAATTGTTTATCGACAATATTTCGGGAATGTCCATATTAATACAACGTATGGCAAGTCCAAAAAATTGCTCTACCTATTCCGATCACTGGTTATCACATGACGATAAGATAAATGAAACAAAATATTTTATTTTAATTATCATAAATTTATAAATTACTTAGGTAAATCACTTTTTATTATTTTTGGGTTCTTGCATTATTGAGATGTGCTACGAAACCCTACACTGCGCGTAGCCCAACACGCGCTTGGCCGGTATTTTATTTTTCAGATTAAGTTAAATTCTAATCTGACATGGTCTTTTAAAAATACTGAATTGGAAAACACTCACATGGCAGATCAAATGTATCTAGTTATTCATTAAACACGTTCTAAGATTTCAGTGCTGATAATTATAAAGTAAAAAGTGTAATGCCTCCGCACTAAGTGATATTACCCACATTTGCCCCACTGAAGACGATATCGGTACAAGTTATAATTAGAATACACCTTAAATATAACCCAAACGTTTTCGCAAAATTAGTTTCAAGACGAACATTGTGTTTCAAGGTCGGATTAGATAATGCCGAAACACAATTTGACCTTTCAGTGAGAACTGTTGTTACATAAGCTGTAATCAAACTTTGATTATTCCAGTCGTATTAGGCTTAAAGACTTCCATGAGAAAAAAAATATAGCTAGTTGATTTAAAGGATGATGCCAGAGTTTCTATGAAATCTGGTCCCACCTTCCAATAGCTATCTATGTGTGCTACATCGCTAGATAGGTTACTTATATATACTTTTGAACTGAATAAAAGTTACTATGGCGCCAAGTTCCAAATCTTAGTACATTTATAGTTATTCTTTATTAAACATAGTAGTTTTACAAGATCCAAAAACAATATTAACAAATGTTTATTTTTCCAAAAATGTTAATGTTCAACAAATGTTATCGTTAGCAAATGCTTTTGTATAAATAAAACAACGATAATATATTTTAAAAATAAACATTTTTTTATTTAAAATAGTCTTCAATGACGTCATTTAAAAATAAGGCTGGGCCTACAAATACCTCATGTCTGACGTACCCTAGGTACCAAACGATTGAAACAATATGCGCACAGGTCCCTACAGTACGTCGTCCCGTCATGCAGGCACAATATCTTTGGAGAATATTATTATTGTGAACTAATAAGTAACAGTAGTACATTCTAGCTCTCACGTGTCGGGACTGTATACGACCACGTAAGAGTCATGCATCATCATCAATGCCAAAATCTGGTAAATCCTCTAGTGCAGCTTCAT
The DNA here is from genome assembly GCA_963082485.1 of Eudonia mercurella. Taxonomy (NCBI): domain Eukaryota; kingdom Metazoa; phylum Arthropoda; class Insecta; order Lepidoptera; family Crambidae; genus Eudonia; species Eudonia mercurella. Next base: position 11,561,049 of record OY720022.1, on the reverse strand, counting down.
ATTTCTATTGCATATTTCTATTGTATACATTCCATTTTGCAGATGTTCGCTGAAGTAAGATTTCGCTAACTTCGTTTGGTAGGTTCCCAAAGCTAATGAAATGATTTGTTCTTCACTGAATCTCGAAAATCAATATCACTTGCTTCTACTCTTGTAAAATCAGCTCTTCTGCTGTTTAAAAGTTTCCGTTCCACATCTTCTAATATCTAATATATAAAATTCTCGCGTCACAGTTTTCGTTGCCATACTCCTCCGAAACGGCTTGACCGATTTTGATGAAATTTTTTGTGCTTATCCGGTATCTATGAGAATCGGCCAACATTTATTTTTCATCCCCCTAAATGTTAGGGGTAGTCCACCCCTAAATATTTTTTTTATTTTTTATGGCAAAACGACGTTTGCCGGGTCAGCTAGTCTTATATTATAAAATTCTCGTGTCACAAATTAGTTGCCATACTCCTCCGAAATGGCTCGATCGATTTCTATGAAATTTTATATGTATATTCGGTAGGTGGGACAATCAGTTGTAATCTATTTTTCATACCCCTAAGTGATAAGGGTGGTCCACCCCAAACATTTTTTTTATTATTTGAATTTTTTTTTAATTATTTTTGGCTTAAAATATGTGGCATTAAAAAATACATACAACCCTAAATTTTCACCCTTCTATCCATCACCCCTATAGATCAGTTCTCTCCGCCAGGCGTCTACACCGGTATGCCTTCTCACCCAGTAAATATCACGGAGTAGGAATGACTATCAATAAGTCCCAAGGCCAAACGATGTCTGTTTGTGGCTTAGATTTGAGCACACCACGTTTTTCACACATACGTGGCATGCTCTCGAGTGGGCAAACCATCCAGTTTGTTTGTGTTAGCTAAAGATGGGCTAACAAAAATATTGTACACATTGTAGCATTAACGGATTGATATTGTTTGTTAGTGTTATTGTGCGTGATGTAATATAGCCTTTAGCCTTCCTCAATAAATGGACTATTCAACACAAAAAGAATTTTTCAATTCGAACCAGTAGTTCCTGAGATTAGCGCGTTCAAACAAACAAACAAACAAACAAACTCTTCAGCTTTATAATATTAGTATAGATTCCTATATACAGGGTGGAAAAAAAAGACCGTGGTTGAAGGAAAAGTACTCTAAATATTGATGATGGCAAATTTTACTGAAGGGAAACATTCCTTTATTTTCAAAAATAATTAAAACTGCTTTTAAAGATTTTTGAAAAATCACCTGTTTGATCCGGAAATCGAAAGTGCCCACTAAGTATAAAAATATTTTTCTTGGTCTTGGTGATGAATGACTCTTTTGGTTGGTATCATAAAATACAGGATGTTTTTTTTTCCACATTTCACCGGTTCGATTACCGGCTCAAGCAGGTGATTTTTCAAAAATCTTTAAATGCAGTTTTAATTATATTTTAAAATAAAGGAAGTAAGGTATACCATTAATTACCCAGTATTGGGCAGTTTTTGAGATAACGACTCTTGTTTGCTTTCCGTAAACCTGTTTATGTGTAAATGTGGAATTAGAATTTCAGTATATTTTCATTCAGTTTTTTAGAGAATCAAGATAGTTAGAACACAACAAAAGAGCAGATTATGTTACAAGAGAAACATACATACTGAATAATTATTTTTTTAAATAAGAAATAGCTCAAAATCTGCCCATGATAGACTTACTGTTTAATGCTTATTGGGATAAGATCTTTAAAATAAAAAAAATTTTTAAGCTACATTGCTAAAAAAAACCCAAAATTACTCATACTCCTTTAAAACTGAACTATTCTTTATATATAATAGATATTGTTAATCAGTGATCAGGTACTACAAACGATGGCAATACAGCTAGAAAGTTCTTTCAAATCCAGCAAAAACGGCAGCAATCACAGAACTGCATGAAGAGCTAATCAAAAGATTTTCTGTTCTTTTACAAGCAATTACATCAGTGAAGAGCATAAATGTACAAACATTTCATGAGTATGCGATGCAAACTGCGAAAAGATATATTGAGTTGTACAAATGGTATTAAATGTCTGAACTATCCATAAAATACTTGTACATGGTGCAGACATAATTTCGAATAACACAGTTGTTCCAATTGGTACCTTTCCGAAGAAGCTTCGGAAAGTCAAAATAAAGACTTTCGTAGGTTTCGAAAACACCACTCAAGAAAGAACAGTAGAGTAAACTGTAATGAAGATGTTTTTAATACACTTATCGTAACATCGGACCCGCTAATATTTTCAATGCGTCCTAGGCTGGATATAAGCAAAAGTAAGAAATTCTTTGCGGAAACTTTCGATCTTTTGACAGTTGAGGCTGCGGATACTGAGTTTATTGATGTGTCTGGAGTAGATTTTGAAACAGACTTGGTTTTAAGTGAAAGTGAAGAAGATTTACTATAATTTCTTACTTAAATGTTTACTTATTTAATTTGTTATATATAAAATGGTTTTTATCTTTTAAATCGCACCCGCATGACATGAAGTAGTATATCAAAAATAATACAGAAAATAGTAGTTTAGTTGTATGAAAAGATATAAAGCAACCGTGCGGTTCTAAAATTATTGACCATTGTTTGACTTCCTCCATAGTAAATTTCAGAAGAAAAATCATTAAAAAACAAGGCATCATTTCACACAAATATGTTTATTTTGATCATAAGTGACACTAGCTAAAACCAATTAAACAAACAAATAAGACACTTTTCAAAAAGAGTCACAATGTCTATGAAAGGCGATTATCGTTCCACCGTGCGCCGCCCCGGCACCATAAAGAAGGACCTTTTACCCCCTATATCATATCACATGAATGAAAGGCGATATTCGTTCCACCGTGCGGCGGGGCGCGGTGTTGCGAGGAATTTAAGGTCGAAGGTTAAAACGATTTCGTAAAAAAAATCTTTTTATGACTCGGATATCATTTAGGGTTGTTATGTTGTACATAATGTCAGGTAATTCCTTTTAAAGATTTTATATTGTTAATTTCTTTTATCTTTATAATCACACACAAGAAAGTTGAATAGGGAGAAACATCAAATACGCTTTTCAAGTCTGCAAGTGGACTGACATGTTTTAATCTTCGATCACTTCAAAACTGTTAATTTTATAAATAGGATAAATATTAAAACTAAAACGGATCGTCCTCATCAGCACTTACTTGATATCCTCAATTTTGGGGTAGGTGCATATCCTGAGGGTCTTCGTGTTGGAACCAACGGCGTATAGCTTCCCGTTAGGGTGGAACTCGGCGCATCGCACCGCCTGCAGGTCCTCGAGAACGGTGACCGGCTTGAAGGTGGGCCGCGAGCCGTTCATCTCCGCGCCGCCGAGCCCGCCGGGCGTCGACAGCGGCACACTTTGGTGTCCGCCATTCCGAGTCTGCGTCTGTAATAAAACCTTGGTTATAGTAAACTAGTTGTAGCAATAAGACAAAATTAGCTAAATAATAATCGTAAAAAAAAAACAAATATATATTGATGGCGCAGTGACAAAAGCACAGTCTGCGACAGCTGAAGGAACTATCGCAAAGGCCGGTCATCAGCTGGTTGACCAAAAAGGGCCATTTGTAGGGTTCCGTAGTCAACAAGGAACCCTTATAGCCAAAAGACCTACGCGAGCCAATCTTTTTGGTCACCCATCCGATGACTGGCCTTTGCGAAAGTTGCTTAACCTCAGCACTCGCAGACCGGGCGCTTTAACCACTGCACCATCGAGCTCCAAAAATGCGCTGCGCCATCGAGCTTCTCAATTATGCACCTACACACCATCAAATGGGGTCTCTCGGAGGACGGAGTTTCGTAGGTAAAAAACTGTTGTCTGAAATGTTTACAATTACTCACTACAGTTGATAAGAACGGCCATTTTGTTAACCCCGGCAATGAACTCAAATATCTCTCTCTTAAAACAGCTGACCGCCAGGGCTACCACAGCGTAATTTCTTTTGAAATCTTAAAAAAGCTGTTGATCTAAAATTATCCATTTTTAAGGAAAGTTCTTAGACAAAAGTTATTCACTATCATGTATACCCCTCCTTTCGGCTTTGTACCCCCGTTCCGACTAACGTTGTATATGACGAAGTTAAGAAAACTATCACAGCTAAGTAGGCTTTACAATTTACGAGTAAGAGTCGACCAACTTATAAAATGTACTTGGCGCAGTACAAATTCCTCATTGGGAACTACTTAAATAACGTTGTCAGGTGTGCGAAACCATTAAAAAGCCATTTAAAAATATACAAAGGTAATATAATATTATTTCTAACTTCACTTGTGAAGTTGGATTTTATAACTCCTTTGGTTACCATCATCGTATGTGGACCCGTTTTTAGACGTCATGAACTCATGAGCCGCTAGAACTCATGACGTTAAGGGCCTAAGTCGAAAAAATAATAGATCGCGCCCCGCTGCAAAACATCGTCGCGTATCGTCGCGCATTGTCCCGTCCGGCGACCTTTGACGCGCGGAACTTCAAATCAAACTCATGTTGACAGAGAAGAAGCTCTAAAGATGTTTATACTTTTAAATAACTATAAATAGTATAAAAATATACAGAATTTTTTTTGATAAATTCTTTAATATAGCAATAAGGACAGCCAATTTACTAAAAATGCATATAAGGTTACCACCAAACTAAAAGGCGCATCGGTCTGAAAAACCGCACTACTGAGGCGAAAAAGTTTCATCAATCTGATCATACGCTATCTACCTATACAACGTGTAACAAAAAGGTGTGGTCAAAATGAAAAGATCCAAAGTGTATCCCATCTAGAACTTGTATGTGCTGTTATTAAGACAAATTATTAGCTTTAATTTGTCATGCAATGGTCAATGAAATATTTATATTTGTGAAGTGATGCGCATCAGGCGCGCATACGCAAGCAGCAGTGGTCATAAATGTTAGTATACAGATGTTACTAAACCACTAGGTCTGCCTGTGACTTGTTTATTTTGATGTGTCGTCACAAATTCATAATAGAAATATTTAATTAAAAATGGCATAACAAATTAAAGTTAATAGTTATGTCTTAGTAACTCTGCGTGCAAGATCTAGATCGGATACACTTTGGATCTTTTAAGTCCTCGCGCGCCATATGAACGCACGGTCGTACACAAGGTGGCCCGCTAATTATACCGAAAGCGCGGGACGGGTTAATTTTGACCACACCTTTCTGTTACACGTTGTATAGGTATAAATCTATTTATCATGATCGAATATCGTTTTGCTTAAATGCCACGAGCGCTAGCTTTTTATCATTGGATCATATTATTATGAACACTACAATTATTCAGCTTCTCATTTATATATTGAAAAATACTCCATACGGCTGGCCTACGCACAGCCTGGATTTTTTTGTACAAACGCTTGCAAATTACGCTATTCAATTTTTTTTGTTTTTTTTTTTTTTTTTTTCAGTAAATGTCCAGCCATAATTTAATAGATATAAAATTAAAGTTTATTGAGGAAATTTGACAGTTTTTGGTGATCTGATGTGTACTGTCAGAATAATGTAAAAAATAAACGTGAAAATAATAGATTTCGTACTTCTGCAATACTTATCTCAATTTTCTAATAGCGCAAGTCCCAGCCTTGGGATTTATTGTGTAAACATGTTCTCCGTTTATTGTCCACGCACCTGGGGACAGATGGGAATTCACGTGTTGTGTTGTTTGTGTATACAAACAAGGGACAGATAAAACATACCGCAAAAAGATTTTTTTTTTAAATTTGTTTCCTAAGTGCCATCTAAGCTGTAAATAAAATACATGTTATATAAAAAAGAAAAAGTACACACACTGTTATGTCTCTTATTATTCCTACAGATAATTTAAAATAAAAGCAGCTTTTACCCCGCGTTACCGTCCGCGTGGGATTTAGAATTGTAATCAAGGAATGAAAAATTTTCACATGATAAATCCGAAGGATCCACTATTACAATATAATTTAAAATACCAGCTAATCGGTTGAAAGTACTACTGTAAAAATATCTGCGGTCTATACCCGTATGTAAATTACACATATATTATGAAAACCCCGAGAATATCCATTAAGTATTTTATTTTAAAATTTTATTTTTCATGTACAATACAAATCAAGATGATCGGATTTAATTAAGGATGATCGGACGTGTGCAAAGTTGATTAAATTAAAATATACTAAATCTTAAGTAAATAAATATTGACTTAGTTATGAGTAGGCGGTAGTGGTTCTGTGTCATGCTGTGATTGCATAAGTGAATGACTCGCAATATGTTTGGTATTTGACTATTTACGTAGTTAGTACATACACCAACATGAATACTTCCTTCAATCGGAGTGGAAAAACGCAACGAAGTCCCCCGCACACACCTCGCCCAGAGGAAGACATGGACGAGAATGCTCCCGAAATCGTAGCGACTTCTGAAATACAGCAGTGGATGTCGACTATTTAAGAGTGCCTCAAGGAAGTCTACGCTATCTCAGCAGAAGGAAAGTTGAACTCAGACCAAAAGTTAAGAATTCATAACTTATGCCGAAGAATTGGTCATGGAACTTCCCAAATGGCTGTCAAGTATCAGTCTTTAAAGCAAAATACTCTGTTTGTCCAAGCAAACCTTCAGACTCTCAGAGAAAACCAAGACCTATCAGAACGTCTTTATGACCTAAAACGAAGCATCCAGGAGTTCACAGTCTAGGCTAACCCATCATTCGCTGATATGGTCAAAAAAGATAATAGGACTTTCAGTCGCCCTAATAATGTTAAGTCCGTAGGTAGCTATTTATCCTAACGATAAATTAAAGTCAAGCGAAGACACAAAAACTATGGTCCAGCAAATTATCAACCCTGTAGTAATGAAGGTGCATGTCCGTGGATTACGTAAAACTAGAAACGGCTGGGCACGGACACGAAGGATGACGTTGAAATGTTGAAGCAGTCTGTAAAGCTTACCACCTAAGGCCTGGCGGTAGATGAGCCACATATGTAAGCTCAGACCTCGCATCGTTGTAATCGGAGTACCAACATCTATGCAAGAGCAAGAGGTCTTCAAGTGCATTTACGAACAAAATTTGGACGACAAATTGCAGGGCACAACTCGCGATAACTTTTTGACCTGAATTAAGCTTAGCCACAAATCGGGCAAAAAAGATTTCGTTCCAGCTGTTATACGTAAGGCCCTTATATCTCAAGATCGAGTTTTTGTGAACTGGTCATCTTGCCCTGTGAGAGACTTTACTTTGGTCACTAGATGTTTTAGTGCCAACAGTATTGTCACGCGGCTAAGTCGTGTAGAGCGTCAACTTATTCATGTGGCCACTGCGGAGACCTAGGTTACACGACTTACCTACAATTTAAGAAGCCGAGCAATCATAAAACAGGTCATATTTATTGTCCTGCCAAAAAAAATGGCCGAACAAAGATATGTTCATTCTATAGATTATGTAGGCGCCTAAGAGCGCCGTCTAGTATATTCTATGTATTGATATAACTGATAATTTAATTAACGATTTAGATCACTTCTCCGTATCATAGTCAAAATCATGTGATGTCGTAAATTGCAAACAACATCTTTCACACTATGCAAACAATGCACTAACCATTCTAACCCAAAATATTCGTAGTATTTATAAGAACACAGATAATTTTAGCTGTTTCCTTCAAAGGTTAAATATTAAGTGTGAAGTAATTATACTAACAGAGGCTTGCTAAACACAATATTTTCAGTAGCAAAGTTAATTATAACCAAAATGACGGGGTGGTAGTTTATGCAAGAAATACACTATTCAATATTTCTGTAGAGGACACTAGTCTACAAGATTGCAATAGTCTTTAAATCAAAATTGGTGCAGATACTGCAGTACTGGCTTTACATAGACCACCTTGTTTTCGGAACATAGACTGTTTTCTTGCATCATTAAATGAGCTATTAAAAGAACTATCATATTTCGTGACGTAAACATAAAAATGATGCCTGAAAACTGTGAAACATCTGCTCACGAGTATCTTAACCTGTGCTTCTTGCATGGTCTTCTACCCGCACACTTGATCCCAACCCACCAAAGCGGCTCTTGCTTAGATCACATTATGCTTAAAACCCACTTACCTACACTTACCCTAGTGACTAACTCAGCTGTAACCGATCATAAAGCGGCTATACTAACCATAAGTCTAAAACCACCTAGGCATCAACGCACGCAGCTTAAGTCTAAATTAAATAAGTAGCTGTTACGTCTGGCCTTGGACAAAGGGAAATTCAAGAAGATACGGCAAACCTTGAATCTTGATGAGGCACGAGAAGAAGAATAAATATTAGCTAGTTGCGTCCTAGCATACGTTTTACTATTTCGGTCGGTTGTCTTTTTAATTTCTTTTCGTAATGGTTGCTATAAAACAAAGTGTTAAAAATTAAACGCACGACGTAAAGCTGTTTAATGAAACCGAATGTATTATTTTCAAAAAAAATTATGAAACTATGATGTCAGGAATAGCCCTGACATCATGCATAACGTGACTAAGCTATCAAAAATACGAATATAGCTATTTTTATCAATTCTGCATAGATTTTAGCTCCATTTAAACAATGTTTGTGATAAGTTTCTAATGGTATAAGGTAAGTCGATCGTAAACACTTATTTTTATAAATTTTGCGATTTGAAACTTTTGAGAAAAATTCATAATATCTCAATAATAAAATTAAATTAATTATTTTTTACAAACTTTGTTTTATTTTAATGTCAACATCCCATAAGCATAGAAAGTTTTATTAAAAGGCTTATTGGTTTGAACGAATTAAAGCTATGATGTTTGTATGGGATCATCATTATCATCATCATCAGCTCTTTTATGTCCCCACTGCTGGGGTGCAAGCCTTCCCTACGAAGGGATAGGGAGAACGGGCCATTGCCTAACCTCAGCACTCGCAGACCGGGCGCGTTAACCACTGCGCCATCGAGGTCTTCGATGGGTATGTATGGGATACCGAAAGTGAAAGTTCCCTTAATGATAAAATAAATAAATCTTAAATCCTATAAATATAAAATACAAAAAAACAGAAAAGGACCTTTTATTTCGTGGTTACGGCTTCTAAAATAATGTTAAATAACTGCTAAACAAACTGCTGCAAGTCAGTAAGCATTATTAAGACTTTTTTTATATTTTTTAGATTACCGCAAGTGCTTAATTTTGCCTATGCACAGCAATGTGTTATTACCACCTAGGCCACAATAGAATAGTCATATTTACTACTATGTCTACTTTGTATACTTTGAAATTTTAAGTATTGATTTAAAAGGTGTTAACAAAAAAGATGTCCGCATTATGACATCATTGCAGAGGATCTATAAAAAATAGTCATTCCATATTAAACAAAGATTTATAGAAGCATCTCAAGAAGAGATATACATGATGTAAGCCATTATGATTCAAGATACATACATGTGTGTCATAAATATTATAGAAACACAAAAGGCTTTTATACCAATCCATGCCAATTGAAGAAGTTATCTATGGTATCGTGTCTTTTTTTAATGGCAACTGACATTTTAATTTAATTGGGAAATACTTAATCAGATGGCAGATATTGAAAACTCAGCAATTAATAATTGTTTTGATTCATATTGCTTTGTACATGCACGCTTCACGCTATACAGCAGAATAGTAGCGGCCAAAATATCAAACATTGTATATTCAAGTGATGGATGACATGCAGAAAATGAGAAAACCGTTTTCAACACTACCAGTGAACAGAACGGAAGCTGTTCGGAACTGAAATTGAATGTTGCCTGGCATATAGTCAGTATTCATACCACACTGTACAATTTTGTTTCCGTTTGTGAATATGTGATGTTGTACAGCAGCAACACCACTGCACCTCTGAATATTGAATAAATATCCATATAATTTCAAACTGTGACTTTTTAATAAAAGTGCTAGTTTTATTTGCCATTCTAGCAAGGTAACGAAAACGAAAATTTGTATGGCATTGAAACAGCACCTCCTGGTGTCAAATTAAATGTTATTATATTGCCAAATTAAACGAAAAGGCTATAGCCGGGTTTCCATAGTAAGTCGGCCCTTACATCAAATGGGCTCGGGGATTTTTTTGTGAGTATTAGCGATGAGTAGCTCGCGAGCGAGTTGTTAAAAAGAGCTAGCTCACCTATTCTAGCTCAACGTGTATCTAGCTCACTCTCGTTCAATTCATATCTTTTAACTCAGTGTTTCATCGGACTGTCGGATACGAGCGGCTCGATAGACAAAGAGAGACATATGCGTTTCGAATAACGCGTATGAGCGAAATAAAGAGATGTACACACACAAACACTGCAGTGCCTATTGGATTGGATTTGGATACGCTAGCTCTACGTACGTATGCATTCAAATGTAATCTATATTGCTATTCGAATAAGGTGCATATTTAGGAGTAGAATTTTGGCGCAGAAAATTCCACAGTTATGTTTATTTTGGTTGACAGTCCTAAGCCTGTCAAAGTATGAAGGAAAATCGTGGCTAATTCGATGAGTCAATATAATAATAAACATTATTCTGAAAACAGTTAAAAATCATTAAGTTAGTGTTGAAAATAAACAACGAATTGTGACTACTACACTTTCAAAAAGCTAAATTAAACTAGTAATTATGGTTAATCAGTCTGTAGTTCTGTACGAGTATAACTCAAAAGTATCAGTCGAGCGAGTCTGATCTGTACACATTTAAACGATTCAAGAGCCTTCTATCTTCATGAACTACACTGAGCTAAATGAGCTACTGAGCTAGAAGAGGTATATAGCTCTTGACTGGGTAAAGAGCTATATAGCTCTTATCTCTTCAAAGAGCTAAATTTCTCATGACTAGTGAGTACCTCTTGTAATGAAGAATATTTTAGCCGAGTATGAACATCCTACTTGTAAAAGTTTTTGACTTATGATTTTTTCAAGTTTTTTTAAAATGATTGTTTTTTCTGGATTTGCTTCAAATTTTGAAATTATGTTCTTTAGGTAGATTTGCATCGCCTCTCAAAAAACGAATACTAGTTATGGTATAAAAAAAATGAAAAAAGACCAATTTAAAAATAATCTTTTTTTTTTATGTGGTTGTGAAGTAGTGACACCTCTAGATTTTTTTCTCAAAATAGGCCATTCATTGGCCTACTACTTGCCTAAATATCAAAATTTTCGAGGCGGTACTTCCTACAAAAAATCAGCAGAATGTGTGGCCAAGTTGTGTATTCAATCGGTGTTTTTCAATGTAGTATTCAAGCTCTTCGATTATGTTTGAGTTTTCTTATCAGTTTGTCGTATTTAAAAGTAAAATGCTAATGACAACTTAATGCCATCGTGATGCAAGATGTTTATCGCATTATTTATCTGCCATTTATGATTTTAACTAGCATAATTCGATAATATTTAACTGCAATGAATCCGAGCTGCTGCAAATATTTAAAAAAAGATAAGGGTAAGATAAGGGTAAGAAAAAGATACTGAGATCTCTAAGTGAAGCAAACACGTTTAGTGTATTCTTGTCAGCATCTTTGTCGGTTGAAGATGTAATATGCTCATCATGCAGAGCTAAAGCAATACGCAAGAAAATTTACGCCACCATGAACGGAACACGGAAAGCGACCACAGTGATTGCTCGTATGAACCACCTAGAGGTTTGATATCTGATAATCCTGACGATGTTGTGGAATTACCGATCCAGAGAACCATAGCAACGCATGCTTATTGTTGTGTTTGTGGAGGTACAAGCAATTTGCAAATCATAACACAGGAAGCAATGATACAGGCATACATATATTGAAAGAACACTTTATACACCGCCTTATAACAGATGTTGATCGAGCCATATTCAAAATAATCGCTTTTCTGAGATTGATTTGCATAATGTTCAGGTTTATTCTAGTACCTCCACAATAGATTCCAAAAAAATTGTTCATTTTTTAGTGCTATTTCACAAGGATGTAATGTTCTCGAAAAAGTGCTTGAGAAAATAAAAACCAAAACTGTCTGAAAAGAGAATCGGATTTCTTACTGGATTAAGCTGGGCAGACATTACAAAATTAGAGTTAAAGATGACATTTTTAAATAATTGTTCAATTACAGTAGAACTTTTTGTTTTTTAGTCAAATTACGAACAGGTAATTCTAATACATTAATTAGTACCATGCTTCAACTCCCTCGAGAACAAGTTGTCTCTGAGTACACATCAAAGGTAATTAATTTGTTTGAAAGAAATATTTTACCAACAGAGTTTGGTGTAAACTCACACACAAAGGAATAGCTTGCTTATAACTGTGGCTTATATCAAACGTCGGAAATTGCAAGGACTCTTTATAGAGTAGAAGAGCAATTGATTTTGATTTGTGATGGCACTTATGCACGCCATCAAAAGAGCTCGAACAACGAATACCAAACGAAGTTATACTCAGATCAAAAAAAAAAGTACCGCTATGTAAACCTTTTACAGTGTGCACGACTAATGGATACATTATAGACATGTTTGGGCCATTTGAAGCTAATTTAAATGATGCTAAAATAATGGAGATCGTTCTAAGCGGCCCAAATGGTCTAAACAAATTGTTGCGGCCTGGTGACATATTTGTTGTCGACAGAGGATTCCGTGATGTGGTCGGATATTTAAAATCAAAAGGTTATAAAGTAATGATGCCTCCCATTAAAGGAAAATCTAAGCAATTAAAAACAGAATAAGCTAATAACTCTCGATTCGTAACCAAGGTACGTTGGGTTGTAAAAGCGATACATGAGATTCTTAAAGAAAAATCCAGATTTCTTGATCACATACTGGATAATAAAATGCTACCCAAAGTCAAGAGTTATTACCATATTGCTTCATATTTAAATAACCTTTTTGGTAAAAGATTAACTTCAGACTAAAATATTTCTGAGGAAATATTGAAAATGATGCACGAAAAAAGGGGTGTAGACAACATTTTAGCCCGAAAAGTGGAAGAAAAAGGATGGCTTCGCAAAAACCTTCTATTCAAAGCTGTAATGTTTGATGAGATTATGGATTTTCCACGGTTATCAGAAAATGACATGAAACTATTGTTTACGGGGACTTATCAGTTGGGACAAGTTATATCATATTTAGCGGAAATGTTAAATGATGATGGCTCAATTAATATGTAATATCTGAAAGAAAACAACAACGAGAAGAGAATCTACAAATGCTTTTTGCAGTATACACCGTATGGCGTTGATTTTAATAGTATACAACACTACTATTGCGAATGTGCTAATGGTCTGCGTACTGTCGGATGTTGTTCTCATGTGGCAGCCGTAATATACTACCTAGCATATGGTTGTTTCTTGTCGACACTGCCAAAGCCATCGATGATCTTAACTAATCTTTTCAAAAATATGGATGTAACTGTTACCATTAATGAAGATAGCGATGATGATTAAAATCCAACCACATTACATAAAGGTGTTATTATTACTTATTATTTTTCTAAAAAAAAACTATTATCTATCGCTTTAACTTCTTTCTAATTTTTATATCCCGCGGCACCTATACAGACTCTTAATTAAAAGTAATTTACAATTCTATAACAAAAAAAATAAGTTAAATGTCAAGTGCCATTTGTTTAATTCCTTTGCAAAGAATCCCTGAGCATTGCATTGGCTAAGCTGTGATTTAACTAAACTGTCGAAATATTTGTAAAAAATAAAATGTGGCAATATGATCAAGTGTGGCGTCGTACGCGTAAAGTGGAAACATTATATTAGGTCACATTTTATCAACTGCAAATATTTTGACAAAACATCTAATTATATCAGAGAAATAAGGCCCTAGCATTTAAAAAAAAATTTAGGCCAGTTTTTTTTACACAAAAATTTAAATATTTTTAAGAGGGGCCTCTCTGTCGGCTCCTTTGAATGAAACCACAGGCACGTGTAAGCGGTGAAGGCATTGCGGCCTCTCTGTTTCGGCTCCTTTTAATTGAAACTACCGAAAGTGCTTTATTTTACCTTTTAATCAAAATGTCTTTTGGCGTTTTTCTTGAAAACTAGCGTAAAAAAATTAAGGTTTTTTCATAAAAATAGTTTATAAGTGTTGTTGAATTTGTCCTCAAAATATTTGCAGTTGATAAAATGTAACCTTATACAATTTAGCATCTAAAGTTATTGTCCAAGAATTGCGAGAATTTTATGATATATGTATAAACGAAGATAGCCATTCTCTATCAGAAAGGGTAAAACTCAAGGAAATGTTTATATTTTTTCATAACGTACAACAACGATGTGATAATAATTATATATTTTTGTTTCAGCTGTTGAAAATTGCAAATAATATACCATTGATGTCTTTACAACTTCCAAAGGATGTTATTATAAAAAAAATTTTTGACGTACATCCTGGTACATTTGTATATATCGATGATGAAGAATATATATTTTTAAATGAAAATAATGCACAAGTTGCGGCAATAGCCATCACTTCGATATGGTATATGGTATCACTATGATATGATTTACTTCGAGGGTACAGTTTTTCCCGTCAGATGAACAGCCCTTATCTAGTTTGTTTTGCCAGAAGTGTACAAATGTTATGTTCATTATTTTAAATAAGTAAATAATTGGTATTAACATTGACTTTATTTGATATATATATTTATTTTAATGAAATAAACGAACTTTTTATTATTATTTCCATGAAACGGATTCATTGCAGTTAAATATTATCGAATTATGCTAGTTAAAATCATAAATGCAGATAAATAATCCGATAAACATCTTGCATCACGATGACATTAAGTTGTCATTAGCATTTTACTTTTAAATACGACAAACTGATAAGAAAACTCAAACATAATCGAAGAGCTTGAATACTACATTGAAAAACACCGATTGAATACACAACTTGGCCACACATTCTGCAGATTTTTTGTAGGAAGTACCGCCTCAATTGCTTTTTATGCAAGTAGTAGGCCAATGTATGGCCTATTTTGAGAAAAAAAATCTAGAGGTGTCACTACTTCACAACCACATAAAAGTGTTTATTTTGAAATTGGTCTTTTTTTTTTCTTTTTTTTTATACCATAATTAGTATTCGTTTTTTGGGTGGCGATGGTGCTGCTTTTGAAATATTGTATTAATATTTTACATTAAGGGCCACTTGCAGTAAAATCATAAAAATCTCGATTTTAGTAAACCTAGATTTAGTACTAAACTCGACTTAACTTAAATCTCATCAAAGTTGTCTTGCACATAATACATTTAAGTACGTTCGATTTAACTAAATCCAGATTTAGTCCATCATTCAGTCACCGTTCGTTTTTTACGTTCCGTTTTCACAAAAACAATATGTCAAAACAAAATTGCGTACAAAGAAATGTCGCTTAAAAAGCTAGTTCTGATACCTGATCTATGGTCGTTCGTTTGTCTTGTCAATGACAGTATTGACAGTTGTATTGTGGTGATTTGTGTTCAAAATTTGTAACTGCTAAGTAAATAATATAATTTTTAGAGTTTTAACTGTTTGTACACTACTGATGATGAAGAAATCCACCAGGGCACCGAATTTTACAACTGCTGAAATAATGCATCTTCTGAAGCTTGTGAAGAAATATACAATAATAGAAAATAAAAGCACTGACGGTGCTAAATTATTGATAATTTTATCTAGTAGAAATATTGCACTATGTTTGCAATAAGCGAAACCGTTTCAAGGACTCGTCATCTCGTAACATAACAAATAAATCACTTTCAACAAAGACTTCAAAAGAAAAACGCAGTTTCTAAATATTCCACGATTTCCTCGTTATTGTCTGATATCAAATCGTGATCACTCGAAGAATACTCCATTTTCACAAAATAAAGACAGACACAAGAGAGAGAAAAATTAATAAACATTAACGTCGTATATACTTCTATACTAATATTATAAAGAGGAAAGCTTTGATTTTTTGTTGTTTGTAACGAATAAACTGAAAAACTACTGAACCGATTTTAAAAATTCTTTCACCATTAGAATGCTACAATATCCCTGAATAACATAATCTATATTTATTACTAGAAAAAAATTGCTTAATGATAAATAAATAGAAATACCTACGATTTGTTTGTTTTGTCATAGAAACTGTCAAAGCAGTACGAAGTCTGCCGGTTCACCTAGTCTGTCAATAAAATCTAGATTTAACAACCTTAAACCGAGCTAGGTGCCGGTTTAACTTTGAAGTTTGTGTAATTCTAGATTTAAGATGAATCGATGATGTGCAAGACGTTAAATCAGATTTAAGCTAAAATCTAGTTTTAATTCTACTAAATCTAGATTTAAGGCATTCCTGCAAGCCGCCCTAAGTGTTATAATTTTGCACACAAATTAAAATAAAAATTAAATATCGGTCGAGACTAATATCTTGGTCTTTCCCTAGCTAGACAGTGATTAGATACCTAGTATGTGCTTTATTAAAACTGGTTTTCTACAAGTACTAGTATAGTCCGTTCACCTGTTGACCGATAAATACCAACCTGTGTAACGCAACGTGTCAAAAAACAATATGTGTATATTCATGAATAATTAATTAACAGACTTAATGCAATGCATACTACTTGTTTCATTTGAGACTACTTTTTGAGTTATAAGATACATATTTTAATAAGGGTATCTTATTTTTCAAATTAGAGACACAAGTTTGAAATGTAATCAAGGCGTTAACGCGTCAAGGCGTACTACAAATTATCATGAATTCGAAGTTAGAAGCCAGCTTGATTTCTCGTTTATAGCACAGAGCGTGTGCTCGAAACTCGCAAACTGTAATAGAAAGTGTCCATTACTGCTTTTTATTCTTGGGCAGTTTGTTTACCTCGACGATGGTTCCGCCGAATCATACGAAACTGGTCTTGGGATTTGTCGCTATTCGTTTTTTATGTGCATGTATATTAATGTTTGCGTCGTCTACTTCATTAGCATTTATGCCGAATACCTGAATGTCAACGGACACGAACATATAAGTTTTCATTATTAGATTTTATAATGTCACAATGACAAATTTTGTATGTGCTTTACTTTGACAATAAAACAAGAACTACTTAAGGAGAAATCTAAAGTATCGACACACATAGGGTGTGCCTATTTGCGAACGGGGTTCGTTCAGTATCATCGATCGTCTACTATGATATAATATTTGTCAATAGCCTCTTAAATAATCTTTGCAACAGCTATGACGTTTTGTTACGTATGCTCCAACTATGATTTTTAAGTCCACGCGCGAGGAAAAAGTTCATATCACGCTGTCGAATTCTCAAGTCGGTTGTATGTAATTGTTACATAATACACACACACATCGTAGAGACGAGAGTTTTAATTTATATGGAAATGTTCTACTATTTACTACTGACGATATAATATTATGTATTATACAAACATATGCATATTTGATAATGAAATGAAGCAGAGGACCTATAATACTGGTAAAATTGAAGGTATCGTCAGCCGATACTAATTTTATATGTGATGCATCAAATAGATATTTGAAGAAAGCTCTCATAAATATTGCCAAATACATAATACATGATACGTTTGAGAAAGCGTATTTAAACGAACGAAAATGAACGAACAAATAAGGGTCTAGCAGCTGATGTAGATATGCATCATTAAAATTCGAGTAAGTATATTAAAACTATAAGAAAAATACATTAAGTAATTACCCGAAAACCTAAATTCGCATTTGAATAAAACATCAGATAAGGTAAGTGTAGGACGAATTGCGGTGGTGTAGTGTTAAAAAACAAGCATTGAACATCCGTTACATGCACAGGACGGTGTTGCGGTTCACCGGAGCTGAACGGACTCGGCGCAGCCCGCTAGCCACCTGCGCCCATACACACCACCGACCATCCACGCAATACATCACACACAAATGTTCAAACATTCGCCAAACGTGCACATGCGTACAAATTATACACTTCGCTTAGCATCAATATGGCAATCATGTAAATAAAGGAGACGAGAAAGTGCGCATAAATACATTTCAGTTGAAGAGAACATCCACACAATACAATACCTTTTTTTTACAATAGACTAAGAAGATCGCTGCTGGCCCATAAAAAGAAATAATCTTTCGATTTGTTGCTGTACTTACACCTAAAGAAGGTGGCGAACGATTTTCACTACAACTACACTGTGTGTTATAAGAGTACTCCAATTACCTGGAAAGCGGAGATTCGTTTAGGCGGCAACACTTGTGGCGGTCTGTCCACCAAGTTTTCCATAGAACGACGTGTTAGAAATCCTTGGTTTTGAAGAAAAGAATTATTTGCCTTGTACGAGGCACGATTGAATTTAGTAGCTGGTGCCACAATTCGGTTTCTATTTTCATCATCGTCTTCCCACTCTGTGACCACTTCGGTACGAACGTCTTCCAAGGAACGCGAACGGCTGCAGGGGCAAGCAGCTGGTGGGGCTGGATTAGGGTGTCGTATGTGACGAGCTTTCTCTCGAGGATGGTAAAAATCCGAATGACTACTAGGCGTCGGTGCTCCAGCGGATCTGTAGCTGGGCGACAAGAAGTAATAATCTCTTGATTTGTTGCTGTACGCACTCATTCCAGAGAAATCGGAATAAGTAGAACCCTTCGATGATGACGTCTTGAAATTTCTCAAATCCATTGGATCCGGTGGACGGAAGTAGAAATTTGGTTGTGCCTGGCGTGACAGTAGTGGCCAGGGTCTAAACGGCGCGTCTACGTATTGTGGCGGTTTGGACTTCATATCAGATCGCGATAGAGCATCCGAGCTCGACAGTGTTGGTTCCGTGCGGATGTAATCGAGGGAACTGCGGCACTGTTGTCACGGACGGCAAACGGTGTGAGCCGGCCCACTACCAGCGTTGCACTACCATCGCTACGCGTTAGACAGAGATGAGAATATAGAGAAAGGCGCGCCCGCGTTCCGCTCGATCCGTTGAATGCGAATACAAGTGAAAGGGGTAGCCCGTGCGCGGTCAATGTGTTGCGCACGCTCAGATATTGCTCGCAACCAGCGCAATGCACGAGAATATATATTTTCTTATATTGTACTTCGAGCGTCATAAAACGTTGAGTTTATTGCATACACTCAAGTTCCTCGTAATAAGAAAATAGTTACTTTATCGTATACTTGCAAAGTGCTGGTTAATACGATGTATAATCATTATAATTCATTAAAATATACCTAATAGATTTTTATAAATCCTAAGGCATTGTAAAGTTGAAAGGTAAGTAATAAATTCATAATGCAATAATAATTATATCAATTCTACTTAATTAAATTAACATCGTTTAAATACTTAGGTATATAAACCTTAAAAACTTTAGTTTTATCATCATCATCATCAGCTCATTTTATGTCCCCACTGCTGGAGCACGAGCCTTCCCTATATCCATACCATAGGAATAGGATAGGGAGAACGGGTCATAAACCACCACGCGGGCTCAGTGCGGATTAATGTATTTTTATAATTGCATACATTATTACCGAAGTATATGTATAATAATATAAGGATGTAACATTAGATAAGGAACAATGGAATAAATCATACAGATGATATTGCGCACGTAGCACCCACGCCACTCTAGAAATAACGTTGGAAAATTCAACATTTAATTAGTCCCCTTATTCGTAACGAAGGATCTCAAGGTTATACCTTATACAGACCATATAATAAACAAACAACTATGTCTAAAGAAACTCATCATAATCTTAATTTCAGCCTACGCTAGAAAAATGAATATTAATTTTAACATGTCGCAATCTCATGACCACAACAAAGTGCCCGCTGCCTGCAGTAATAAATCAGTATATGCTTATAGTTAAACAAAAAACCAGATGATGCTTCTTATGAGTAGGATTCATCATAACCATAAACAATATTTAAAAAACTAGAAGCGGCCTAATTGAGTTACGTTGGTTGTACATAGTTACGTTCGAACCCTAGATTTGATAAAGTTTTATAGCCGTCTTTACGGGAATTACCAATGAAAGCGTAACAAATGGAAGTGTTATAATAAGAATAAAGATTGAATGGTTATTTGGTTAAACCAACCGTTTTCTAGAAATAGAAAGTAACAAAGAATCCGTCCAATGTGGAATCCTTCAAAATGGACTGAAGGAATTTAGTGCAGATTTTTCAATTCTCAGATGGAATTTATCTACCTACATTCGTAAATTTTTGCCCATTTAAATGAAAATATCAACTATATTCATTCATATATAACATAAAAGGACATAAAATAACACACATACATTAAATAATCGACCCTTCCGCAAAAATAAATAATTAATGATCTTTAGAAAAAAAAATTACTTAAGAGTTTATTTAAATTCTTGGTTGGATTAAAGTTTAATAATGTATACCAAATATTACGTAAATATTAAAATATACTGTGAACAAAATGAAATTCTCATAAGTAGATATGACGAAACATAGTAAAATTGTGTGTCAGTTTTATTAAACTCTCACACAGAAAAGTATAACGTGATCTAGGAAACAATAACTTGCGATAACACAATTAATACAATAGAATCTTATAATATATTACGCAAAGTTTGTTCACGAGCAGACCATGACTTCATAATGACTCAGAACAAGCCGAAAACCCCTACAGAACGAAGTAAACATTGACACAGTTACAAATTCCGACAGAAACATAAACTAATCATCCAGCATAAAGGGGACACGTAACTTTATTACAAACAAGTGTTCAGTTTGATCAACGTGAAGCTTTGGTATATTAAATGACAATAATAGTATATTTATTGTGCAAATGAATGGATTAATCTAATCAGCTAAAGAGATACCGATGGTAATGTATAATGAAATTTTTTATTGATCTTGATGCCAAGTAAAAACTCGTTTATGTCAAGTTTAGTTTAGTTCATACCTATTATAGTGTGGGCTAAAAAGTTTTCCACGCTTTTGTCTCCCAATCAATTGAGTAAAGACTTATTAGAAGTCAAAGCCAGGTCAAACTGTATATTTACGAGAGTCGGGTTTCTCGATAAATTGGAGCTCATCAACTCTTGTACAACCTTGTTTGTTATACGCGGCCAGATAAGGAATCTGTGTCTACATCATTCATTTTGTTCACTTTCAACTCAATTTAATATTTTATTGTATTTTTCTTCATTAGGGATAACAACAGCATTTTACAGTAGTAAGTACTACAAAGATAATATTTCTATTTATTAGTTATCCAGGAATTAAAAATTGAACACATACTTTTTTGGATTAAACTTATTTATAAATTTAAGTAACAGTGCAATTTACTTAGGTACCTACAATGAATATACATACTATTAGATATACATAGAGATATGTATATACTTTATAATTACCTATATACATATTACAACTTATAATATACATCTTATTAGGCATTTATAAATACTCGTACATATTATATATAATTTCTCATTTTAGAAATAAATAAATGTTTAGATCCTATGATAGGGTAACATTATGAAAAATTATATTATAAGTTTCACCGATTCGTGAAAATTCGTTTTTTATATTTTATTTTATGAAGTCGTAATATATGTTTATTTTTTACTTACATAATCATATAATAAGTTGGTCTTCATATATTATTTACAGCAACTAATATGCGACTAAAGCACTTAAGAGCTTATTTTGACTTCTCTCATTATTATACGTACTAAATGTTTCACGTTTATTCTGATCCTTATAAAACAAAGTCTCGTAGAGTAAGACGTATCTGTTCTAAAGAAAAAGTTAAACGATTAATATTAGGTCCTTACCTATGAAATTGACGTTTTGTATGAAGATTTTTTATAAAATTATATTTTTCATACTAACGTTCTCTTAATTTTCTTAACATCTATTTATATTAACACTATAAAAATTTAAGGGTAGTGTGTTTGTTTCACTAGCTAAATATAGCATACTTACATTAAAAAGAAACAAAATCAAGTCCCTTCGAAGCTACAATAAAACAAAAAGTCAATTCCGCGAAACAAAAAAGAAGTCAATTAAAAAAAAATTGGGCTATAAAGACACAAAATGAATAATCATTGTTATTACTGAGGCCTAAGTAACATAGTCCTAATTAAAAATGTATAATAATATTAACAACCGGTATTGACTTTTCGAAGTAATACACCTAGTAATAAGTGAGAAAAAAACGTCAATTTCATAGGTAAGGACCCAATATATTTAAAAAAAATATATAAAAAAATGTCTTCTTATCTACAAAGTCTGAAACCGCGTTCAATATTTTCCAATTTCGTTTCTCCAATAAGCTTAAGTGCGGTTAAGTGCGTAATATCTCTGAAAGATGAGGCAACAATTTTTTTTATGCGACAGGTGCGAGACCGCTCCAGCCCTTTTATCAGACACCAGTGCTGAACCCATTAAGGTAGTCTCCCTTCAAACTATGAAAAAGTTAATTATCAGCGGCAGTAAATACTTTTACAGCCTTCATTTCTTATCAGGGACCATAAACATTTTATTGTAAGTACTAGCTCGTATTTAAACTTCGACTTCCATTAACCGTGAATTCTTTGGTGAAATACGATTCTAAAATATGTTTCCATATTTTGATTTGACCAATGTTTATCATAATGTGAACTATAAAAATATATTATTTTCTAAACGATTATATAATCAATTCAGTATTTTAAAAATCAGAATAATGGTGAAACCGCTTTGCTTGTCTGCAAATGTCTGTTTTACTGCATAAGATGTAGTATGTAAGTGTTCAATTGTAACAACAGTCTAAATTAACTCAGTGAAATTAATTTATAGAACAATAGAAGAAGCCGATAATTTGTCTCTTGGAAATAATATCAAATTGATAGAATATCGTGTTGCAGATTAGATTACGTATAGATAAATAAAAACTCACCTGTATAACAAGATAAAATTAAAAACTTATGCCTAAGAAAAAACTCTGAAAGGATTCAAATTTCTTGTTTGACAGACACTTTTTTGCTGTGTATGCGCCATTAAATGTCAAAATATAAAACGAATGAAAATTAAGATCATCACCACCATCAGGATATAATAAATGTCCCATTGTTGTGTTGGACAGAAGTTGTTTGACATAGACTGTAGCAATGTTGCTTGCGGCGCGAGCGGGCCGTGTAAGAAAGACTCTTTAAGTGCTCGGCGGGGTCCCGCCCGGCGGGACAGCAGTTTAGTACGTCGGTCACATCCTATCTTGTGATCAACCTCACACACCTTCCGGGTCCTAGCAACAACCCGGTCGAGAATATTTTGGATGCGAATTATGCTCGTTGAAAAACGAGCTGTGCCTTACATAACCAGACGCACTGGCCCAATGAGGATTAAGTGGTTATCAACAATCGGGACCAACGGCTTAACGAGGCTTAACGGATTGGTGGAAATATTTTTTGTCACCCATTCGGGGACCAGGATTGCAAAAGTTGATTATTATTCTAAATTGTAGTTAAATCGTTCAAGCCGTTACGCCACCAAGTTCTTCAGAAACAAAAATATAAAAATATTGTTTTGTTGTGGGGGTTTAAATTGTTAATGTGATAATTAAATTTTAACACTTTAGAACTTGTACATACAAGGCTTATGTTGTATAGGAGTACATACTCCTAATGTCAAATATCATAAATATCCCTAAAGATGGCCTATTTTTTAGATATTGCCTAGATCAGAAACTAATTACGTCGTCGTCAGAAAAAAATACAATTCTTATATAAAATGGTCCAGCACAGCAAGGGCTAACGTGGTATACTAGTGAATTGTGACCTAGCATCGCCATGTCCTCATTCCATTTGGGAAGGCCTGAGTCCAGCAGAGGGACGTTCATAGGCGGCTTACGATGAAGATGAGTACAGAAAAACAGTAGCAATCAACTCACAATGTAAATATTATAGTGACTTAGTCGTGGCGGGTGGCGATGACGGTTCGAGTTGTCATCTCCATTTATGGGTGTATAGGTCGCGGCGCGGCGGCCACGTCGACTCCGGTGGACGAGCCATGTAAAGGTATCGGATGAATCTCTAGTCAGCACACTTTATGAGAGGCTTTGTCAGCGAAACATGGAAATAATTTCACTATCATAGTATCAATATTAATTCATAAACAACATTGATTTCATAATTAATCATGCTGCCCATCCAAACCAAATATTTAAAAACCTTCTTTTGTATGCTTTACAAAGTTCTTATTAAACTATTGTTACTTTTGTTTGTAAATGTTAAGTGTTTTATTTAAGTTGTATAAGCATGATTGCTACAAAGGCTGTTGAGTTTCCTAATAAAATAAAAATAAAATACTTTAACGTATATACGGTTAAATAAATTTTATAATATTGGGTTTAAGTTTGGGTTAAAGTAAGGACTTTACCTATGAAATTGGCGTTTTTTTTTCACATATTAATAGGTGTATTACTTTTAAAAGTCAATACCGGTTGTTAATATTATTATACACTTTTAATTAGGACTATGTTACTTAGGCTTCAGTAATAACAATGATTATTCATTTTGTGTCTTTATCGCCCAATTTTTTTTTAAATTGACCTCTTTTTTGTTCGCTGAAATGACCTTTTGTTTCGTTGTAGCTTTTAAGGGACTTGATTTTTTTTCTTTTTAATGTCTGCTATATTTAGCTAGTGAAACAAACACAATCCCCCTACAATTTTTATAGTGTTAACATAAATAGATGCTAAGAAAATTTTAAAAAAAACGTTAGTATGAAAAATATAATTTTATAAAACATCTTCATACAAAAGTAAGGACTACGTAAGGACCTAATATTTTCTTTAAGCATATATTATACAATGTATATCACGGAATGTTTTGCAATACCTACTAATCTATTGAGGATTTAAGCATATCAAATGAAAGTAAGTTAAATGAATACTAAACTTATGACCTCAATATAGAGCGCCGGCTGCTACATTTGTTACGTTTACCGTTGATCAGATTACTACGTGTATGTTGATCCCGTACTTTGGAGAAGCTCGATACCGCAGTGTTTAACCGCCCGGTCTGCGATTGTAAAGGTTAAGCAACTTTCGCAAAGGCCGGTCATCTAATGGGTGACCAAAAATGTATCATCCTGAGCTCTTCCGTGCTACGGAAGGTACGTAATGCCGTTGATCATGGCTGCATTAGCAGTCGTTAACAACCACCAAACAACAATGGGCTCGCGTAATGGTTTATGTCCCGTTCTCCCTATTCATCCATAGGGAAGGCTCGTGCTCCCGCAGTGGAAAGATAAAAGAACTGGTGATGATGGTGATGATGGTGGTGGTGGTGATGATGATGATGATGATGATGATGATGATGATGATGATGATGATGATGATGATGATGATGATGATGATGATGATAATGTTGATGATATGAATTTGTAAAATATAGCACTGGCAAATTGTTGACGTCGTAACCACGTTAGTTCCGTTCATACGTAATAAATCGTAACGTACTAGTTACATAGCGATAGCGTGATGATAATTTTTAACTCGTTCCATGGTGCAATCAAGGAGAGC
Organism: Eudonia mercurella; assembly: GCA_963082485.1. Taxonomy (NCBI): domain Eukaryota; kingdom Metazoa; phylum Arthropoda; class Insecta; order Lepidoptera; family Crambidae; genus Eudonia; species Eudonia mercurella. The sequence continues at coordinate 11,535,566 of OY720022.1, read as the reverse complement.
GATACGTAAGCTTTCTATAACGTAACAAACTTCGCGGTAATTAACGATTTTATGGAAGAACACAAAAGCGTTAATATCTTTCTATAATTATTTGATCTGTTATGCACGAGCAAAGCAAAGAAATCGTAATTTCTTTAGTTAACGAGAGCGTCACTAATGAGCGTAATAAAATTCATTTATAATAGCATTCGGAAATCACAGCGCCTTTGATTTCAGTTTACATAAAATTTACTGTGCCCTTTTCAATGTAAATTAGAAACTGTATAAAACTATAGTATTATAATAATATACAGTTTATAAAACTATAGTTTTATATTCAACGTGTAACAGAAAGGTGTGGTAAAACTTAAAAGATCCAAAGTGTATCCGATCTAGATCTTGTATGCAGTTACTAAGACATAATTATTAACTTTTATTTGTAATGCAATTTTTAATTAAATATTTCTATTGTGTCGTCACATCAAAATAAACAAGTCACAGCTCTAATGGTTTAGTAACCTCTGTGTACTTACATTCGTACCCTTAGTGCAAAAACCGATTATCAGCACTTTTTAGATGCCTGCACCTGTAGATACGGCTTAACGAGACGAGTCGATTGGTATAAAAAAAGTTCAGTTGGGAAAAAGTGCTTTTTAATTCTTTATTTTTAAAAGAGGGTTTAGTCACGCAGTGACAATGCCACCCCCGTAAGGGCACATATAACACAAAACAAATTTACTTATTCTCTATTACCAATAACAATTAACAAACTATACAGCATTCTTTGCTTATGCCTTATGCCACGTCTGACGCGCATATCTTTCCTAATATTAATATTTAATTTACAATTGCATGACAAATTAAAGTTAATAGTTATGTGTTAGTAACAACACATACAAGATCTAGATCGGATACTCTTTGGATCTTTTCATTATTACCACACCTTTCTGTTACACGTTGTAGATAATTTTGTTACAAGGACCATGAACAAACAACAAAGTGAAAGAAGTTATTTTAGATAGTTGTAACAAACACAGCAGCTTTATGTCTCGAATAATTACCTTATTATGTCCATATGAGAGTCTGTCGTCATGCCCAAGTGACGAAACTGAATCGTGCCTTTCAGAATCCCAAGTTGAATGCCATATGTCTAAAGAGTCTGATGAAGACTTCTTTGTGTCTATAGAACTTTTTCTGGATAGGGAATTAATGGAACCGACATAATCCCTTTTCATTTCTCTTATTCCATTGCTGGATATCGAATCCCGTCTGTTGTAGTTGACAACATTAGTTCTGCTGAGATTCGGAAAGGAGCCCATGGAATGCCTTTTGTTGTAATGTCTATGTGTGGGGCTAGGCGTGTCGCGGCGTGGAGGCGTCTGGGACGGGCTGTGCCGGTCGCGGCGAAGGATACTCGGGAACGTCGATGGGTGCTCAAGCTCGCGTGCTGGTGACCCCGACATTCCCAGTGAGTCTCGACGCCTGTTTCAGAGCCTTTTGTTAGAAATTCTTAAACCAATTAAAATAACATACCTATTTAATAATAACATAAATTACGGACCTGATAATGAGCCCATTTGTGGGTGATATTGACTCCCTGTGATATCCCGGAGTGGATTCTCTGCTATGCAGGTAAAGAGAAGAACGATACGGCGTGCTGCAGCGACCATGTACGTCGCAATGAGGGTCGTGCTCTGTGACGGAACTGACGAGAGGCGAACGACGACCCTCCCCATCCAGGGCCATATTTCCAAACATCGTGTCCAACTGCCGCATAGCTATAATCTTCTTCACTGTAGTCATCTTCACTAAGTGCCACTTTGCTCAAGGATGATATTTTAATTAACAACTTAATAAAAATATAAGAGCTCTATCGATCGTGCAAGAAAATACTCGTGAATTAAAATGACATGTATGTCCTCTAAGTATGCCGCGACGCGACTGGACTGTTCGTACGGCATTGTGCGCAGAACGCTTACCGATGACGATGACTCACGGCGCCATGCGCGCGAGCAACGAGACTACGATTATCAAGGTGTCCTACAATTACACAACCGATATAAATATAGGTGACAACCAGGCAAATAATAGTCTAATACATCTAACAGCACCATCAATAATCAACAAGGACAGATCACATGTAGGCGTTGGCATCACTTAAGTATGTGCGAAGGTCACTTGCCACGTATATGAACTTGGAAAATATACGATACTTCTTGATATAAAAAGAATATAAAATATGTTGAAAAAAAAATCAAGGACGTTCAACTATCTCCAGTATAACCAGTCCAATTTAATCTAGAAGTCGCATAACCCAATGTAAGAAATTATAAACTAGGCAGCAATTTTACGCCTGTGTTAGTAAAAGCAATTAACTAGATCAACTGATGTGGCTAATCGAGTTGTCGCCGATTACACAGTTCCTTAAGCGGCCGCGGGCTCCCAATAAATAACACCAGACAGAATTGACATACGACTACGACGACGAGATTTAGAAAATTAGTGGCATTAGTGTGATAAGACAAAGTTATTTCAAAACTATAAAATCGATTAGCATCCTTTCTTGTAGCTGGCATTTACTAAAAATAACGTTTTATGAATATCTTAAACTTGCATAAATGCCCGTATAACGTTATTCCAAAATGCGGTTTTAATATTTTTTTATGAGCAAACTAGCTGACGTTATGAGCATACTTACTTAAGAGATGACTCATGAGACCCTGTAAGGAACGTACTAGCCAAATTTCAAGTTGCGTCAGTGTTTTGACTCCCTTGCCCTTGTTTTGTAAGGTATATTAGAAATATTTTTAAATAAAAATAATTTTACTATAATAGTTTGTAGGCTTAAAGTATATTTCATAACAACGAACTTAGCAACATTATTACATATGACGTCACAAAGTGAAATTCAATGTCTCGTAAGTCTCGTAACCGATAAGTAACTTAAAAAAACTTAACTTAACGTAAGCCTGTATCGGATCAGCTTTATCTTAACACGTTGCCTGCCTCAAAACCAAACACAATAGAAAATTTATTGCTTGTCGGTCACCGGTGACCACTACGGCGATTAAAGACTTAAGCGTAATTAACGATAAAAAAATATATTTTGTCTATCAGCCCCTTGCACAGTGTGGGATTTTTGATCAGTTTTGGACACCTTCGTTTTATGTTTTTATATGTTGCATTATATCTTGATAAAGCCTACTATGAAACTAAAACATGAATATCATGTTTAATTTTAACGCTATAATTTTTTGTAGGTGAGGTCAATAACCTTTAGTAATCGTGTTTACTTTTATATCTCCTAAAGTAAAATTGATAAAGCCGTAAATTTTTTTTCTTGGCTTTTAAATAATAATCCTAATAATATATTAAAAACTCAGCATTGTACCTTAACTACATAAAAAGTTATGTATTTTTTATTTTTTTTTAGTTATTTTTATTTTTTTGGATTATTTTACAATATTAGCGATCCATTACATCTGTATTGCATTAAGCATAAGAGTACCCATGTTAATTTAAATTTTCAAACACTAATCTTGTATGATTCAGCATTTAAGGCACTTCTAAGTTTTTATCTGGTTTCTATAGGAATAGGGTTGACAATTCGGGGTTACCCTTGTTTTATAAAAAAAAATTGACAAATTTACATTTCCCAAATAATTTTTCGCATAATTTACCCGTACAAGTGTTTTATGAATCTATGTATACATATAATAAAGCTAAAGAGGGTCGAAAGTCTGTACATGGAAGATATTCGAAAAAAAGTTGGCTGGGGATACTTAGAACTGATAATGTTACAACAGTTTTTAGATTTTTGTCTGTTTATTTGACCGCGCATCACGTGAAAATGGCTGAACGGATTTGGATGAAACTTTGCACATAGACAGACCATGACCCGGACTAGGATATAGGATTTTATCCTGGTAACAGGTTTCTGTGGGATAGTGTAGTCTTCGCGAACGAAGTCGCGGGCGACAACTAGTAAATAATAAATAAATATTTTAAATGAGCTGTGTGAACGGAAGTTAAATGTTATTATAAGTATTTTCATTCATCATCAGAATTAATGAGGACTTCATCTGTGCAAAGAATTAGATCAGTGTCTTCGTTAATAAGTGACTCATTAGTGACACAACACACATCATTACATCAAAAATTCAAAAAATAAGTGGCACTAACAGGTGCCCGCTCAGTTTCTAAGCCTCCTAGTTTATAGGAAAACCTGAATCTGGTCTTGGGTGTTGGTTCTGTTGTTTTCAAAAGTGACAAAACTTTATGTGGAGTAGGTAATCGCTTTTTTTTTTACTTGCGGTTTTCTAGGGATAAACTCGTTAGGTAGGGGTCCGAAGACTCGAGAGCACGGCGAAAGAGGTCGAGGATTGTGGTTTTTCTTGTGTGGTGCTCTCGGTCATATCGCCAGATTTATTTCTGGATTCACCGTCCTGCTCGGACAGCATTCCTATCGGTAAAGGACTCGCTTCAATGATTTGCCATCCATGTAATCCGTGTTTTGTGTACAGTGACTGACATATAGCACCAGTTGTATTTTTCTACATATTTTCAGCCACGGAAGCACAAAACACTCGAAATTTTGCAACATCTATCGGCAAACCACTCGAAAGAGCAACCAAAATTGTGTGAAAATAGTCCTCCAGCAATTCGTCAATGTCTAAAATGTTTGCAAAAGTTTGGCGATTTCCATCTGATAATGCTGTCCGAACAGTATTGCCGTCATTGCTGGCCCTAGGATTTGGTCGAACAACATCCACTAAAAGCGTATGCAGTACTTACTGAACACTATTGAAAGACTAGATGACAACCCTACCTATAATATTAAAATAAATAAATAACGGCAATCATGCGTTATTTTAATAGTTTTTTTTTTCGTGTTAGTTCTAATTATACTTAATTGATTTTCATAAAAATAAATCACTAATATTGTGTGATTATCGAGAAATAAATATGGTTCAATACTTGAGAAAAATTATTATATTGTCGTATAGGACTGTAATTTTCAACTTTAATTGAATGATAATGGTGCTTAAAGATTATCTCAATAAAACGTATATTTAGGAAACTTTTAAAAACATATATAAACTGAGAAATTACGTTTTTCAGGTTTCTATGGGTTTTTCTCGAGTTCTCAAATATCTCCAAAACTATGTAAGATAAAATTCTGGGAGTTTTACCTGATCCTCAAATTGATAATAACGGATCAAATGAAAACATAAAACTAAGGTGGCCGAAAATGATACCAAATCCCACACTGTGCCTTGTTATAAGATATAATAACACCGACTACCGACTATATTATTTTGAACACCGAATGTATACAAGCAACATTTTCTAGTATTCAAATAACATTTTGTAATAAATTTTATAAAAAAGACGCCACGCAAAATTATGTGTAACTTGACAGATAACCCTTGTTCTTCGATCGTTCACATTACAGAAGACTTATACAAGGTAGTTTTTTTTAATATAAGTAATTTTAGGTTTATAAACCACCGCACGAGCTCAGTGCGAATATGTGCTTCTCTCTCCCTCCCTCTACCTTCCTCTCGTCCCTTAAGGATATAACGGAACCCAAAGCACATACTTAATTAGTTGATTTTTAAACCAAAATTGTAAATTTAATATTACTTGAAACACTATTGCACTGTTGCTTGCATGAAGCTACTTACAGGTGTTTTTGTTAGCTTTTAAGATGATTATTTTTCCAACTCCCTCACAACGATTTACCTTTTTATTTAGTAAGACGAATTCATAATTATAATTTCTAATGTAAGCAAGTTGATTATTAGCCTAATAAGTAAATAAAACAAAGATGATATTTAAACCGAAGTTTAAGTACGTTGGTAACACACTAAAGACTAAAGACACTAAATATTAGGTTGGGGAAAAAGTCTTTTCGCATATAGTATGTATGAACTTGTAATAAAATCTCTTTGGATATACTATTTGTATATGGCTGGTTTTGGTATTAAAAGTTTAAAGTTTAAAGAAGATAATTCCAAATTCAAATTAGGAAAATGTGTGATTTTCATTTGTTTTTCTTACTGTCAAGATGAGTTAATCTAATGAAGAAATTCGATTCATTTTAAAATTTTACTACAAAAAGGTAAAAAGGCAACGCAAGCCGCGAAAAAAATTTGCGATGTCTACGGACCTAGTGCAGTGTCTGTGAGAGTAGTACAAATTTGGTGGCTAGATATTCCAGCAGAGGCCGCGCTTATGAGTTTTTTCAAACCATCGGAGACATAGAAAATAATGTTCTAAATTCTGGAAAAAGTATGTATTAGTTAAGGATCTAATCTAGTCGAAGTCGCATTCAGTTACAAGATCCAATGAATCACTCGATAGAAAAAAATCCCAAAGTTACCAATTTTTGTAATGTTTTTTTTTTAAATTATGACTAAACTACTGATATTTTACATTTATTTTTTGTACTCAATTGAAGACACTAATATTTCGCAGACGAATTTGCAGAATGTGACTTGATAAAATGATTGTCTTATTTACTATGTTTAAATACCTACGAAATGCGCGAGTACCGCTGTTCGGCAGGCCCGATCAGTCGCGCGCTGGCGCTTACGGACAATGGACTTGGTCAGTTTTTTCCGTGACTGCCAATCAATCCGTTTTTGTCGTACCTAAGTAATTATATAATTGTTGCAAGTTATTCATAATGGGCAATAAACAATAAACGCTTACAAAGATTCATGCATTCATGTCTAAAACTTATATTATGGTTATAGTGCGATAGTATAAGAATATCAGTATGACTATGTACTGAAGATCGCAGCGCTACGAATTTTGATAATTCATATTTTGTCTATATCGGTACCTCTGCCGGGTTGGATTTAGAAATAAATCGCAAACGCATTTAATTTTGATGCAATTTATAGGTTGGTAGAAAACAAAAAATATAAAAAAATATGCATTTCCGGTAGGCAAAATTGGTGAGAGGTGACTCCCCTACAACATACATACCTTTACTTTACATTACATTTACATGTGTAGCTGCTGTTGCACATCGAACAGAGCACGAAAAACAAGCACTTCAACAGCTACAAACTCAAGAAAATATAAATATTATGCCTTGCGGTTTGTTTATTGATAAAACTTATCAATTTATTGGAACAACTCCTGACTAGTGGAAATTAAGTGCCCTTTAACTGCAGCAAAAAAAGGACTAACAATTGCAGCAAAACAAATATTAAAATACGACAAAAACATTTGCACCAGCACCATAAATAAAAAATCTATTTTGTTCTATCAAATACAGGGGCAGCTTCACGTCACTGAAAGACGACTCGATCTGCTAGAAATCTGGGCTGGAGAAAATAAACCTTTGCTTACAAAACGCCTCGAAAGGGACGATAATTTCTGGAAAACGCAAATGGAGCCAAAGTTGGGCCAATTTTACATGAAATGTTTAATGCCAGAAATAAGTATCAATCACATAATAATGAAAAGTGGATCACGTACGACAAGAACGTGCGAAAAAAGTCGTGGTCAAAGTCCGGTCAGGCTTCACAGACTGTGTCGAAACCCGGGTTAACTCGCAACAAGGTGATGCTGTGTGTGTGGTGGGATTGGAAGGGCATTATTCATTACGAGCTGTTACCATTAGGCAGGACCATCGATTCTGAACTCTACTGCGAACAACTCATCAGTTGTTCAACTCTCAACTTCTTGCTTTAATCTCATCAGATTAAAGCAAGAAGTTGAGAGAAAGCGGCCGGAATTAATCAACAGAAGGGGTGTGGTTTTTCATTATGATAACGCTAGACCTCACACATCTCTAGCCACTCAGCAAAAATTAAGAGAGTTTGGCTGGGAGGTGTTAATGCATCCGCCGTATAGTCCTGCCCTTGCACCTTCAGATTTCCACCTGTTTCGGTCTCTTCAAAATTCTTTAGGCAGTGTCAGGTTAACATCACGAGAGGACTGCCAAAATCACTTGTCGCGGTATTTTAATCAAAAGCCCCAAAGTTTCTATAGCAATGGGATCATGTCCCTACCTATAACATGGCAAAAAGTTATCGAACAAAATGGCACCTACATACTTTAGTTAAATGTAAATAAACTATATTAAAAAATGTTTTGAATTTTCTTAAAAAATGCGAAGAAACTTTTTCCTCAACCTAATATACTAATTCAATCGCAAGGATGTTTTAATTTTTAGCACCGATTTCTAACTACGCATTAAGTGAAAGCGAAATTATTGGATACCTATGCCCATTTGATAATAATATGTGAGAATCGTTAATGAGATTTTATAAGATATAAGTTTGTTGCGTATACTCGTACAATACGAATTGTTGTTTACTTCATTGGATAAATCTTCATCGCTAAGTACAGAAATATAAAAGTAATAAGTAACAGATTTCCAGTCACACATAATCCTATAAAAAAGCTGTTACTATACGGCTATCTTAAAACGTTGTTAAGTGCTGTTGTTTTCTTACTGGGCAGGATCTGCGTTTTACCGTAAATCGAAGATTTTATAGCCATAACTATAAAACAGGAAAGTTTTTTACGTTCACAGGAAAGTTTCTATTACTCTGCGATTCTGTCTACAGCTAGAAACATTTTCCATTAATCAGGATGACTATGTTATTTTATTATAATCTTACAGTCAGCTTCAAAATTATCTAACGTTCAAACACACTAAAAATAGCTGAATATTTGACAAAAAACTTCCCGAACTTCTTGAAAAAGCGCAAAATGATTTAAATAATAATAATAACTGGTGCAATAGCAATCTCTTAACAATTAATACTAAAAAAACTTCCTAGATGATTTTCTCGGCAAAAAATAAAAAGATCCCACAACACTCCCCGCTAACTATTAACATTGAAATCATTAAACAGTCTCATCGGGAACGTTACTTGGGACTACAGTTAGATGATAAACACCTGGAAATGCCACATTGACAAGGTTAGATCAAAACTCATATCTTTGAATGGTGCATTGCGTAAAGTGATTGCCTGTATCCCAAGTAAAATTCGAATGACTATATACAACTCTTTAGTAAAATCTCATATAGATTACCTTGTTGAGGTGTGGGGATGTGCGGCTCAATCTAATCTTAAAAATTTACAAATTTCACAAAATAAAATTATCAAAACTCTATTTAAATATAATCGTTTAATGGACACAAAATTACTGTGCGAAAAAACTAAACTACAAACCTACACATACACAACATGTATTCTGATTAGAAAGATACTAACAAACAAAATACACACGGAACTATCTTTTTCAAAACGCACTTTTAAACATCAATTAAGAAACGCAAATAAAATTAGTTTAATAACTCCAAGAATTAACCACGGTAAATATAACATAATGTTTGAAGGAGCACAAATGTACAATAATCTACCAAACGACATTAAGGAGTGCAACTCATTTGGCCTTTTTAAATCAAAATTGAAAAAGTACATTACGAGAAAGTTTCTTAATGTTATGTAAATACAGTGTGATGTGCTGGACAATATTATAATTACTTAAGTATGTTTGAAATTTCAAACATTTCATGTTATTTAAGCTCATTATACACTTATTCACTAGTTCACTAATTCTGTTCTTTTTGAGTAATAAAGTTTCTTTAAACCGAAAATCAACCTTATCTCGAGACGGAGAAATTCATTTTTATTTGTTGTTTGAGAACAAATGACATTGAATGAAAGTACATCTTTCACGTATGTATTGGGCTAAGAGTGATTTTTGTCAAACGTTTAGATATTTTTGGTAGGTTTGAACGCTCAGGTTATTTTTAGGCTGACTGTACTACTACTACGACCTTTTTACAATTCTTATTAAGAAAATCATATGCATTTTTTTTATTTAAATAAGCTATAAGATTAAGATCCAGTTTCACCATACAATGTTAGTAAGTTAACACCCGTTAAATCATTTAACAGACTGTCAAGGTTATTGAGTGTCCCACCATGTTTTAACGAATGTTAAATATCCGTAATTCGTTGTTAAACTTAATTGCTACTATTTAGGTCCGTTAAATAGGCAAAAAATCCGGCAAGTGTCCAAAGAACTGGAAGAACACTCGGACAAATACGAAACTAAGGATCTTCATGATAAAGTGCGATATCTTACACGACAATTCAAACCTAAGATCTGGCCTGTAGAGGACTCTGCTGGCGTAACAATAACGGAAATAAATGATATTGTAAGGGTCTGGAAGGAACGAAAAAGGTCTTTGCAGTTAAAGACCTTTTTCGTGATAATAATAAATCATCATCATCATCATCTCAGCCAAAAGACGTCCACTGCTGGACAAAGGCCTCCCCCACGGATCTCCATGAGGGGTATTTGCCGTAATCGCCACGCTTGGCAGGCGGGTTGGCGATCGCAGTTGATTAAGAGTAACCTCAGAGAGATGCTGCTGCCCATCCTCTGGAATGCTCCCTTAGTCGGCTTTTACGACACCCTCGGGAAGATATGGGGTGGTGCAATTCTTTATCCCCGGCACCACACAGGGAAAATAAATAAAATAACTTTATTTGGAACATAAAATAGATAAAATAGGTAACATTACATATAATGCTCGTAAGTGTTTGCATTGGTATTAAACTGCACCGCAGCCACAAACGCCCACCTCTGGGTAAAACGGCGCGTTCCTAAATTTTGAGCTGAGAACAGGTTTTCAACTTATGTATTAACTTACAATAATATTGTATGTGTGTGTGAGAAGGTGTGTGTGTGTGTGTGTGTGTGTGTGTGTGTGTGTGTGTGTGTGTGTGTGTGAGAGAGGGTGTATGGGTGGGTGGGTGTGTGTGTGTGTGTGTGTGTGTGTGTGTGTGTGTGTGTGTGTGTGAGAGAGAGAGAGGGTGTGTGTGTGGGTGTGTGTGTGTGTGCGTGTGCGTGTGTGTGTGCGTGTGTGTGTGCGTGTGCGTGTGTGTGTGCGTGTGTGGGGGTGTGTGTGTGTGTGTGTGTGTGTGTGTGTGTGTGTGAGAGAGGGTGTGTGGGTGTGGGTGTGTGTGTGTGATTCAGTATGCGACAGATCTCATTCCTAGCCCTACGTGACATAACACTTGGGATCAGTTTTAATAACCACTAGGAATAAAAAATGTTTCGTATACTTACTATTAAACTATACCAACAAATCTTAGGAGCGTCCTAATCATTCAGCTAAAATAACCTCCGTATCATCGTACGACAGCGTGAGAAGCCACTCAATAATTTTAGTTTTGCATTGGCGTAGAGTTATTTTTTTTTTATACATAGCACGGCAAATGACTCCATTTCACCTGATGATAAGTGAATATGGAATCCAGATGTGATGACAACTGGTGCAGCGTGAAAATAACGCAGCATCAGTTACCCTCACTCTGCCGGCCCACAAGGTGCCTCTTCACGCCTCGTTTGAAGGACCCCATATCATAGGAAGGAGGGAAAACGTGTGCAGGCAAACTATAATATGTTGAGGACCTTGTTTACCTTATTGTAAAGCAAGGGGAGACAAGTACAAAAGATGTCGCCTTGATAAGATTAATCTACAAGATTGTGACCTACAAATTATGTCCATTCTTCGCTTTTTTGTAAGGATGTCCTTGTTATATGGAAGTTGAGTGTTTACGCAATATGACATGAAGGATATAAATCTGTCTGACTGTTAAAACCCTAGTGTATTTATATAGCTGTGAGGGCGGAAAAAGGATGGGTTTGGAGCACATCACTTTTAAAACTCCTCTTTGTGCTCTTTCCAATCTCAAGAACTGTGTTTTTCCTGCACTACCCCACACAGTTATACAATTTGACAGTATCGATTGTCCTAAGGCGTAATACACTGTTTTTAATGTGGGAAACTCGGCTACAGCCCTAAGGTTCTTAAAAACATATATTAACTTTCATACTCGGCCAATAAGCATTTTAACATGTACTTCCCATGATGAAACACTATCAATCCATACACCAAGATATTTGATATGGGAAGCGCGTGAGATTTGTACACAGTCGCAATTTAAACATTTATTAGGTAAGAGTTTATGAGCAGAAAGACCAAATGGAGTGCAGCTGTATTTGGTGCAAAAGTTAAAAACCTTGTTTTATCAAGATTTAAAGTAAGCAAGTTTAAAGACAACCACACCATTACTTTATTTAACGCAATTTTGGTAATTTTTTTGACTTCATTTCAGTCACTGCCATGGACAAGTAAAGCCAGAGTATGTTATGAACTTACAGTTCATCAGACTTAGTTAACAAAGATCGTTGATGTAAACCAGGAATAAAGTTGGACCAAGAATGCTGCCTTGTGGTACACCGAAGGTGAGCGATTCATCCTGGCTTATGATGTTATCTATTATCACACATTGTGAGCGATCACTGAGATACCTTCTAAAGATATCGAGAGCCAATCCACGGACACCGTTTGAAAGTTTGTCGAGTAGAATGGGAACAGAGACAGTGTCAAATGCTTTTGAGAGGTCCAAAAATATGCCAATTGCTTTTTGCTTATTGTTTAGATTTTTGACTACTACTTCAGTTAAATCAATAACAGCACCCTCTGTTGATTTACCTTTCATAAGACCATACTGACTATCTGCTATAAAGTTAATGCTATTTAAGCAACTAATGACTAACTTATTAAGGATTTAAAAAAAAAAACAAATGTTGAAAAAGGATTTTTTCTAAAATTTTTGATAGTGATGTTAACACCGATATAGGTCTATAGTTATTGACACTGGCTCTGTCTCCACTCTTAAAAATGGGATGTACAAGGGCCTTTTTGAATGCTGCAGAGAATACACCGAAATTTAAACATAAATTTAGAACATGAACAATTACTGAGACCAGACTAGGCATAGCTGCTTTTATAATTGCAGTAGGTATGCCATCCCAACCAGTAGCCGAGGTAATTTTGAGACTGTGTATAATATGCCGTACTTCTTCGGCATCAGTGTTGTATAAGGACATCGAGTTGAGAGGAGATAATGCGTTTGTTATCACGGAAGAATGTTCGACAAGGTCACTGTTTCCATGCTGAACAGAAATTTTTGAAGCTAAACTTTTCCCTACGTTGGCGAAAAACCGGTATACCTCATCAAGCGAAGCAGATTTATCACTGGAAAGTGATAAAAGGTCAGTAGCTGAAACATTAGACTTATCAACGTTGTTAATTTGTTTAATAAGTTTCCATGTAGCTTAAGAGCTTTTTCTAGCCTTTTACGTTATTAAAAGGACATTAAGTTCTAAATGAGCTGGTAAATTGATGTTGTAAACGCTTTCGTGCTGCTTGGGTAAGTAAGTAGAATTGATTTTAACAGGTAGGTATTACTATAATATAAAATGACTGAAAAAAGAAAAAAGACAAGTGTTGAAAAATTTCTATGAGCGGGATTCGAACTCGCACCCCATGACAGGCCGGTTCAGGTGCACTACCGTGGCTATCGTGGCTCAATCCATCTCGCCGAAAATATTAAGATCGGATGTTGATGACGTAGTTGTCGACATTGAATCCATTGACTTACAGAGTAAGAGTAAATAGTGTTGATTAATTTCGGCGAGTTGGATTGAGCCACGATATCATAGTTAATAGTGCACCTGACCCGGCATGTTATCTGTTAAAATCAATTATTTCTTAGTCTTTGCCTTATCCTTTCTCGTGGTGCGTTTTATATTGTCCCAACACGTTTTCAGCTGCTCAGTGTTTCGGACACTGAGAGAGCTCAAAGAGTTGAACTCTTCCGTTAATTTTCGCCATCCTTCGTTTTTGTTAGCCGTTGTTACGGCATCGGTTTTTTTGTTCTCAACCAAATCTTTAAATTTGGTAACAAGATGGATAAGAATTTCCTTCTCGTTTAAAGAAAAATTCGGCCCGCGTGATTTCTTCGAAATTATTTAAAAACACACGGTACCTTCACAAAACACCACAAAACGCCTTTTACTAACACAACAAAAAATCAAAACAACAATGCGAAAACACAAGATAACCTTAAACTCAACTGAAAATATTTGACATTAATTCAACCAGCAAAAGGAAATGCCACCCGATTTTTAATGAATTCTACGAAATACATGGTATTTAAATGAGTCGCCTTACATATCAAAAAATTATTATACGACTAGAGAAAATAGTGGTCGTTTTCGAAGTAATGCCATTACATAGAATGACATTTTGTTTTGGTTGGTTTAGAATGTGAGTGAATGATTTGAGAGTCATTCGTCTAATGTTTGATTTCGTAATGGTCTGTTAAATTATTACCATGGGACATACAAATTTAACAGTTCCGTTAGCATCCCTGTTAATTTTAATTACTGATTAGGTAATGCCTCATTTAGAGAATAACTATCAGAGTATTGTATAACTGGGCCTAAGTTTTCTTTGGCCTTTTGGTCACAAAACTAAATCAGAAGAGCTTGTACACAGATCAACCGGCAAAAAACTCAGCAAGATCTATTTTGAAAATTGAAATGTATCGCTATTATTCAAAAATAACCCTAAAATGTATCTTTAACAAATCTGAAAAACAATAGTGAAATATTCATATTATATTATTCCTCGTCAAATAATAACAACTGTTGCCTTTGAGCCATTGTGCAGTCGGACTAGAAATACCTAATGTAAAAATAAATTATACCCACCACGTCATTTCATCTTATAAATAGTGTTGAATTTTATACCTTATTTATTTTAAACATATTAAGTTGGGTGATTTGCAGGACTCCGCTAAAAACGAACCAACCAGTTTTGTGAAGTCTGTACCATTCATTAGATGGATTTGAAACAGCACTGTAAGACACACAATCCAACATTTTAACAAGAAATTCGACAATTCTTGTTAAAATGTATCCACTGCAATTATCAATGTAAGACAAGATGCTACAGTGTCCTTGTTTCATTTGTTTATTGTTACAGAGTAGGAAAACGATCTTATTTATTGCTCTACAATGATTACGACCTTCGAATGTACTGGACGTTTACGCCTACATTGTATGTACGTAAATGCCAATTCTCATAAATAATATCACGTGATAATAATGTTACTTTGAAAAGTAACTTTAGATTATTTTCAAAGCGTATTGATAACAGCTTTTTTTTTATTTGGATCTCACGTAACTTTTCCTCGAGCTCGATGGCGCAGTGGTTAACGCGCCCGGTCTGCGAGTGCTGAGGTTAAGCAACTTTCGCAAAGGCCGGTCATCGGATGGGTGACCAAAAATTTATCATCTCGAGCTCCTCTGTGCTTCGGAAGGCACGTAAAGCCGTTGGTCCTGGCTGCATTAGCAGTCGTTAACAACCACCAATCCGCACTGGGCCCGCGTGGTGGTTCATGGCCCGTTCTCCCTATCCATCCATAGGGAAGGCTCGTGCCCCATCAGTGGGGACATAAATGAGCTGATGATGATGAACTTTTCCCGTGTTCTCACATAATAGCAGACTTTTACGACGATCACTTATTATTCGTTTCATATCTTTATATCATCATATTAAATTGGGCTGTTAGAATGTGAATTTGTGTGTAAAAGAAATTGGAATATCATTTCAAGTAAAGAGAAATAATTATGAAAATGGGAGTAGTAGTTTTAATTAGCTGTGAAATCGTTTTTTTATTAGTATCTATTGATTTAAATGAAACAACTTTTACGGATCTACTCGCGTTTATTTTACTATACATTATTTAATGTTTATCCTGACGTTTCGGATCCTTTGCAGGGTCCGTGGTCACAGGGAGACTGAGGTGTTGGTCATCTCATAATTAGTTAGTAGCTTGTATACCCTTATTTAATTTAATCGGGTGCGTTCCGTTTTACGCAGAAAGAGCTTACAGTATCTTTTGGTCTGGCAGTATGGTGTTGGGGCTGGGATTTAATATTTTGTATGATGGGGTCCCAGGCTGGTGGTAGACTCCAACCATCTTCTCTATTAAAATTAGGATGTTTTTTAATTTCAATAGCCTCGCGTATCATCCTAGGGATGAATCGTTGTTCTCTAGCGAGTACTTGCAGTTTATCAAATCTGATGTAATGGTTGGGCCCCTCTTGGGAATGTTCGCATACTGCAGACTTATTTTCGCGCCTATGCTTGACGTCAGCTATGTGTTCTTTAACGCGGGTTCCTATACTTCTCTTTGTTTGCCCGATGTAAGAGAGCCCACAGTCGCAGTCCAGTTTGTACACTCCTGCATCTTGAAGGGGTATGTTGCACTTGACAGGTCGTAAAAATTGGTTGATCTTCTTTGGCGGCTTGAAGTAAGTGTTGATTGAAGCTCGCTTTAAGATATGTCCAATCTTGTCAGTGACACCTTTCATATATGGAAGTACTGCAGGTTGGCGCTCAACTGTGGTTAGTTTATTGCGCTTTCTGTGACGAAGCCGTGGTACTTTCAGTTTATTAAATAAACTGAAATCTGGAAACAGGGCCGACTCCGAGTTCTCTTAAAGAAGGAAGGTCGTCCGTTGGACTTCCCTTCTGCCTATCGCCCAATCTTCCTGCTCGATGAGGCGGGTAAGCTGTTTGAGCGTGTGCTCGCTGCTCGCATTAGTGGGATTGATGGTTCAAATGGTTTGAGTGGTAATCCCACCGACCAAACCATTTGAACCATCAAACCCACTAATTTTTTAAAGAGTTATTTTCTATTTTTTCAGTTTACCAATTGAATGCTATTTTTAAACTTAATAAAACCCATTGATGATATCGTCCCCGTCGTGTCAAAATTAAATAACTAACACTTTTGGCAAAATCACTTTTCCCGTTTTTTGTAAAGTAGAAAGTGTTACCTATATTATGGTCTTTATCTCGTTGCGATAAGTATGATATCAGCAAAGATATCTTCAGTTTAGTGAAACTATTGACCATATATTACAACACTGTTTGTTGTAGAATTTACGTGGAAAAACTGAATAACTTAAAAATTAATTAAATAACTACAGCTAAGTGCGTTGTCAATACAAAACAAAACAAAGTCAATAAGTAACTTTATTTAATTGTGCTACAACTCACTGAAAAACATGAATTTTGGTTGAGGCAAAATTGAATAAATGTCATGTGCATAACAGATGAGATCCGACCTGGAAAGGAAGTCCCCTCAGGACCCAGTTGTAACCTAGGTTCCACAAGAGTGGCCCGAGGACTGACCCTTTTGGAACACCGCACACCATTTTTTGCGAGCTTATCCTCACTCCTCCTGGTTCCAAGAATAGGCGTGCTGCTCTTCGGAGTCACCGCTTCACTGTCTCAAATATCCCATCGCGCACAAAGAAATTTGGGGACTCGTTTCTTTGTCGCACCTCCAAAAGATGGAATAGTCTACCAGCACACGTTTTTTCGTCTTCCTATGATATGGGGTCCTTCAAAAGAGGCGTGAAGAAGTACCTTGTGGGCCGGCAGAGTGAAGTTAACTGATGCTAAGTTTGTTTTTACGCTGCACCAGTTATCTTCGTGTCTGAATTCCATTTTCACTTAACATCCGGTGGGATGGAGTCATTTGCCGAGCTATGTATAAAAATTTAAAAAAATAGGACCGACCGGTCTACGAAGTAGTCTCGCAGGACTCTTCGGAGATATCGGGGAACCCTATGATATTGCGTGACCTGCATAATTACTTTGAAGGAGAGGGGGTTAAAAGCATTGGCTATGTTCAATGAGACCGCCAACACTCTCTCCCCACTCTCGATCACAGGGTCGTGTTTTAGGGTAAGTATTGCGTCCACTGTGGACCTACCACTTCTGAAGCCATATTGGGAGTCTTCGATGTTAGTCCCTTCACTGTCCAAATGCCCGATGATGCGAGCAGCGAGCACACGCTCAAACAGCTTACCCGCCTCATCGAGCAGGAAGATTGGGCGATAAGCAGAAGGGAAGTCCAACGGACGACCTTCCTTCTTTAAGAGAACTCGGAGTCGGCCTTGTTTCCAGATCTTGGGAAACCTCCCCTGCTGGAGACAGGAATCCAAGAGCGCGACTATCCTCCATCCGATATGCTCCAGGGCGACGGTCCACAGCCACCTCCATTTCATCATCCGTTATGGGCGGGATATTAGAAACACCCGCGTCAACATCGTGCTCCGGGGCGAAAAAGGGCAGTGCCTCGAACACCCTATTCAGGAAAAGACCCTCCACTACTCGGGTAAAGAGTTCTGGCTGGAACGACTCAGTAGGAGGCGTCGAGTTATGTAGCCGTATTTCTTATGGCACGGTACGGTCGACCCCACGGGCCCCGATCCAAGTCGGCGAAGATCTCCCCCCATGTCGCAGTCTTGGCCTGCATAATCTCAATTTTGAGTTCCTTTCTAGCCTCATTTTAAACTATTGTGAAGGGCCTCGTCTTCCTCAGGTGTGTGCCTCCGACGGCGACACCCCTGGTATAGCCTACGCGCGTGTATAATGTTGTCACGGAGTGACGCGATTTCTGCCGTCAACCAGTAGTCCTCGCGTTGATGTGGGCGATCTCCCACCCTTGGCATAGAATGCTTATGCTTTGCCAGAAAAAAATAATTCCCATGAACTACACGCATGGTATAAAAGTTTACTTGTATCATCAACCAGACGTCAATGAGTCAAATGTTGAATCTGAATAGTTACCTACTTCGGTTACCTATTACAATTTTATTATTATTGATTTTTTTTATTTTGATATTCATTTTAATGCTGGTTTTAATTTCAATGTTATCCCCTTGGGCGTCGATCGACCACCAGGTGGCCCATAACAGTTAAAATTCTATTGTGTCTGGTATTCGCACGCTCGAGCTTTTATAGGAATTCGATGTTGATTTTAATTATTTTATTTTAATTATGTGGAAGCCATACTTACCCATAAATTTGATATGCGTTGGTTCCACGTAATTAAAATAAATTGATGTTGATGATAGTTGATAATAAATTCTAGTATTATTTATCTGTTTTCCAGATCTTTTTGACTAAAATTGCAGTAATTAAGCGAATAAAATAAAATGAATACATAAAAATTTTGGTCAGTAAATGTGTAGCAAAGTTAAACATGTATGCTTATTTACTGGAAATATTTATATTTGTCATTTCTTGGTTATGGCAAAACTTACTAAGTGACATACAAAAAAAGTATAACTGCAACTTGGTTGTGGCAAAACTAAATAATTACTTTTTTATTTTTTTATTTCTTATAATACAAAATAACATCATCGCAAAATATTTAATTAATAAAGGTAAGTCTGCTGTATAACATATCAAAAGACCAACAGTAAATTGTCTTCACCTTAAAAGTTATCGCCAATTTTAATGAAAAAAAAACAGAAAAACGGGAATATCTCGAAACTTTGGTTTTGTTAGTTATTTAATTTTGACACAACGGGGACGATATTAACAAAATAAAGTTTAGAATTCTTCAACTTTACTATTTCATTTTATAGTGACCACCATATGTTCCAAAGGTGATTTTATAAAGAAACTGGGCCCGTTAGACTAGCCGCTGCCCGGGCGGCTGTGTCGAATCCCGGATATGTGTGTTGCAACCCTTACTTGAAGGTCTCGTCGATTTTCGTACAAACTTTTTCGTGCAATACTCAAATATTCCAATCTATTTATAATAGCAATCATAGCCTTGTCAGTCTAATAAAATGATAAAAGGTTCGTTACTTAGGAAATGTATGTTCCAGCGAATTTCAACCTACTTGTATAGAATGACTGTAGGAAAATGACCTTAAGGTGGGTCATGATTCAAATTGGTCGACTGTACATAAAGAGTCATACATAATCAAAAAATAAAACCAGGAAATGTAAACTGTACACATATTTACGCCCAATTTTCATTTAAAATTAAGTCACTGCGTAACATACTACCGTTGAACAAACATTAGTTATTAAGCATCTTAAAACCTTGGTATTATGGCAATTAAATAATCCAAAAAAGGGACAACATAATAAAAATTTCAAATATGCAGGTCAAGCTTTAGCTAAAAAGGAATACGAAGTGGCTAATGATTTATTAAAAGTTACTGTTTTTCGAGGCGGCAACGCTGTCTAGATGTTTGCATATTAAATCTGAATGTGTAGCAGTATGATAAAAAATATTCATTGTGTTTCCTTCCTATGGTTAAAAAAAATGTTGGTGTTATGGTAATGGTGTTAAATATATTGACAGAACCAAATAAAAAGTTAAGAATAAATCATCATCAGCCTATACTCCAGCTCTTGCCATTAAGTTACCAATGGTTTTTTTCATTTTACTTATGACTTTATCGCCAGTAGAAATCAATACGTTCTATCTAACTAATATTGTAACAACTCATGTATACTTAGGGAGAGCAATAAATGATTGAATTGAATTGAATACTGATATGGCCAGAAATGTAACAAATTAAAAAAAATTATAACCAAGTTATTATTAGCGTTACACTTATTCCAAACATCATTCCATCGACATTAAAGAATTGACAGGATATTATTAAAATTCTTAGCGCTAATTGCGTGTTTCGAATGTTGTTTGTCTCTGTGACTTGTTCCTCAACTCGGCCGATTTGGCACCAACTAACAAGTCGTCTCTGTAACTTTGTATTGATCTTGTGTATATTAATCTTAAGAAAGTTGAGTGAAAAATAAAATATAGTAAAATATATTTCAAAAAAAGTTAAGGTTGCGTGGTAGGAATAGTTTTGAAAACGTCTTGAAAATATTATTAGGAAAGAAAATTTAAACCTATGCAACTGCATAAATAATAATAAATTTCTTAGAATAATTTACTAGAACACTGTTTTTAACGTACAAAATGTACGTAATGCTATTACGTCTTTCCTGGCTTTGGAGCTGGCGTGTAAAGCGTAATTCGTTTATTGAATGATAATAAGTATTACTTTCCAGCATGCGAATGAAAAAATACACTCAGCGGCACGGAATCTTGGCCAGGCTCTTATCATTCGCTGGCAATAATTTTAAGTGTTTGTAACAAATGTTTCTTTTGGAGATAGGTAAAAAAATGTTAATCTTTATTTCAAGAGGGTAGGTAATTCATTGAGAGTGATACGGGGTTAGTTTCTAAGTTTTAGTCTAATCGGGATATTTGAGCAAATCAGTTCAAGTTGTGAATTCGATATTGTGAAAAGTGTAGCTATAACACATAGCTTAACTTAAGTTAACTTTTATGATATTATGGGTTTAATTTAAGTTTCATCCGTAATTTAAAGTTGAAATAATGCCTTTAACACCAGCCCAAGTTGCACAAGCCGTAGTTGTATGTTCCGCGCTCATCGATGCAATATGCCTTGAAACGATACCAGGAGATAGGCAGCTACTCCCGCAGGCCAGGTAGTGGAGGTGTAAGATGCACTTCAGCTCGGGATTCTTTCTCACTGCCGTTGAAATCCGCCAGCGGCTCCATCAGAAGACGCATGAAGGAGGTAAATTTAAAGGCACGCAGGCCAGCAAGCGGTCCAGAACTGCTCAGACAGCACCGAGTAGCTCGACTTAAGTTCGCACGTGAACACGCCAACCGGACTCTCCAACAATGGGTTAGAGTTCTATTCACTGACGAGTGCTGAATTGCTTTGCGTGCACCAGATGGTCGAGAACGTGTGTGGAAAAGGAGAGGAGAGCGGTTTGTGCCCATCACAAAAACAGAAACCGTCAGTTTTCATGGAGGCTCCATAATGGTGTGTGGAGGAATAAGTCCCGATGGTCGTACAGAATTGGTTGTCGTTGACAATCGATTAACAGCGGCTCGGTACATCGTAAAGATCCTTCAGGAACATGTTGTGCCTTATATGGGATTCATTGGATATGACGAATTCCTTTTGATGCACGATAATGCCCGCTCGCACGTAGCTCGTTGCTTGGACGAATAACTTCAAGACGTTGGTATACAAAAATTGCAGTGACCTACTCGAAGTCCCGATTTAAACCCTATCGAGGACATGCTGAAAAGAAGAATCAAAACCTCTACCAATCCACCGCAAACTTTCAACGAGCTTCGAAATGCAGCGTTGGCTGCTTGGGACACCCTTTCGCAAATCGATGTACGAAACATCATTCAAAGCATGCCAGATCAGGGCACGAAGAGCGAACACCCGATATTAATAATTTAATTTAATATTAATTTTAAAATTTGCTGATTTTTAAAACAGAACGTTAATTTACATGAGTGAGTGATTTAGAATAAACAATATTTTCTCACCAAAAACTTTATTAGAGACAATAAACCAAAAAATACTACGATGAACGCCGCTTACTATGCCGGTTTACTTGACCAACTGCGAGAAGCCATCAAAGAAAAACGAAGAGGCAAACTCGGTAAAGGAATTTTAATTTTGCACGACAATGCTCCTGTCCACACAGCTTTTCATACAAGGTCGGTCTTAAGCAAAAACGGCTTCACGAAACTAAACCATCCTCCCTATAGTCCAGATTTGGCCCCCTGTGACTACTTTCTTTTTAGAAATTTGGAGAAAAACCTTAGGGGAAGGAGATTTTCGACCGATGAGGAAATGAAGGCCGCTGTGGATGACCATTTTGACGACCAAGCCAAGAAATATTTTTTTACGGTTTAATGTCACATATTCACATAGTGTATTACAGTTGCAGGGGACTATATTGAAAAACAAAAAATATTAGCTTCTTATGTCTTTTCTTTAGTAGAAAGTTTAGTCTGTTAGGTAGATTTCTTTCCAGCCGCCCTTCGTTTTTATAGTGATTAGTTAGTTGAGTTAGTAACTTAGGTACTAGGTATCATATTAGTTTTAATTTACTAGATGGTAGTCAGATCCCCTCATCAACTATTAAAGAGCTGATGATCTTCAAACGGCTGATCGGGTCATGGTTACCTTACCATATACTTTCAATATCATTGAAGTAACACGGTACTAAATTTCGAATCGATCGAACATAAGGAAGTTAGCCAGATCCCTTCATCAACTAGAAAAAAAGAGACAGACACGTTAAACTTATAGCACCCCTCTTTTTGTGTCGGGGGTTAAAAACCCTGAAAACAAAAAAAAACACACTGAACCTGATAATATTAATTTTTTGTGACAATAAAATCATGAATGTGAATTACATTCAAAATTTAAGGTGGCCAAACTTCCGTGCCGGTGAGTGTATTAATAATAATGATAACTAATTTTCGAATGAACAATGATTATAAACTAAATGTTTAATATTCAATCATAATAGCAATAACGTTTGTACTAATATCTCGAAATTATATTATATTGTGTGCTGTACATTTAGTTTATTTGTTTTGTACCCAGAGCCTTATTTTGGCGTAACAAAGCGAATTTACGTCAAATGCAACAATCTTACGGGGTTACCTACTGTATAAACCGCAGTATGAGGATTACGTGGAACGTTTAGCGGTCCGCTTAGACCACCAGTTGGCCCTGATTACAAGTGCTGCGTTCATAAAAATGTACCAACTTTTTTACGTACTTAGAGACATATGTTTTTGCTAATATAATTGTATAGTTAACTTTTAAACTAATCCAGAATATTGATAAATATAAAAATTGACAATAATTCAAATAAAAATTTGTCATATTCGTATATTATAAACCGTTTAACAGCATATAGGGTCCTGAATAGACTGTGTGACATTTATCAAATGAACGGCACTTAATCTCGTGAGATATGAACAATATTTTTCTTATTTTCTTTCTTGTAACAAACAGACTTGGTGCCTAAAATACGTGAAACAAACTTATCCGATGTTTGGGAAGACGAGTAGAGCCGTTGATCCTATTACGTTTAACGTAATCCTCTTTGACCTTGGCAATAACAAAGACTAACAAATGCCTGACTAGTATTTAAATATTTTATAGGAAAACTACTGTTGATAGCAGAGGTTTCATTTAGCTATTACATAATTGTTCAATGTTGTTTACTACGTAAAATTAAAGTGCCAAACATACCCAGTTTAGGCACGACGATATAAATTAAATTTACATTAATAAACACATATAAAAAGTCTGGATAAATTAATCACATTACCTATACTAATATTATAAAGAGGAAAGCTTTGTAATTTGTATGTATGTTTGCAACGAATGAACTCAAAAACTAATGGACCGATTTAAAAAATTATTTCACCATTAGAATGCTACATTAGCGCTGAATAACATAGGCTATATTTAAAAAAAAAATTAAAAATAAAAGTACACCCGTGCGAAGCCGGGGCGGGCCGCTACTTAATAATATAAAAAATACATTAAAATACTTTTTTCAACTACAGCTAACGAATTAAAATTATTGATTATATTTCATAATTTCACTATTTAAGAAATCATTACCATCTGCGCAAAATACAACTAAAATAATGCAAAACAACAGATACATTGGCATAAGCTGAACCATGCCGTATGTGTTAGAATTATCTTATCACAGTTCAAAAGACTTCGGTCGTAATTTTTTCAACACAGTTCCTTATTCTTAGCATTATGACAATTTTCTTAGACTTGTCAATTTACTTAGCAACAAACGGCCTTCAAACAAATAAAAAAACAGTTTTTATTATTTATTTTTCATCTAATAAAATACATTTTATACATTTCCTTTAAAGCACTCTATTAAACATCATTGATATTTTAGTGTATTGTCACAGCATTATAATAAATTATTTCAACGTCTTCAATTCCGTCCCGTTATGCATAGTTTCTAGTAGTATGTGAGAACAATCAATAGGAAAAAACCGCATATTTCCCGCATATGACAATAAGTACAGCGACAAGAAAAAATATTCAGCTCCAATGAATGCTACAAACTTTTTCCTACTACAATTTACGATCGACTCAAAAGATAAGTCTTTTCTTGAAAGTTTTCATTTATTGACAGTAAAAAAATTATTAATAATTTGAAAGTTGTCTCGTTAGTTAGTAAAAGTTGTGTCGTTTTCCGTTGAAAAAGAAGCTTGAATAAGTATAATAGCATTAGCTGCATCGTCCTAAACATAGGAAAAGGTACATGATGCATTGGCGGTACCTTCATATAAGCCAAAAAGCCCGGCTTGCCATAGCAAAACTCAATTCTACAACTGGTACATCGTACTGATTAACAATCACAATTCCTGTCTCAACTAACATCAACAAAAGTACTACCAATAAACATGATGTACGTATCTATAGATTCTACGAAAAATTTACAATCTGAATGAAAGCCTGCTTGCCAATGAAGTTAGCAACGGCAATGCCGCGCCGCCGCACGGTGGGCTGAAATATCGTTTCGTGGAGTTAGGGAGAAAAAAAGTGCAGAAAGGGGTTGCTTTTCTGTCTACGACCGTTTTATATTACGAAAATAGATCCAAAAACTTAATATTTCAAAAGTTACACGGTTACACAAATGCAAAAGTTAGTAAAAAAATAATATTATAAACAAAAAGTATATAAAATGTTTAAAAAATCAAATAAAACAGTACATTGTCGAGTATGCTGCATGCACAGTGTCGCCAAACAGGGTCTGCACTCAGCATTAGCTACGTATTACACGTAGCGCTGCTTTTCAGTACAACCCTTGCATGACGTAGGAGTAAGTAACTGGCACTGAACACTACAAAATCATTTAATAGTAAGATAAGTTATGTTTATTTTATGTTATAATTGAAGTAAAATAAAAAATCATCAAGGTTATAATATATAAATAACTATTGTGTACACAAAATACGTAATATCCAATAAAAATAAAAATATAAGAATACAAATAAGACACAATGCGTATGACCACTATCGGCGAAAACGTTTTACACATCCGACTTCTGTTTGTCAAGTAAATGCTTCTTAAACCCTATCTTAAATGAAAAAACACTACATGAGTTCTAAAGTGGCGAAGGCAAGTCATTCCAACACTTTGTTGCACTGAAACGAAAACTCCCACGAAATGCGACAGTCCGGTGCTGTGGAATACTCATCAAATATGATGATGCCCGTGTTTTGTATTTGCTATAATGGCGAGCCCATCTGAACCTAGAATACAAGTAGTCTGGTTTCCCGGATTTAATCACTCCAAACATTAAAGTTGCCAAATCTAATTGGCGACGGTGTTTCATCTTTAAAACGTCATTGGTCAGTAAAAATGGTGTAATGTGACCCCGAGGACGAATTTCAAAGCAATAACGTGCGCATATTTCAAAGCAATACCGTGCGCATGCAATTTACGCTATTTGTATTAGGCGGGACGTTTTATGTAATAATTGGGGTCCATAAAGAGCATCTACGTAATAAAATAATTACTACTACAATAATTGTAAAACACAAAATCCAAAATACAAAATCCTTAAGTTTCGTTGATATTAATAAATAAGAAACGACTTATGAATTAAGATATTAGCATATTTTCACATACACAAGTGGAACAGTTTTCAAATAACTGAATATTAAATAGGTTTTATTGCATTGCATCATATTATGAACAAACAAATATGATAAATAGAAAATGATATTCAATACTGATTTAGCCAGCCACTTTCTCTTAGTTCTGATTTAGAAATTTAAGTATCGCAATTTGACATACATTATATGCTTTTTACATTTAATAAGTTGAAGAAGACTAACTAAACTAAATTAACTTCTTTCTATTGCCATTGTCGCCTAGTAGACTCGAGTTCCATTCCCAACGGGGAATTTGTTGGCGGTGGGACTAGTCTGCTTAGCTAGCGAATTTTTAGTATTTATCAGAATCCGTCGCCTTTCCGCCTCGGTGAACAAGTGGCGAAGCGCTCGACCCGATACCCGGAGGTCCCGGCTTTAATTCCCAGGTCGGGTTAAGTGTAATTTTTGATGGGTTTGTTTGGCAACCCGCATTAGGCAGTTGTGGTGATTAAGCCACCCATCAGGTGTATTGATAACTTGATTTTAATGATGGAGGCCTTTGCCCAGCAGTGAGACAGTTATATAGGCTTTTCACATCGCCTAAAAATATTGTTAGTAATATTGGTTTGGTACCTCAGATAAAATAGTCAGTTCCTTAATACTTGAGAATAGAATAGAATAAATAATTTTAAAGTATTTTTGGCAAGCGAAACGCTTCCCCGTTGTAGTATAAAAAAATGTAAACAGCTGGGCAAAGGCCTCCATCACTGAAATCAATTCATCAAATCAAATTGATGGATAATGGCTTAATCATGTCAAATGTATTAAATGAATACGAATGTTGTGTGTTATTTTCTTTTCTTTTAATTAACTGCTAATATTTTTATGACCCGTAAGGCGAGTAGATTAGTAGGGCGAAAACTCAACAGAATGAACATGAGCATGAGCTTATATTTTTAAAGTTGTTTACTAAACGAGAAACTAACCAGGAAACTAGTACGACCTATCTGATGGAAAGCAATTACCGCAGCCCATGGACGTTCGCATGGATAAAACGCGCGCGTGGTAAAAGCGCGCTTAAAACATATAAGTTATGCCTCTATACATAGCATTTAGTTCCCTTTAAACCGGAACTCATTAATGCAAAAGAATGCTGTTTGGGTGCAGAAATAAGTATTTGTCGCTATCTTGTTAGATTCTAGGAAGAACGCTATCTAGCGCTTCATTCGACAGATATGCTTAAAACACCGCTCTATCAAGCCAATTATCAACCAGTGTGGAGAAATGTGGATGATTAGCATTGAATTTTTTTTCTTCTTTTTCTTCCATTCAGGAAACACCTACCGTCTTACAAAAAAACACGGAATAAAATTATTCTCAGCGTAACGTCAAAATAAGCAAAATTTCTACAAATAAACTCGGAAGAACTTACACCGAGCAGAACGTCGGCGTAACTCTCCATGTAAGCGTTATTCCAACCCGCACCCTTGTTTAAGGTCGGAATAACCTAGTTGTGGTAGTTAATTTGATTGTTACGTATACGTATTTTATTTATTTTTATGATTATTCAGAATAATTAAATCATATATAACAGGTCACATTTTATTAACTGCAAATATTTTGAGGATAAATTCAACAACAAATATAAACAATTTTTATGAAAAAACCTTAAATTTTTATACGCTAGTTTTTAAGAAAAACGCCAAAAGACATTTTGATTAAAAAGTAAAATAAAGCACTTTCGGTAGTTTTAATTCAAAGGAGCCGAAACAGAGAGGCCGCAATGCCTTCACTGCTTACACGTGCCCGTAGTTTCATCACAGATTAGTTAATAGTAACTACGTAATTCATTCAAAGGAGCCGACAGATAGGCCGCTCTAAAAGATATATACAATTTTTGTGTCAGGAAAAGTAAAAAAAAAGTAGCCTGAATTTTTTAAAATGCTATGGCCTTATTTCTCTGATTTAATTAGATGTTTTGTCAAAATATTTGCAGTTGATAAAATGTGACCTTATACAGGGTGGCTCATTCAAATCGGTCAGTATGGGAATGTCTGAAACTATAAGACATACGAAGATTTGTTCTTAGGAACCATGTCATCGATTTTGATAAAAAGAAAAACTGCATTCATACATTTAAAAAAAAACTGTACCCAGCTCGGGAATCGAACCCGGTTGTTTTGAAAAAATAAACTTACACTTTTTCTATTTAAATATCGATTGTGTAGGTCTTAAGCTGTAAATGTTTCTAAGAAACATGATGTCTAAAATGAATAAAATGCATTGTTTTGACATACTTTAATTTATCATAGTAGGTGTTCGAAGTGACCACCGTTTTTTTCAATACAATATTTTAATAATTATTTTTTATTATTTTAATAATTTAAAGATTTAATGCAATGCTAATGCCACATGATAAGGTGTATGTAACAAGTAGAGAGGTACATACAAACAGCCATAGAGACAATTTTACATGCCTGAACTTGTTGAATATTGTAACGGGGTGGTCACTTCGAACACCTACTATGATAAATTAAAGTATGTCAAAACAATGCATTTTATTCATTTTAGACATCATGTTTCTTAGAGACATTTACAGCTTAAGACCTACACAATCGATATTTAAATAGAAAAAGTGTAAGTTTATTTTTTCAAAACAACCGGGTTCGATTCCCGAGCTGGGTACAGTTTTTTTTTTCAAATGTATGAATGCAGTTTTTCTTTTTATCAAAATCGGTGATATGGTTCCTAAGAACTAATCTTCGTATGTCTTATAGTTTCAGACATTCCCATACTGACCGATTTGAATGAGCCATACAACTGTATACAAAGTGCGAGAAATGTAATAAAAAATTTGATTAGATAAAATCCATTAAATTTCTTCAATTATGATCGTTTCGTATAGAATATAGATGTTTGTAGCATTGTTGGTTCCCGACTGATAATGCAGCCGGGCCTATCGACTCTAATGTGGCTACCAAATCAAAGCTTATTGGTCACCCGTCAGATGACCGGTCTTTGCGAAAATTACTTAACTTCAGCGATCGTAGACTGCGCGTGTTTACTACTGCGCCATCGAGCTCCTCACCAAGATGGTTTTTAGCTTTTTGTGGTTGCCTTGGCAGTGTTGTTATGCAACATAGAATAGTCATAGAATCGCACGAACAATCATTCAACAATGTAAATATAATATACTTACGCTACCATCACAACATAACTCATTGCATGGAGTTGAGGAGCTCGATGGCTCAGTGGTTAACGCGCCCGGTTTGCGAGTGCTGAGGTTAAGCAACTTTCGCAAAGGCCGGTCATTAGATGGGTGACCAAAAATTTATCATCTCTCATCATCACATTTATCAGCTCCTCTGTTCTTCGGAAGGCACGTAAAGCCGTTGATCTCGGCTGCATTAGCAGTCATTAACATGGCCCGTTCTCCATATAGAAGGCTC
The DNA here is from genome assembly GCA_963082485.1 of Eudonia mercurella. Lineage (NCBI taxonomy): Eukaryota > Metazoa > Arthropoda > Insecta > Lepidoptera > Crambidae > Eudonia > Eudonia mercurella. The sequence goes on along the minus strand of OY720022.1, from coordinate 11,505,909 downwards.
GTGCCCCAGCAGTGGGGACATAAAATGAGCTGGTGATATGGAGTTAAGAAAATAAAGTTTAAGGTATGTAATAAAAACAAATTTGGAAATATATAACTCATTTTTATTAAGTAAGTAAATTACTTGAATTATTATTCTTGATCAATTATTTGAAAAAAACTATTTGCAAATTTTTGATAATTCAATATATTTCCAACTTTCTTGTGTTCATTTTTCATGACTTGGGGCAGCTTGCAGAAATGCCTTAAATCTAGATTAAGCGGAATTATAACTAGATTTTAGCTTAAACCTGATTTAACGTCTTGCACATCATCGATTCATCTTAAATCTCGAATTAAACACTGTTACCGTGTGTTATGAATTCACGACTGTTACTGTACAATTTTTTACAGCCATAGTCGCATACCTTTCTAGTGGGTTTTACATATTATTAATATTTCGATCAGGATTTACTATCAATGACGGCGGGCGGTGTCGATAGGTTCAACATTTTTCAACGTACACATATATTATGTTTTCCATCTAGTAATGGCTGTATGTGATAGATCTCCATGTGCTTGCCTAATGAAAAAGCATATATTCGTTTGTCGGTGGACTGTCAAACGGACTTTTAAAAATCAAATCGATTGGATATAAGATCGCAACGATTTTGATTAAAAATCATTGGAATTATATTTATTGGAGAGACGAAAACCTAAGCTAACCTAAGCCAACTTTGCTCATCAAATAATCATCTTCTCGCCACTCCTTTGCATCATTCAGGATTCGTTGCATATTCCTTCACTTCCAGCTGGTATTTCGGTTACGTTAAAGCATGAAAGCAATTACAACATTTTAAGTAATATAGAAAACAAATTTTAGCAATTTGTTAATACGAAATTTTGAAACTTTTAATTCATCATTCCCATTAACATAACGTCATTACCATCAACACAAATCAAACGGTAATGATGATGATGGTAATGACAAACGTAGTAATGTTTTTGAACAAATCGTGAATTGTTGGCGCTATTAATTTGTGACCGCCTTTTTGAGAATTTGTCCTGGGAGCCACAATAAGTTCTAATGCTAACAATTTATCTTAATTTATAGTTACCCAGAAAACGTATTTACCGGTAATGATGAAAATACGTGACAACCAATTCCTGGACATATGATTTGTAACAAAAAAGTATTTAAAGAGCACTTACCGTGTCGTGCGCTGTGGTACATTTCGTGCAAGCGACTGAGGAGAGCGGTGTGCGAGGTGACAGTAAGATACATTGCGTAAATCTTTCAAGAAAGTAAATTTGACGTTTGCGCGATGGTATTGTATGGTATGGTATTATGGTATTTCTGTTACAAACTATTGAAATTTCGTTTTGACTATTGTTTTGTTCTGAATTATAAACGCTATTTATTATGTTGTTTACTGTAAAATACAGATTAAATCGGGTTTGGCGCTCTTAATTATTGAAAAATTTATTTTGAATGTTTTGTGTACATATATTTTCTTTAGATGGTTATGATGTTTTACTTAGATTTAATTAAATAACAAAATGAGTTTTTAGAATACAAGGTTCGTAACTGTGTCACCTTACGTTAAATTATGTTTAAAACCTTGCTTAAACAAAAGAAGTGACTGAAAAATGAGATATAATTTTTTATCAACTAGAAATAGTTTTTTTCCGTGTTTCGCGAAATGACCCAATAGCATTTCTTATGTAGGTTCATCGCAGAAGTGAGGAACCAGCATGCACTTCGGTGGAATGTTATTGGAGAAAATCAATAACTGTCTAGAGTTGGTAGTAGCCTAAAATATATGACAGCTATACTTGTCTGAGGGCAGGCCCATGTTGCCAGCAAATTCATCTGTTTCAATGAAGTTTTTGGAAGAGGTATTTAAGAGAAAAATTAATAATTGTGAACTTTTAAAATCAAACCACTTATTGTCAAAGCGAAGAACAGGCCCTCTCTATGCATCAACTTATATATAATTTTAAAGAGAATGTTTGTGTTTTAAAAAAAAGTTCACATATCAACTAAGGTATGGTCGAATTACGGCTTCAAAAGCATTTGAAGTTAGCAGATGTAAAACTACTGATGGCACACTTTTATCGCTCATATTAGGTGGTAAAATTCCAGACACTACTCCTATGAAACGTGGTCTTCTTCTAGAAGATGAGGTCAGAAAAAAAAGTAGAAAAAAAAAACTGAAGAAAAAGATTAATGACTGTGGCCCGATATTAAATTCCAAATATCCATTGCTTGCTGGTTCCCCATATGGAATATTTGAAGATGGCATATTCAAAAATTATATAAAAAATGGAAAAGCTCCAAAAAAAAAATTGTGCCCAAATGCAGCTTCAAATGTATTTAACAAAAAAGAAAAATTGTTTCTTTTGTATAGCGGACCTAGATTACAGGGAAAACCAAAAAGTGGAGATTGTAAGTGTGCCATTCAATATTGAGTATGTTGAGAATGTGAATAATAATAAATTATTAAACTTTTGGAAAATTAATGTATACCCGTTGTTATATCAAAGTGTGGAACTATAACATATTTGAAATAAAAAAACAATCTTTAAGTTTTCCTTAGTTTTATTTTATTAAATAATCTTGCAAATTAATTAATGCACATGCTATGATTATTATCTCGTCAAGAATTTTTACAAATTTGAAAGTAATACATGCACATGCATGGACTTTGACCACATAGTCTAAGTATATAAAATTCACGTAAGCGCCTAATAACTCTCTCTATATGAATCCTCAAGCTGGCAATCTGTTTAGTTAGCTTTGCTTCAGTTTTACAAATTTTTACTCCTTTTTCAACACTTGGAGGTCTTACTAGTGTAATACCTGATTTTTTAAAACACACATAACACACATACCACTTTTTAAGGTGTTCATAAAATCACACGATTCAACTAAACATGTATCAGTGATTCTGCCTCCGAATCCTGGAGAAATATAGTTCACTAGTCCGTTTGGTGCACAGGATATTACAAACTTTATAGTATGTAACATGTAAGAACTTGATTTACTGCCTTAGATGGCTTTTGCACCTCAATTTCAAGGCAATCTATAATGCAACTAATATTATAATATTTATGCCTGAATGAAATAGGTAAGGTCCTTTTAATCATTGCACTGTCTAATTCCACAATAAAAGGACGCATGACACTGGCTATCATAGGTATTTTTTTTTAAATATCTTGCTTAGACTTGATGGAGTCATTCGATATTCATCTGACAGCTGATTAAATTTATTATCTAATCTTATTTCATTTAAACAGAGTAATAAATGGTGTTTGGGAATATTTATACAATCTTTTATTAAATCAATCAAGTAGTAGTAGTAACAACTAATTGGAAGACCTATGTATAGTCTAGGCTTTTTCTCAATTTTTTTAATTGTATTTAACATGGCCTTGGTTGCTTCTATTTTTTTGTCTTCTTTGATTAATTCACTAGTCAGAAGATGATTTAACTTGTAGTGAAGCCATTGATAGTGACAGTGAGGGACTATTGGCAGCTACAGATGGTATATATAAAGAAATATCACTGTCTGAATGTTCTTCTTCAATAAATATATTTTTTGCAATTTTGCTTAGACCGGATACAGAAGGTTTTGATTTTGTAACGGTTACAGTATTAAATGGGGATATGGACCTGGATGTTACAGAATGTTTCAAAGGTGATAATGCCTGATCTATCAATTTCACAATGGTCTGCCCAGCCTTACTTCTGAATTTGTAGGTTATAAATGCTTGAACAGATTTATCTTGTGACTATTGACGTAACATTTCTGGCACATTTCCTCCAACTGTTTCAACATCTGAAAAAGAAATACAACCAAATAGCTTTATAATGGAAATAAATGGGTAATTGCCATTTCAAACTTTAAATCATTTAGGTAGTTATGTTGTTTGATATTATACATACTTGAACTTGTATCAGAAGTATCTTTAAGAGAAGAACTTGGAGTAAAACTTTCTTTTGATTAATTCAGACACTCTGCTATTATCATCTTTCTTTGTTTTTTTTAGAATATATGGCTGTTCTGTACTGCTGCATGTTCGTTTTCTTCTGTCTTCTTGACATCCAAATTTACTTGGCATACAACCTGGTTTCATGCGCACTTGTTCCCTTTATATGATACTCCATATAATTAATCATATCTTTTGGCAACTAGAATAATAAAAAGAGTATGTTGTTGTAGTTACATTAATTAGAAAAATAAAATAGAACATTAACTCCTAAAAGTGAAACAATTTAATCTGAACTCATGTATTTATTTGGAAAATAGGGATTCTACAAAACACATCTAGTTTGCTCAAACTAAGCAATAGACTGTTGTGTAAAATACTTACATCAATGATCTTCAAAAAAATACATTCTTGAACCAGTTGATAAACTATGAGCATTATCTCTTCTTGCAAGTTTTAACCATTTTTTCCATATTTCTTCATTGTTTGGAACATATATAAATAACTTGTTTGGCGTTTTTATAGTTGTGCTATTACACTGGGGTACTATACAGTACTTATAATATGAGGAATTCATTTTTAAACGATAAAAACTAACTTTCAACGTACGAAGACACGATCACTTTTTGGTTTGTTTCGCACGGCGCACAGTGGTCTGCCCCTATACAAGCGGCCGGTCATAGCATGTTTGAAAGATCGAATACCGTATTTTAGAAAACTAAAATGACACTGTGTTCTATTATTCGAGACAAAAAATAAACTCTAATGCAATGTTTTCATTGGAGTAAAAGTAATTAAATAAAAAAAGTTCATTTTGTATGGAAAGCAACACTAAAAAAATTGTAACACTCGATTCCCTCCTTATTTCAGTTAGCGATTTTTAAATTTGAAATTCACATATTATTTGTAAATATTCACACATGGTGCCCTTCACGCGCCCCTTCGGAGTTATGATGAAAAATTATAAAAATATAATAATAGTAACACAAATTGGTACAACATTATGGAAAGTAGTACAAATAGTATTATGGGCTACTCCTAATTAACCTAAAGGTAAAGTGACAAGACAAAAAATTACAAATGGCAAGCACCTAGCAAGTTAAACAGTACACACACGATTGCAATTATATTATTTATCATCTTCCGCGTGACATTTAGACTGTTTATTTACTTTTTTAAAGAATTGCACCACCCCATCCCTTCCCGTGGGTGTCGTAGAAGGCGACTATGGGACCATTTCAGAGGATGGGCAGCAGCGTCTCTCTGTGATTATTCTCACCTTACTGCGATCGCCAACGCGCCTGCCAAGCGTAGCGATTATGGTAAATTCCCCTCAAAATGATTTATCCTTGAGGTAGGCCTTTGTCCAGCAGTGGACGTCTTTTTGGCTGAGATGATGATGATGATGATTTACTTTTTTATAGGAACTTTGTGAATACGTAAACACAAAACAACTGACTCATGACTTATACCCTTTTATAGCTTTTTTGGAAGCTTATTGCATTCGTACTGTTGTAGGTAATATGTTTTTCTGTAGTCAGATTACAATTATCACCTTACTGAGGTGTTTAATTACTTGTACCCTGTTAAAGGAACAATCTATACTAATATTATAAAGAGGAAGCTTTGTATTTTTGTATGTATGTTTGCAACGAAAAAACTCAAAAATAAAAGGACCGATTTAAAAAATTCTTTCACCATTAGAGTGCTACATTAGCACTGAGTAACAAAGGCTATATTTAAAAAAATGCAGTACGAAGTCCGCCGGGTCAGCTAGTATAATAATAAAATGGTTCTTACGTTAGCACCATCTCCCATCTCCGAAACCTCATCGTTCCTCCTGAAAATGAAAACAATATAGTTGATAAATTCAATTATTAATACACGTGGTTATAACATAGTTCAAAATACAAATGCCCATGTAGGCTTTAAAGTCTCATTGTAGTATTGTAGATAGAAGTGAAACACTTTAAAATGTAACAACATAACACCGCGGTGTTTTTGGCATATGTCCAGCAGTGTACTAATTTAGGCTGATGATGATGATGATGATGATGATGATGATGATGATGATGATGATGATGATGATGATATATATAAAGGACAGACAACAATTCGTTGACATCGAGCACTTTGACGATGCCACAATGACAATATCAAGTGTGCGATCAGATCGCAAAATTATAAATGCATCCATTCCTCAAGGAAGCGTAGTTGGATGCTTATTATTTTTGATTTACATCAATGACCTTCCTAAAGCCATTGAGGAACCATGTGTATTATTTGCTGATGATATACATATCTTTATTAACTTCATGTCAAAATAATTATAATAAAAAGTCCATCAAAAAACATTACTTCCAAAAACATCAGACTGGTTAAATGAACATCACCTTAAAATTAATTTTGAAAAAACTAAATTAATAACTTTTCATCCATATCAAAAATCCGTCCTTAATTTAAATTATATGTATAAAAACATTAAATTAGAAAGCGTCAATGAATTCACTTTGCTCGGTATTGTTATAGACACTCATATTAACTGGAAAGCACACATACAAAAAATTAAATCAAAGTTGGCTAGTTTTGCATATGCACTACGAGAGACTAAAAAGACCACTAGTGTAGAAACAGCAATATCGACTTACTATGCATATGCACATGCGTGGCTTAACTACGGCATTATTCTGTGGGGAAATAGCACGGATGCTCCTGCTTTATTCACTCTTCAAAAGAAATTAATCAGAATAATTGCTAATATAACTCAAACTGACAGCTGCCGACCCTATTTCCAGAAATACAGAATACTCACATTGTCTTGCCTTTATATTTTAGAGATATGTAAATTTATCCGTAAATACAAACAATTTTACACAAAACGTGAAGAAGTACAGAGTAAATATTCATTACGAAACAAAAATAAATTAATTCTACCAACTACCCGGCTTAAACTAAACTCATCAAACACATTTATTCAATCAATAAAAATATATAATAAGCTTCCAAAGGAATGGATAGAAGGAAAAAACGACAATATATTTATAAATAAAGTAAAGAAACTATTAAATTTTAAAAGCTATTATGATTTAGATGAATATCTTAATGATAAGTTAAATTAAATTATTATATATTCAATACACAACAAACATAAAAATATTTAACTCTACTCTATTATAATAATTAAAAGCGCTTCCTCTCTTCTACTTAATTTTCGTGCCCCTGCGGGGTCCATAATTATCCTGTGTATCTATTTATAAGTACATACATTGTGAATTATGGTTGTGAAATAAATAAATAAATAAATAAAATAAATAAATGATAATGATGATGATGAGTACCTTATTAAAAATAAAATCGATATCAATTTTCCAACGCCTATCGTTTTCAAGAGCAGCAAGAACGACGAGAAACAATGTACAAACAAAATAACATTGTAATTTATCGGATCGTTAGAGAAAACTGCACAAGACAAGTTGGCGACCAAACATTCAAGGCAAATTGCTTGCTCACTCTACCGATGAAAGTGCACCGTAAGAAAATGATTACTGTTTGATACACGATGCGCGCTCGCTGCACAAGCTACCGTCTCGCAATATTGTTACACTATTGCAGTCTCTTCAGCGTTGGCAATATTATTACGTACAAAAAAGGAGGCAATATTTGACGAAGACCTTATGCAAAAACTAAACATGAGTTGGGGTTATTATTGTGATCCAACCTACCTCACATATTGATTCTGGTCGCGTACTTTATCAACAATCGGCTGTTGATATTTGACGGCTGACGGAAATCCTGATGTAGCATCCTCAATTTGCTCCATACTGTAATTAACGTAAAAGTATTATTTACAAAGTGCTCATTATTATAATTAAACAATAATAATTATAATTTGTACACATACGTTTTTTGTTGCCGCAAATCGGATGAGTATAAGTTACGTAGGTAGTCGTCGCATTCACGCTGCTTTTGTATTTGATACTCTTTCAGCAGCTCTCTCCTAAAGTCTCCCTCAGAGCCAGGAAGTGCGACCACCGCTTCAGCTTGTGGCGGCGGGCGCTCCGCGAGTGATGATGTGGACGCAACCGTAGTCGAAATGGAAGTGGACGCTGAGTAATCCTGTCCTCTATGTTCCGGTGTAGTAGCATTTGATGCGCCAATGCTGCCAGTTTCATTTGTCTTAGTCGATGAAGGTGATTCTCCGATTGGTTTCAATTTCTCGTTGATAGGCTTCAACGAATCACTCAAACCATTAAAAATGCTCTCACTGTTCTTATTGTCGAATAGCCGATCGACAGACGTATTCATCAATTTGTTTCCTTTTATACCGGTCAGATGGAAACCAGCGAAACAGGAAGTAGATGGGCCATAATCTATCGCTGATAAAGCCATCACGGCTGGATGTCTTGGAGCTCCGTCGGGCAATGGTCGAAGGGATCTCGTCATAGCATCAGCGGCGGAACGTGGTCTTCTAAAAGGCATTGCTAAATGCGGGAATGTGCGAGGTTTTATAGGCGTCACAAGCATATGTTCTGTCCACGAAGTATGTAACGACGGCCGTTCTAGTTTCTCCACGTCAACGTTTAACATTCTTTGTTCAAATGGAACACTAAAGGTTTCTGCCGGTATAGATTGTAACCAAGATAATAGACTTAAATCCGATTCATCAAAACCAGACCCATCTAACAATCTTGAAAAATTTACATCATTCGATTGCGTCTCAGATCCTGTAGCCTTAGCTTGACAATAGTTGACGCATGATTCGTATAAAATACCTTTAATAAGTAACTGCATAAGTCTGTCGTTTTTTGCGCATTTTGATATAGTTCCACTAGATTTTTTGTCACAAGGTAAGAACTGCTCTACAAGAGGATATACCTCACGAAAACATTGTACTCGAGCGTTACTAGGGTTCCATTTCTTGAACTGTACATGGTCAGTTATGCTCGGCAACGTTAGCAGTAGGCATAAGTTTGAGTATTCTTCTTTAGAGGGCGCTAATTTTTCTAAATCGCTAAGTACTTTAACAACTTCGTCGACAATGTTTTCAACATTGTTGTAAGCTTTAATTTCAGATCTAATACATAACAGTTCTATATACTTATGTCTCAAAATAGCATAATTAAATTTGTCGGCTTCAAAAGCTTTAAGTGCGCTAAGTGGTTGAATAAATTCCAGAACATCATCCCACTGTCCGTCAAGGATGAGTTGCCGAAGGAAGAGAATGTCGTCTGCGTAATTACCATTGATGACACCAGTTTCACGCTCCAGTGATAGTTGCGTTATGTGCAAGTCACGGTTGTGGAGAAACTCGAGGGCCAACCGTACCACATCGTCCTCTCGTAGGTTTAGGTGGGTTGACGGCATTTTTATTTTAGGATTTTAAATCTGGAACCAAAGAAAATCATCTTTAAGCAAACATTATAAATGAATATTGGACATAATGTTTGAGTAAATAGGTTGGATATTGAAATTAAAATTTATGTTTATTATTTTTATTTTAAGGATCTATTCACATTTATTCAACCAAAATTTTGAGTCTTGAAAGACCAAATCAGTAAAAAGACAAAGAAGGTACATAAGTACCTTCTTTGTCTTTATGTAAGTAATTTTAGTTATTTTATTCGCAACAAAGCAACATATTTAAAATGTCAGGCTTAAATAAAATATAAAATAAACTTATTGGCACATCCATTAAACTATTTCTCACGAAGGAGATTGCCCATCTTTGTACGAGATTTGGTCTAATTGTTGCCCACGAATGGAGATACCTGCATTAGATTCCTGGCATCGATCTATAACTCTATCTCAATTTTTTTTTTATAATATGGTTGTTTCGAAAAATAAATTTTAAAGAGATTTATTTAAATGATTTGATTAATTATTAACGGGATCTTGTTTTTTTACTTTTAGTATCCGATATTTAGGCATAGTTGCATGCAGCATGATCAAAAGAAAAAGACAGTACGAATCCCGTTAGTAATTTAACTAATGCAAGTGTCCATGACAGTTTAAAATGTTATATTTAGGTGATATTATTTTTAATGTTTGATCTTTTTACGTACTTTTAAGGGGGTGCCGCTCGGAATTTCGAAAATTTACGTGTTTTTAAGTCACTGGTGCTAGGCGCTGTATAGGTCTTATACATTAAAAGGACTAGTGTAGGTTAGCTTGATTTTTTCACAAGGCCATGGTTGTCTTAGAATTTGAAACAAATACCCAGAAAGTGCGTGAACAATACGTAAAAGTAATGATATCTAAAAACTTATTTCTTCAGAAACTTTGTAAATATAGCACATGAAACAATAATTCGACATCAAAATGTTTGTATTGATATTCCGCAGGCCACTGTTGTCTTATTTTTCATTTAAAAATATGAATATGAAAATATTAAGACTTTTATTATTTTTTACCCAAACGTCTATGATTTTACATAAGTAAACTTTGCTCCAATTAAATCACCAGCCTACTCTGTACAGATATTAGTGTGCGTGCGTATTCGTAGTCGTGCACCGTTGTCACACCACTGCCATGCGCCGCTCGCTCGCTATCATAAAGAAACTTGAAATTCGTAGTTATGCGTCCGCGCGGCACCCCCTTAAGGATATTTATATTGATCTCAACTTCATTATTTTTCGTGTTGATGGGGAGTACGCGTCAGTTTAAGCTATGGATGGTACAGCATATAGTAAATCAGAATCGGAAACTATTGAATTGAATAATTTAGTTTTGTAGGAAACTAGCTGTGCCTGCGGCTCCGCTCGCGTGGGCTACAGAACTATTGTTTAAGTTTTTTATAAGTGACTAGTCTTTTAATTTATTACATTACAATAATATAGGCCTCTCTATGCCCAGCAGTGGTTCGAGAGGGGTGATGATGATGATGATGATGATGATGATGATGATGATGATGATGATGATGACAATAATATAAAAAGTTGTTTGCCCAAGAGATACTGATGCGATCCCATCAAAAACATAAATGTGAAATGAGCAGTGGACGTGTGTGTGTGTGTAGGCTGATGATGATGATGATGATGAGAGCAAAGTTCAATATTATGATATGCCTTGGTTGTTGACTTCAACGACAAAAGAAGTGAGATCTAAATGGGTGTCAAGTTTAATGGTCAGTCCTGAAATTTATTTATAACAACATAACATATTTAATAACAACTTAAAATATCATTTCTTCTTATAATTTAGGATAATATATTGAAGCCTAAGGTCTGACTTGGCTAGTTCTCATATACGAATTATTATTAAGTGCCTACTAAAACAGTCATGGAAGAGCCTATATTCGATGGCTAGTTTCTACCAGCCAGCCAAATTTCCGGAAGAATAAAATAAAAACTTACAGCTTTAGAACTTGCGAAGGCTATAAAATAATTCGTTATAGAGGCTCTGGCGACCGACCGATGGCGGGATACCCATCACAGCGCAAACATAGCGAACAAAGTGCACAGACCGGTGTCGGACAGCAGCGACACTGGTGCGATTAGCTACGCACTGCGATTGCCAACCCGCATGCCCAGCGTGGCAATTATGGGCAAACCCTCCACATGACGGCACGAAACAGACCACGGCCCCCAGTTCCAGGCCGCCCTGCTATTCCTGATCACGGCGGCGGTCACGGTAACGGCAAGGCAAGGGGTGCGGAGAATCCCCGGGTTACGGAAGGTCGCCAAAAAGAACTGACTCTGGCAACGTACAACGGACGCACGTTACCGCTTGACGAGCACCTGGCGCAGCTCGAAGAGGAACTCGGGAAGATAAGGTGGCATATTGTTGGGTTAAGTGAAGTCCGAAGAGAGGGGGAGGACACCGTAACTCTTAAATCAGGTCACCTTATGTACTACCGAGAGGGAGACCTGCGATCCCAGGGTGACGTAGGGTTCCTGGTAAACAAAGCCCTTTGTGACAACGTAGTAGAAATTTCGAGTGTGTCGAACAGGGTTGCGTACCTCGTAATTGAACCGACAACCGTTGGGATAAACGAGTTCTCGAGTGGAGACCGCGCATCGGCAGACGTAGTGTGCGACGCACTCAGACTAGGTGGAGCGACGATCTTCGCAAGGTGGCTGGCAAGAGCTGGATGAGAGTAGCCGCGGATCGTGCTCGTACCTCATACCTCGTACCTCTCCGGCAACCAAAATTGATATTAGGGGTTTCACAGTAAGACCTCCTGAGTCCCCCACGCACAGTGTGGGATTTTTGATCAGTTTTGGACACCTTCGTTTTATGTTTTTATATGTTGCATTATATCTTGATAAAGCCTACTATGAAACTGAAACATGAATATCATGTTTAATTTTAACGCTATAATTTTTTGTAGGTGAGGTCAATAACCTTTAGTAATCGTATTTACTTTTATATCTCCTAAAGTAAAATTGATAAAGCCGTAATTTTTTTTTCTTGGCTTTTAAATAATTATTCTAATAATATATTATAATATATACCTTAACTACATAAAAAGTTATGTATTTTTTATTTTTTTTTAGATTTTTTTTATTTTTTTGGATTATTTTACAATATTAGCGATCTATTACATCTGTATTGCATTAAGCATAAGAGTACCCATGTTAATTTAAATTTTCAAACACTAATCTTGTATGATTCAGCATTTAAGGCACTTCTAAGTTTTTATCTGGTTTCTATAGGAATAGGGTTGACAATTCGGGGTTACCCTTGTTTTATGAAAAAAAATTGACAAATTAACCCTTCCCAAATAATTTTTCGCATAATTTACCCGTACAAGTGTTTTATTAATCTATGTATACATATAATAAAGCTAAAGAGGGTCGAAAGTCTGTACACGGAAGATATTCGAAAAAAAGTTGGCTGGGGATACTTAGAATTGATAACGTTACAACAATTTTTAAATTTGTGTCTGTTTATTTTACCGCGCATCACGTGAAAATGGCTGAACGGATTTGGATGAAACTTTGCACATATACAGACCATGACCCGGACTAGGATATAGGACTTTTTATCCTGGTAACAGGTTTCTGTGGGATAGTGTAGTCTTCGCGAACAAAGTCGCGGGCGATAACTAGTAAATAATAAATAAATATTTTAAATGAGCTGTGTGAACGGAAGTTAAATGTTATTATAAGTATTTTCATTCATCATCAGAATTAATGAGGACTTCATCTGTGCAAAGAATTAGATCCGTGTCTTCGTTAATAAGTGATTCATTAGTGACACAACACACATCATTACATCAAAAATTCAAAAAATAAGTGGCACTAACAGGTGCCCGCTTTGTTTCTAGGCCTCCTAGTTTATAGGAAAACCTGAATCTGGTCTTGGGTGTTGGTTCTGTTATTTTCAAAAGTGACAAAACTTTATGTGGAATAGGTAATCGCTTTTTTTTTATTTGCGGTTTTCTAGGGATAAACTCGTTAGGTAGGGGTCCGAAGACTCAAGAGCATGGCGAAAGAGGTCGAGGATTGTGGTTTTTCTATCTAATTTTCTTGTGTGATGCTCTCGGTCATATCGCCAGATTTATTTCTGGATTCACCTGCCTGCTCGGACAGCATTCCTATCGGTAAAGGACTCGCTTCAATGATTTGCCATCCATGTAAAGTATTCTGTGTACAGTGACTGACATATAGCTCCAGTTGTATTTTTCTACATATTTTTCAGCCACGGAAGCATAAAACACTCGAAATTTTGCAACATCTATCGGCAAACCACTCGAAAGAGCAACCAAAATTGTGTAAAAATCGTCCTCCAGCAATTCGTCAATGTCTAAAATGTTTGCAAAAGTTTGGCGATTTTCATATGATAATGCTGTCCGAACAGTATTGCCGTCATTGCTGGCCCCAAAATTTGGTCGAATAACATCCACTAAAAGCGTATGCAGTACTTACTGAACACTATTGAAAGACAAGATGACAACCCTACCTATAATATTAAAATAAATAAATATCGGCAATCATGCGTTATTTTAATACAGATTTTTTTTTTGGTGTTAGTTCTAGTTATACTTAATTGATTTTCATAAAAATAAATCGCTAATATTGTGTGATTATCGAGAAATAAATATGGTTCAATACTTGAGAAAAATTATTATATTGTCGTATAAGACTGTAATTTTCAACTTTAATTTAATGATAATGGTGCTTAAAGATTATCTCAATAAAACGTGTATTTAGGAAACTTTTAAAAACATATATAAACTGAGAAATTACGTTTTTCAGGTTTCTATGGGTTTTTCACGAGTTCTTAAATATCTCCAAAACTATGTAAGATAAAATTCTGGGAGTTTTACCTGATCCTCAAATTGATAATAACGGATCAAATGAAAACATAAAACTAAGGTGGCCGAAAATGATACCAAATCCCACACTGTGCCACGGTATCAGTTTCCCCAGAACGAGGGAGCTCGTTGCTAAATCAAACCCTACTTGTAACGTTGACAAATAAATAAGTGCGTTTGTAAGAATAGGGGAAAGGTTACTTTGATATTTATATATATCGTACTATAACTTTATTTTGCGTATTTTTTTTAACAAGTTCATGTGAGCAGCTGGCTCATATTGCCTTCTCCACGATGCAGCTGACGATTTTTTTTCAGCTCAGTATTATTTCAACTATTTATGAAAAAAGTTTCAGCCAGCGTACTATTACTTTATTTTTTATTTTTTTTTACCACTTTCGGAACCTCCCACACCCACACCCACCGCGGGTGCGCCAGCTGACGCTTGGTTTACTTATTAGTAATACAAGATCTGTTGAAAAAGATGGCAATCAATCGGCATAAAAACACTACCTAAAATGCAATGCTACCTCCCAGACTATATCTTTATGAAATAGTTTGCTTCCTGTTCAGGTATATAGAATGTTGATCACATATTTAATTGGCATGATTAAATAGTTGAGCATTCCTGGTGAAGAACCCTTCTTTTTTCTGCCTTATTATCACTTAACATCAGGTGATATGAAAACTCAAACATGCGATAAAGTGCTTATCCACCAGGTATTAAAACAAATATTATGCACAGCAATCTACAATCTTTCTCTACAACACATACTACAAGGCAAAATACATTGCCAGAGAAGATCAGGCTACAGAACCTCGTCAACTGGTACAATTTAAGTACAACAAAACTGTTTCAAGCTGCAACATCACAGGTCTAAGTGACCATAATGATAGCCGACCCCTAGGACATGGCACAAGAAGAAGTAGAAAGGGGGTATACTTAAAGAAGTTTAACAAATTTTGTACAGAACTAGCATAGACAGAGACATGTTTGATTAAGTTAGAAAAGAGATAAGCAAAAATAATAATACATTTTTTCGCTGATTACTGATTTCTAGGTATTTATTTTCATATTTAGTTAAGTACATAGGTATGAGGGATATAAAAGCAAAAACGCCACTGTCCAAAAGTTTTGAAAAATCAAATTTCGAAAAAACATCTTTAAGCGACTTGTAAATGTAAATGAATAAAATGCATTGTCTAACTTTTACTAAATTACATAAATAAATAATAGAATTTTTGCAGTATGCCAAAAGCCAGCTTTTATAGCATAAATTTTAAATTTTTGACAGGACAGTGCCAGATTTGCATCTCAACTCTTGGACAGTGGCAGGTTTGCATCGCCACACTGTTATAAAAAATACGTAATAAAATTCTTTTTCTGGCCCTTTCAGGAACCACTGGAGACACATTTTTTTCCATTATCGAATATGATATCTAAGCCGATTTATTTAAAAACTTTAAAAGTCGAGAATAACTTTCCCTTGATAAATATGCCTGACGCCATACTAAAAATTACATGGCTGCCGCCTTGTGCTTGGTCAATTTGGACAGTGTCGTTTTTGCTTCTCACTTTGTCAAAAAATTTACTTTTAGTGCCATCTGTAGGAGCGTCTTGGAATATCTTTGAATATTTAATTAGTTGACATGCAAAGTTAGCACTGTCCTATAGAAAATTAGCTTTAAAAATTACTTATAGGACAGTGCTAACTTTGCATGTCAACTAATTAAATATTCAAAGATATTCCAAGACGCTCCAACAGATGGCACTAAAAGTAAATTTTTTGACAAAATGGACAATGGCGACTTTGCTTCTATACTCCTCATATACAGTATAAATAGTTACCTTCTTAATGATTTCATTGCCAAACAGAAACATGATCTGACACATCATGGAAACATATAAGTTAAATTTTATATTATATGTAAGTAATTGTGGTTAACCCAAGTAAAATAAACTAAATTTGGAAAAAAGAAGTAGGTACTTAGTTGCTAATTAACAAATAAATGCATACAAAAAAAATGAAATGTATCTATACTTTTTGAAAACAACCGAGTAAATAACACAAGAAGTCTAGAATGGACTATGGGTCTTAAATAAAAACTTTCACACATGCAATGTTTGAGTGCATAATTTATGCTCCGACAGAGGAAAGCAAGATGATAGTTAAATACCTACTTTGCGAAATTATTGGTGCATCTCTGACGCATCTCGCATAACTCAAGTGAAAATCGCACTAATATTTTTTTATTTTGTTGCCTAGAGTAAATACAACGCACTATTAGATTAACATACAACAAAAAGTCTTATTACGGTCGAAAACAAACTCCGCCTACACATTCAAATTCGCAAACCTTATATGACGATACACAAAAGTAGGAATGATATCATAAAAATGTTTTCTCGTTAGTTTTTACTTTTTGAGATTTTGTTTCACAATTAAAAGAAAAGAGGTGTTGGAATTTTTTACAGTTAAATTAAAACAGTCTAACGAAACAACTTGGCGTAAATAATATGTTTTACCTTGATGGTACCACCTGTCTGCAATGTCACTATGACTGTATAATCCATACACCTATAAAAATCTAAATATTTGACTATGTATTTAAACCTGCACAAAATCCGTGATCACAATAGAAAAACATTTATTCAATTTAAACCCCACATCAACCACATAAACAGTTGGAGAGAGAATTATCCACAGATCATATTCCTACCTAGTCTGTGGTTAGTTATGTTATTTATGTCATAGATTTTCTTTTTTTTTTATTTAGTTTGATGGCTTTGTGCGAATAGCACATTTAGCCAGTGTCAAAGTAATTTTACTTACGAGTAATACATAAATAAACAATATTTCTTTCCTGTATGATGATAATCAATGATAGTAGAAATAAGAAGTAAGAAATGATATACCCCCCAACCCCTCGAGTATTTCAGTAAAGATGTGGGGCTTTACTAAGTCACGGTAATAGTATCTACAGTAGTGTAACTCGGCCCTATCTTTGAAATAAATGCCTACAGCCGCGCGGTACGTAAACACGCGATAGGGCTGGGCGTAGGTAGGTATATTTTCTTTGGCTGGGCTGCCCACCTACAGTATTTTAATTACATCTGCTTATTTTGAGTTTCTATCTAGTTTTATGAATGTATTTTGTGATTGTAAATATGATCCCCTTATTGCTAAAAACTATAAGCATAAAGATTTCGTTAAATATTGTTTTGTCAACGTCACACAAAAGTCATTTTGAATTTTAAAAAAAAGGACAAAACAATGATGACTATCTAAATATATGAATAAGGGGGTATATTTTTTTATAAAACAAATAAAATACGTTGTGAATGAAATAGGAAGTGTTCTATAAAAAAAAATGTTTTTTGATTAATTTAAAAAATTAATATCAATCAATCGCTTAATTCAATTATGTTTCTAAAAACCTACAACCCGGAGGTTTTAACACGAGCGTATCTACCGTATCATAAATGAACCACCTATAACTAGCCGTTCACTCGTGTATCACTTTACTTTACCCTGTTCACTTTATTTATTAATCCAAGCGTTTTTTCGGAGGAAAAAACGGAATACCTATCCATTAAAAAAGACACCAATTATTACGTACCTAGTAGTAAGTGCATAAATAAAAACATTTTATAATCTTACTTAAGTACATTTCGGAGTTTCCAGGTAATCTACAAAATGTTATATCTGAGTTCGTTATTGACGAATTCATGCAACCAAAAACAGCACAATATATTCTACTATTGATCCTCGCCATAACTTATTTTAATCAAAACAATCGCACGCTTACTGTTTAAAAAACAACACACCGTCCGTTCGTCACTGCTGCGGCACATTCGCGACCTGTTGCATGCCGAGCGCATGCCGAGATCCGAGCGCATAGGTATAGCTCGCGCTTCGTTCGTTTGTATGAAGTTACAATACTGCAGATATTATTACCGTGACTACGTCCTCGGGCGGACTTCTTGAGAAAATTTGAAAAGTGTCGTTGCACTGTTTTGTTTCATTTACCAACACTCATGCACACTCACGAACACTTAACGTTTAATAATCCACCATTATTTCACATTAATATTCGACATAATACAAATTTTAGAAAATAAAACAAAACCACAGACATGACTCTTTCTTTTCCCGCCAAGAAACCATGTCATAGATAGAGAATAGTTTTTACGAAATTTGTACCTATTATACACCTAGCGATAATATATTCTTTTTTATTGAAAATTACAAAATTAATATCTGAGATTATAATTACCTAAAGTAACTAAAACTAATACAAAATTAAAATATGGCGTCAAAAAATTCCTCCGCGTTCGCAGTCAACTGGTAAAGTACCCAAGAGACTTGCGGCATTGCCACGTTGAATGGCAATGCTTAGTCTCTGGCCAAGGAAAAAGCCAGCCTTTGGGTCATGGGAAGTGTCAACCATCCGTTTGGAGATGTCATTGAACAAAACAAGAGCATTCGGACCCCACGGCCCAAGGGTTTCAACCCCAAACGGCTCGAAAATATAATTACCGATAAGGTTATTATACTTTCGCCGCTTGAGATTTTCTGCAGCCGCAGCAGCCTTAGAGCATGTTGGTTTAATGCTCTAAGGCAGCAGCAGCACCAGCATAGCGATTCGTTTACATAAAAAGTTTAAACCATAGACAATGAATAATATGGCTCAAACCACAGATTAAGTAATAGTTACTTTTTGAAAGCATGAAGCTGGGTGCCAAGCATAAAGTTAATATACCAACAGAATGTAGCAACAAACACGAGCTGTCAAACGAAACCAAAATAGGATGACATTTGTGTGTGTAAAATTGTTTATAAATGAATGTCAGTCATGTAAAGTGCTACATGGATCTTTTGGCACGTGGCCGAAATCAGAACTAACACCGTCATCTTGTAAAGCGTCACTTTTGACAGATAGCTGAAGCTGATGTTTGTTGTGGATATTTCGTGCTTTTTTTATTTTAATAAAAATATCTCAAAATATGCCAAAAGTGATAAAAAGTGGTGTTAGAGAGGTGGTGCTACAAGTGAAGGCTTTTTTATGAAAGAAAAGCAATCTAGCGCCCCGAGTATTCCATTTGAAAGAGTAAATGAGCGCGTCGCAGCTGCAATAGGTAAGTGATACCATAGCATACCTTGTAAATGTCCCCGTTATTACTTGGTAAATAAACCTATTTTCTCCTTCAAATTATTAAAGGAAAATACGATTTTTTTTTTTTTTTTTATAAAAGAAGGAGGCAAACGAGCAGGCGGGTCACCTGATGGAAAGTAATCACCGCCGCCCATGGACACCCGCAAAACCAGAGGAATCGCAGACGCGTTGCCGGCCTTTAAGGAAGGAATAGGCTCGCTTCTTGAAGATTCCGAGGTCGTAACGGTCCGGAAATACCGCCGTTGAGAGCTGGTTCCACAACACTGTAGTACGAGGCAAGAAATTTCGCGAAAAACGCACAGTAGTAGACCGCCATCCATCAAGGTGATGTGGATGGAATGACAGTCGATTGCGTGTAGTGCGGTGAAGGAAAGCAGCGGTAGGGATCAAGCCGAACAATTCCTCTGAACACTCCCCATGATATATGCGGTACAATATACAGAGAGACGCAACGTCTCTCCGAAGAGATAGTGGATCGAGCCGACCTGAAATAACCATGTCGTCGACAATTCGAGCAGCTCTGCGTTGAATACGGTCAAATGGAAGGAGTTGGTACTGGGGTGCTCCAGCCCAAAGATGACCGACCTGACCTGTGCTTTGTACAGTTGTAAGCGGTGGGCCGGCGTGAAATACTGACTCGCTCTGTTAAGCACACCCAGTTTTTTCGAAGCTAATTTAGCTTTACCTTCCAAATGACCCCGAAACTGAACGTCACTCGAAATATCGACGCCAAGGATTCCAATAGTCGGGTTGGTATCAAGGGGAGCTCCCTCAAAGTTCAGAGGTACGACGAAGGGATGTTTTTTTGCGGTAAATGCGCAAACTTGTGTTTTGGTGGGGTTAAAATGGACGAGGTTACGTCGGCCCCAATTCGAGACATGACTTAACATGTTCTCGGTGTCAGTCACAAGTTTATTCCGGCTCTCGATAACGCTTTCCAGAGAAATATTAGCTCGTCCGGTGTAGAGCGTGTCCCCAGTACTGTCGTCCGCATAGCAATGAATGCTGTTGTTATGCAACATGTCATTGATGTGCAGAAGAAACAGAGTAGGGGACAGCACACACCCCTGCGGGACTCCAGCATTCACGGGCTTCATGTCAGAGCACGAACCGTCGACTACGACCTTGATGCTACGCCCAGAAAGAAAGCTGGCGACCCACGAACACAATTTCTCAGGAAGCCCGTATGATGGAAGTTTAGCGAGAAGAGCCCTGTGCCATACCCTGTCGAAGGCTTTCGCTATGTCCAAGCTAACTGCCAGTGCCTCCCCTTTCCTCTCGATTGCCTCCGCCCATCGGTGAGTGAGGTACACTAAAAGATCACCAGCCGAACGACCGCGGCGAAAACCATACTGGCGATCGCTTAGTAGCTGGTTCTCTTCTAGGTACCTCAAGAGCTGGCAGTTTGTAATGGACTCCATTACTTTGGAGAGCAAAGAGGTGATGGCTATAGGCCTGTAGTTGGACGGATCCGAGCGATCGCCTTTTTTGGGAATCGGGTGGACAAGGGCTGTCTTCCAAGAACTCGGGACAACGCCAGTAGTGTAGGAGAGCCGGAAGAGGCGCGTTAGAACCGGCGCCAACTCAGGAGCACACGTCCGAAGCACAATGGGAGGGACTGCATCAGGCCCACTCGACTTATGGATGTCAAGGGAAAAAAGAGCCTTACGAACTGACCTTTGCAGGAACCGAACGTTTGGCATAGAACTAGCGCAATGCGGTATGGTTGGTGGCGACTTTTCCCCATCGTCCAAGGTCGAATTTGACGCAAAAAGAGTGCCCAAGAGATCGGCTTTCTCCTTTGCTGTATGAGCCAGACAGTCATCGGTCTTGTGCAATGGTGGTAGGGACGGCTGACAAAAATTCCCTAAGATAGCTTTGGCGAGAGACCAGAACGCACGCGTACCGGAAGGAAGACGCACTAGCCTCTCGCCAATTCTACCTATGAATGATGACTTCGCCTTGGCAATATCCTTCTTGAAGGACCTGGCGGCAAAGTTGTACCTCTTTCTGAGCACGCTGGTGTTTGGATCCTTTGATGACACCGCATTAGCCCAGGCTTGGTAATGCTGTCGCTTTCGGCGAGACGCCATTTTGCAGCAGCGACTAAACCAGGGTTGGGACCTGCCGCCAATGGGAACCACAGAGTTTGGAATGAAAAGTTCCATTCCCTGCAGTATCACATCAACGACAGAGTCGGCGGCGACATCAGGATCATCCAGCAAGAAGCAAACTCGCCACCATGGGTAGGACGCAAAGAAACTTCGCATCCCATCCCAGTCCGCTGACTTATAATGCCAGACCCGACGGCTAGCCGCTGGTTGCGTTTTTAAAGTTTCTGTGAGAGGCACAGTGCTGCGAATCAGACAGTGGTCTGATGAGCCTAGTGGTGCATCGACAGAAACTTGATAGCCATCTGGGTGCGAGGTCAGCAGAAGGTCCAATAAAGAAGATGCATGGCCCTCCACATCTGGAACCCGCGTGGGCTCGGTTACCAACTGGGTCAAACTGTAGGCCAAAGCGAAGTCATGAACGGCTCTACCCGCGTGGTCAGTTGTGCGTGATCCAAGCCATTCGACGTGGTGGGCATTGAAGTCTCCCAATACCACAATCTCGGCAGAAGGGATCCGTTGAAGAAGGGAGTCTGTCGCCGTTTGGACGCTCTCGATGAGTTGGTCAGTTCTTTCGTTACCGCTGTGGGACCTATACAGGCATGCGTAGACGCGAGGATGGTGTCCGCAGTCGACGTGTAGCCATAAGATGGAGAGGTCCCTATCTTCAAGATTGCCGAGGCGACGGACGCACATATCCTCCCTGACGTAGGCGCAAACACCGGCTCGAGGCACAAATGCATGTTCCAAATTATATCCCGGGTAGCGCAAGTAGGAGATGTCAGGAGGGGAGGATATCTGCGTCTCGGTGAGGAAGAGCAAGGCCGGCTTCTCCGTTTCAAGGTGGTAATGGACGGCGCTCAAATTAGAGTGGATTCCCCTGATATTGCAGAAGTCCACGCGAAGCGTAGGAGGGGGTGCCAAAGGTCTTGCCTTTCTACTGCCTGCAGCATGGCTTGACACGAGCGGACTTTTGCCCTCCCCAGAATACGTAGGGCAGCCTGAGCGAGGACGCTCAGGGGGGGATTCTCCGACACTGGATGTGTCGGTACCCCCCTGGGGTAAATCTAAATTTAAGTTCGCTGCCATATCAAGTGCGAGGGGGATAGGGGCCTCCGGAACCCTCACTCGCCGGACGAAACACAATGGCACCAGGTGCCATTATTTCACGCCGAATATTCGTGAGAGGGTGGTATTACGCCGGGCGATCCGGCCCAATGCGTGCTGCAATGCAGCGTGGCTCTACCACTCAGTTGGTCAAAAAAAAAAAAAAAGAAAGATTCACGAATTTTATTGAGAGTGAAGAAACCAGTGACGATGATGAAGACAACGAAGATGAAGATATTAATAGTATGCAACCTCTCGACATGCATGCAGAACATAATTAAAGCAAAAAAATTTGAAAAATTGTTTTTTGTTTAATTTTATTCACATTATTTATTTATTTATTTAACTTAATACTATCATTACAGTAGTTCCCAATTCGATAGCAAAGTAGAAAATTATAAAATACAGTGAAAATAACTTATAATATAAACATTCTGCGTAACAAAAACAATCTGCTTTTATAGATTCAATATATAAATTAAATAACACAAACAAACTATTATAATTTATTGTAAATATAGAGGTTAAAAAATAATTGTATGATATTATGTTATTATTACTTATAGCACAATACAGATAATGTAACTCTAGTAAATTCAGGCATGTGGCAAACAAAAAGATCTACTCTTTCTGCAACACTGTTAAGTGTGTGCAGGGTGCGTGTCAGCGGCGCCCTCTGCATTAAACCTGTTCGTGCGGCGGGCACACGGAACAACCTGGGCCGTCGCCGGCGCATTACGTACAAGTCGGGGACACAGAACTCTATTGACTTAAGTATATCTGCGTTCAACAACTTGGCACGCTCTCTCTCCTAACTTCTAGTTGATTGTACCCTACCATGCCGAGCACAAAGAGAGTCGTATACATTAATGGGTAAAATGGATATACCCCGTACAGCTTCAGATAAAGAAAGCGTGTCATCATTTTAACATTATTTTCAAGTAATAAATCTTATCATTTAAACATTCCCTAGATTAAAATTTAATTACGAAATACGGAGACAGGTTTAAACAATTCCCTAAAACTAAGGATATTTTTGTAGCTGGTTACCCTAATTTCACCCCCACGCCCTCATGTCACTGTCATCCACGTGCCAAAAGATCCATGTAGCACTATATGTCATGTCGCTTTTTACATTATGTCGATATCGATAATATTAATTAGTATAGTATTAAGAGAACTAAAATAGGATGGGATGGAATTTTGCATGGCTGAAACTGCGATTGTTGAAAAACTCAGAAGATATTTTAAATAATTTATTTAACATTTCTCATTGCCCTCGGAAAATAATTATTTTGTTAAAGAGTGTTTACGCCGCACACTAGTGTGTACGCTGCCATCACGATCAAGCTGGCGTACACGTGATCGTTCTCGAAAACTACTTATATTATACAAACAAAATTTACACACACATTTAGAGCCAAATTAGTGCCTCCGCTATGCAAAATTTCATAAAGATTGCTCTTAAAGGAACGGAGATATTGAACAAGACTTGTGAATGACATTTCGAGCTGGCGTCTATTTAGCGTACCCATATTAGTGCTTAAGAAAGCGAACTTCTCTTTTTATGATTGTTATATGTTGTTTTAGAGCGTGAAATTCTGACTCTGTCAGTAGAAATAGTTTATGTGAATTCGCAGTGGAACTATATAGAAAAAACATGTAAAGTTCTATTCATACTAGAAGTACAGACAAGTTCATAAGTGTTTTCTATACCATTAAAGTTGTTTTTGAACTACTGCAATAAAACCAAAAACTAATCTAGCAGAAGATTAGATTGTTAATTATCGTAGTTTGCGCTCGATCTGCAATTGCTAAAGTAAAGCAGCTCTCGCATAGGCTGGTCATCGAATGGGTAACTAAAAGTTTATCATCTTGTGCTCCTCCGTATTTCGAAAGTCACGTTAATCTGTTGGATACAGCTGCATTAGCATTCGTTAACAACCACCAATCCGTTCTGTCCCCGCGTGGTAGTGTAAGGGCTCCTTCAATTTAAATGTTTGTTGTCGGATGGCTTCCGCAACCGCACGTTTGCACCGCGTTCCATATTAAAAAAAGTTTATCATCTTGTGCTCCTCCGTACTTCAAAAGTCACGTAAATCTGTTGGATACAGCTGCATTAGCATTCGTTAACAACCACCAATCCGCTCTATCCCCGCGTGGTAGTGTAAGGGCTCCTTCAATTTAAATGTTTGTTGTCGGATGGCTGCCGCAACCGCACATTTGCACCGCGTTCCATATTAAAACGGTCGTGCGGCTGTCAAGCGACTGTTTCGGTCAGCGGACCGACACGAAACGTCTAAATTGAAAGAGTCCTAAGGTCCGTTCTCCCTGCGGTGCTAACACCCACTGAGAAGGCTCGTCTTCAGTGGAAACATTAAAATGAACTGTTGATGATGAATTGGTAATTGTCATTCTTTTACAGTAGGTATGTCTTGAGTGAATTATAAATCATAATAAAATGGTAAAATTCAAATAAAATACCTTAATATAAAAACATGACCCTCCTTCTGACGCAGTTGGGTAAAAAAGGATTTATTTAGCAAAAGTAATAGATAAAATCACAGTTTAATCACATTATCTATTAAATAATCACACTTTGAACAAAAATAATATTTATAGTTCTTTTTGTAACGTAATAAAAATATTTATTTTAAGAAATGATTTTGCATTTTCGTATCTCAAACAAACTTGTCAATTTTAATGAAACTTTATATGCTGGGAAATCTAAATGACAACAAAAAACGGTTGTTCGACTAAAACAGTCAATAGAAAACATAAAAAAAAGGTTTGTTCAACTGATTTTATGCGTTTTTAATTTTCCGTAGTAGTAGACTTTAAATCGCATAAATGAAGTGGTTTGTTTTTTCTTTTTTCATAAAACTGTTTAGATCTCTGTTCCATAAGGAAATAAAGTGTCACTAAAATTACGTTATTGGTTTGAAATAATTAAAACTTTAGAGGATGTATGGCTAGAGTGACATCACAGTATAACCAGCAGACTTAAGAGTAGTATTCAAAAGAAGTTTGAGAACTGCTAATCGGAAAAACCAATAAACTTACTTTATAAAAAGTTACGATATCTCTCTATGTAATATGATTTGTCACTAATAATATTACTTTTGTGTGCGACTGTATGACCACACATTTGTTCCTAGAACTTTACATATTTTTTTTTACATAGTTCCACTGCGAATTCACATAAACTATTTCTACTGATAGAGTCAGAATTTCACGCTCTAAAACAACATATAACAATCATAAAAAGAGAAGTTCGCTTTCTTAAGCACTAATATGGGTACGCTAAATAGACGCCAGCTCGAAATGTCATTCACAAGTCTTGTTCAATATCTCCGTTCCTTTAAGAGCAATCTTTATGAAATTTTGCATAGCGGGGGCACTAATTAGGCTCAAAATGTGTGTGTAAATTTCGTTGCTATAATATAAGTAGTTTTCGAGAACGATCACGTGTACGCCAGCTTGATCGTGATGGCAGCGTTTACACTAAAAAGGTCTGTATTTCTTAAACTGAAGAGGCACTAATTATTTTGTGTATGCACTAATTACGCTCTAATTACGCTCTAAAAGATGGCATAACAAGAAACGTGAAATCGACCATGTGTACGCTAGCTTAACGGACGCAAAAACAGTTATGTTACGTCGCATCACGCATCTCTTTTTATCACATAGTGTTGCTGCTGGTGACATATCGCTCGCTCAGCCCTTTGTTGCTCTATTCCGTTGGTATATTAACTTTATGGTGTCCAAGTGCGAGTAGGTCCGTTAAGGTGGCATACACATGGTGGTTCTATCTCCGTTCCTAAGAGTAATCCTTATTAAATCTTGCATAGCGCGGGCAATAATGAGCGATTTTCTGACAGCCCAAATTAAAAAATAAAAATTAATTAAAAAAAAACTTGATAGATGACGTCTTATTAAAGCCGAGTTAGCCGAGCCGTACATAGAGGCTGTAATAAGTTGTGCAGAACACAGAGTGAACTTTTGCTTGTCAACCATAAAATTAAAAATGAGTATTTTCATTTCAGGACCTATTCCTATTTTTCTCCATAATTTTGTTCATAGTTTGACAGTTGAATAAAGGCCACGGAATAAATATAACGCAGCCATACAGGTGCTCTCCATGGCCTTTAACTAAGCGCCATCTATGAAGTCATTTGGAACTAATTTCTTTTTTTTTGGGGGGTCGGAAAATCGCCCATTAGGCACAATATGTGTGGGTAAATTTAGTTGCTATAATATAAGTAGTTTTCGAGAACGATCATGATCATACACACTAAAAAAGGTATTTATTTCTTAAACTAAAGAGGCACTAATTAATTTATGTTTGCTGTAATTACGCACTAAAAAAGGGCATAACAACAAACGTGAAATCGACCATGTGTACGCGTGCGAGTTTGTGTCTGAAAGCAACAAAATTTACACACATATTTAGTGCCTAATTAGTGCTCGAGCTATGCAAAATTTCATAAGGATTCCGCTTAAATGAACGGAGATATCAAACGAAACTTGTGAATGACATTTTGAGCTGGCGTCAAAAGACTATATAGATAGCGCTGCGTGATGCTATATTATCGTGATTCAAATAATAAGACGAGACTTGTTGTATGAATAAATTACTGATTGATTTACAATATTCTAGGCTTATATACAGATTTATCAACAAAGACATGTACATTTATCTGGTGGGGAAAGTGTCAATTTAGCATGTTAGTATTTATTTTTTATTTGTGCATCATCATCATCATCATCTCATCCAAAAGACGTCCACTGCTGGACCAAGGCCCCTGAGCCAGCGCAGTAAGTAAGTAAGTAAGTACTTAATTATTTGTGCATAATTTACATTATTAATAAGAAATGTGTTTGCCGGTAAGTTTTTGCTATAGATATTACTATGGCTTTCGCCATAGATATTCCCTCCTTTATTGAAAAAAAAAATAGAAACATAAGTAATAGTAAAAAGATAATAGTCGTGGAAAAAACGTATCCCTAAAAAGATTGGAACATTTGCATCTGCAACAGTACAATGTTCCGAATCAGTGAAATGTTTCATTTGGAACAATTGGAACATTGAGTTTTTTGAAACAGAGTAATATAATATTCACGCAGATTTGTATCAGACGTGGAACTTGCAACTGAAACCACGTCGATTTTTTTTATTATAATGAACTTTTTTGTTTACTGAATATCTTATAATAAAGAATAAAATCGATTTTTCTTCATAGGTACTTTTTCAGGCTTAGGACTGACAGCTAGTTTATCTACTAACATGTTGGTAGCTGGCGTATTTAAAAATCGATTATATATACATTGATTGTCATATACAAGTATGTACACTCTACAATACATATCTACATATTAAAATATAAAAAAAGGATTTTGAGACTTTATCGTCTTTTAAAATCGTTCGAGCTATTTAGAGTTAGGCCGGCACTTTTATCATTATATTATTATCGTTATTTCAGTCACTCTTCCACAACATCACGTACACTGTTGCGCGCGAAGTTTGCTTTCGCTTCTCTCTCATCACTCGCTCTTGTCGTTCAGTCTGACGCGGCTCGTCGCCGCGTCGCGTTCGTCGCCTCGTCGGCCGCAGTGAGCGAGTTCCAAATGAAAAATTTTACACTAGGCAACTGTTCCGGAACATTCGTATCAGTTTCATGTTTCGGAACACTGAGTCGGTTCCGTAAAGAGCGACACACGTCTAAAAGATAATGCCATTTAATTTTGTTAGTTTACATAAATGAGTAATTTCTATTTTACTTTTTATACTACGTTCACTTCTCTAATTATCCGCGAAAATATATTTTCAACTTTTGTTCCGATTGCTCTGAACAATATGATAATAACTATAAATACCAATATGACGACGCCTGCTTCTTTCATGATGGTAATCCAGCTCCGGATCCCCTGGAGTTCGTTGGCGAACTTGGAGTGCATCTTCAGTAATTGTTACGGAATGTTGAAAGTTGCGCTGAATTGCAAAAGGCGCACGGCCACGAACGCCAGTCGTTCCCAGACGCACGTTGGAACAGTTGTTCTACACCGTTCCCCATCGCGCCACACTTAGCCTATAAGCTTGTGCCTAACTATATACTTACCTGTACATTTTCAAGTGTAATATAAAATAAAAAACATTTATTTGGTAACAATTCGGACTTTAATTTCAATCAACCTTCTGATAGTCAAGTGTAGTTATCACTGACGTTAGTAAGTACATATCGACGATTAAGAATCAATAATGTCTATAGATCTCAAATTTTGGCTGTTTTTACTTTTTTAAGTCAATAGATTTAAAGTCTAATTTGGTATAGGTTGTTCAAGCAGCTATCTCAATATTCACAGTATTTCCTAAGTTATTTGCCATAGAAATATCACCCAATATTGTCTATCTCTCCGCAAAGCGTCTATACCTAGCCGTTGCGGGTGCGTGGCTAAACTGTCAGATGTTGCATTGTCGCAACGCAACGTTCACATTAGAAAGAGATAGTTAATAGATTTGTGCACCGAGCGCCGCCAAATGACTTTTTATTCAAACTGTCAATTTATTCTGGTGCCGGTTTCAACAGGTTAGTAATTCAATTGTTTGTTGTAATTATTATAGAAAGGTGGTAAAAAGTTACTTTATTCAGCATATTTTAGTTTCATTGTGTAGTAGAAGTGTTACATTTTAGCCTATGAGAATTTGATAATGTAAGTTTTATTTTTATTTTTTATAGGTAAGTATTTGACCATGATCTCGCCTGATGGTAAGCGATAATGCGGCCTAGGATGTAGCATACTTGCCTAGATAATACCTGTTAATCCTTGCCTTGAAAATGTCCAGGTTGTACGTGTCAGAAAACAGATCCAGGAAGGGAGTTCCACTCCTTAGCTGTCCTCATCAAAATGATGACGAAAAGCGCTTTGTGCGTATAGGTGGTATATTGACAGCATAAGGGTATGGTCTCAGTCCGCGTCTAGTTCCCCGAAGATGAAAAGAAAAAGGTGGTATCAGTTCGTGTAATTCCATCGCACACTCCCCGAAGTGTATCCAATAAAATGCCGAAAGATTGGTAACCCTGCGTCGATGTTCAAGACTCTGCAGCTTGGATTCGACCAGATGAGAGTCGCCAATTACCTTCTTAGCGCGTTTCTCAATAGAATCTAGCTGATACTTGGCAGATCCATCTCAGAGGTGACAGCAGTATTCTATACAAGATCGGACTTGTGCTTGGTAAAGCTGAAGTAACTGCCCCGGTGTAAAATGCCGCCTTACCTGAGAAAGGATGCCAAGTTTTTTTGCTGCGGTTTTTGCCATGGACTCTATGTAGTGGCCGAAGTTTAGGTTTGCAGAGATGGTCATACCTAGCAGGCTAAGATGGTTAGATATCGGCACAGATACACCACAGAAAGTCGGAGTCAGTTGGAAGGGACTCCGTTTGGCAGAGAATAAACACGCCTGTGTTTTAGTGGCGTCGAAGTCGACAAGGTTAGCATAACCCTGGTTGGAGATACCATTGGTACATGTGGTCTACCACCCTACGGTTGAGATTCGTTTAAACGTCATGAAACAACAAGGTCAATTTTCCCTGGCAATAAGATTGTGTCAGTGACTATTGCTCTCTTTGTCATTTATGATATAACGTCATGCCAAGTGTCAAGTTTGAATTATCGCATATATCTAACCTTCTTGTCTAAGCACTGTCTGGATTGATTCGGTCAATTCGAAAACAGCCAAAGTTACTATGGGTTTCAAAATGACTTTGGTTATACCTACTCAAACTGATGCAATTTTCATCTAATAGTAAATACAACTATTTACGGACTTTTGAGCCAATTCGCGAGTTATTCCTATACAGTGGCCCGCTACAACCAAATTAAATTCACAAAAATGATTCAGATATTTCAGTTGGCATTTATCAGTCTTTATTAGAACCATTAACTTAAATATTATTTCATTCAATCAAATAAAAAACAAAAATATAAAATGATGATCCTACTAATATCTAGTGTATCCGCCGTCAGCGTCGACAACTGCTTGAAGACGGTCTCTCATTGATCCGACAAGCCGTTGACAGAGATCGGAACCGCGGGTATCCTCCCATACTTCATTACAGTGTCGCTCAAGAGCTTCCCGTGTTCTCTCGTGACGGTTCCACCATCTCTGAACCATAAGGCCCCAAAGGTTCTCGATAGGGTTCAAATCGGGCGATTTTGCAGGCCAAGGTATTAAATTAATTTCCGGGTGTGCACGAAACCAGGCACGCGTCACTAACGCTTTGTGCAAAGAACAATTATCTTGGCAGTAATTAAATTGAGGCATTTCATTTTCTGTATAAAAAGTCCGGACAGTTGGCAACATTGAATTTTGAAGGACATCAACATAATCAAGTGCCCTCGCTCGCGGT
Organism: Eudonia mercurella; assembly: GCA_963082485.1. Lineage (NCBI taxonomy): Eukaryota > Metazoa > Arthropoda > Insecta > Lepidoptera > Crambidae > Eudonia > Eudonia mercurella. Next base: position 11,474,876 of record OY720022.1, on the reverse strand, counting down.
GGCATACAGCACAGCTCACCAACTCCGTCAGCAGTCATCCAACCATAAATATTGACAGAAATGCGGCCCGATTCCTTGTTCGGTATGACATGGTCTTGTGTGTAACGCGTCCCATCCCGACGCCAAAGTTGTAATCGCCCATGCTGGCTGGACTGAAACGTTTTCTCATCACAGAACACAGTATTACTCCAATCGAAATCTAAGTGCTCCGTAGCAAAATTTAATCGAGTGATTCTATGATTTTCAGTCATATCAATTTTCTTTGCGTAATGTCTGTAATGTAAACCCATGTAATGCAAGTGGTTTCTGATTGTTTGAGTAGTAACATCAAACATTGTTGCGAAATGTTTAGTCGGAATGAAGCCATTATTTTCATATTCACGTCTCATAATTTCTCTTTGATCGTCCGAAATTTCACGTCGGCGACCGCTTCGATGACGATCATTTAAATTTCCCTCTTCGCCGTCACGTCGAATCCATAAACGAACAGCTTGTCTCTAAAATTTAGAATGAAACAAACATAGGAGTAAAAAGAATAAGTAAAAATAATATTTAAATACGGCGTGGTGAACTTAGTAATACTTACGGACACATTTAGATGTCTTGAAATCTCACTGATATTGAAGCCCTCGTTATGAAGTGCTATAATATTAGCTCGTTCGGCTTCCGATAAATTACGAGGCATTGCAGCAGCAGAAAATCAAGCAATTTATTAGAACAATATGAAGAAATAGTAACAGATTGGTATTAATATTTCATTGACGGAAATACTTGACAGTAAACTTGTCAGTGAGACTTTCTTTTTCAGTAGTAATAAGTTTCTCTTCAAAAACATGGTTTTAGTTGAGTAGAATAGATTATCGCATTTAATAATAGAGGTCAAACTAAGTCACCCAATGACGTCAAATGTCAGGCATCTCAGATAACAGACAAAACGTCATAACATAATTGTGCATGTGTTAAACTCTGTTAGAAAAGTCAACCTTAGCGATGGTTACATCTCGCAGAAACTTTTCTCAAAAGTGGTAGACCACTTTCTTGGCCGACTGTACCATATGCCTTAGTAATGAAAGTTGAAAGTCTGTTGAGAAATTTTGACAGTTTGTCGTAGATTGATGTGCAGGCGTGTGTACCATCACAAATAATAATTGTTTATTGTTCTCCTACCTGGTTGTAAACACTTGAATGTGAATTTTCTAGATATTACGCTCGTGGACTGAGTGTTTGCATTGATATTCTTAAATTTATAAAAGGAAACACAGTTACCTCGTTCATGAGTACCTCCACAATTCCAATAAGGTTTCTATCGTATACTTCCTAATATGTAGATTTTTTTTTTCCACTCGTTAACATCTTTTTTTATTTTAGCCATTATTTTAATTGGGCTATACTCCACATCAAATACATAATTAGCGTTCACTACACAATTTTAAAGCTAATAGACAACCTATTCACAAACGGCGCATGATGAGAGCAGCCGACAGTGACGCCATCTACTTCGAGCTTTGAGTTTCTAATTCCATTCACGCGGGCAGTTTGGGAACAACTGTGATACTTGCTTGATATTCGTACTTAATAGCCAAATGATGGCAAATGTTTGCAGTGATAAATGGTTTAGCAGCAGGCGGACAATATGATGCTGGAGGTACTGCCGGTGAAAATAAAATTTCAAAGATCTTTAGAACCTGCTTTAAGGGCGGCTTGCAGTAATGCCTTAAATCTAGATTTAGTAGAATTAAAACTAGATTTTAGCTTAAATCTGATTTAACGTCTTGCACATCATCGATTTAGCTTAAATCTCGAATTAAACAAACTTCAAAGTTAAACCGGCACCTCGCTCGGTTTAAGGTTGTTTTTTTTTGTAACCATCGTTGACCTTGACTTACGTTTAAAAATTATAATCTACGTGCGAGCGGCAGCGGCGCCGGCACAGCGACAAAACACGCAAGCGCGCGCGGCATTATGTACGGCTCAGTCGCGACTGGCGCAGCATTAGCAGCAATAAACTTTGTCAGTGTTGCGTGCGACGATGCGTACGGACGGGTTGGTTCGGCTGCGCTCACATACAAGCCGCGCTCGGTGCGTATGTATGAAGATGACCTACTTGTTTCATTCTACTATGGTTATAGTGTATTTTTTGTTTGCGGCTTGACCGTCTAGTGTTATATATAGTCTATGGTCTAGTGCTTGTATTGCTTAAGATATTTTTTCTCTGTGGGTAAAATCGATTCACTAGCGACTCCCTACTTCGTAGCGGAATGGCGGCTAAAAAACGAAACTAAACAGCCGACGTTCTTTCAAAAGATCTACACAATAGTTGTTTCTTTTATTAAATATAAATTTTGTTTAATCAAAAAATGGACGAAGAAGGAGATAGCATTTTGCTCGAAGATAATTTTTATCAATTACTTAATGTGTCAAAAACGGTAAATATTATGTCACATGCTATATTTTGGATCAATTTTTTTTTCATTATCAACATTATATAACGCTAATATTTCTTTCAATCAAACACTTAATATATATTTAATTTATACAAACATGAGGTCTAACTTTTTATGTCATATTTTTATCATTTGCAATCTTTTGCAATCGGTGTTACGTTTTGCAGTTAGGTTAGAATGACTGCTATAAAAGTATGAACAAAATAACTTATCTTTAACTTACTGAGATCACATGAATATAAAATTGCATCATTAAGTTTTGAATTCAGTCAGTAAATATATTAGAAATACGAAATAAGACCAATAATTATCTTCCATAAGTCTCATATACCTAATTCTAAGATTGTAGTTGTAAAATATTTATATTATCTAAGAATAAAACACAATCTTCCTTGCACACTATTATGTTTAAATGTACCTACATCAGTTATTTCACATATAAGTTTTGGTGTATTAACTGCTACTACACATAGTAGTTTTGCAAATGACTTCTAGGGAATTTGTAGGGTAGAAAAAAATAACTAACTTATTGCGTGTGAGGATGTGGTATATGAGTGAAAGAGGCATGGAGTGCTGTGAACGATGAGGGAATATAAAAATAACAAAACACTAAACATTTTTTTTAAAATTTAATATAATTTAATTATTATAATTTGAGGAGCTCGATGGCGCAGTGGTTAACGCGCCCGGTCTACGAGTGCTGAGGTTAAGCAACTTTCGCAAAGGCCGGTTATTGGATGGGTGACCAAAAATTTATCATCTCGAGTTCCTCCGTGCTTCGGAAGGCACGTTAAGCCGTTGGTCCCGGCTGCATTAGCAGTCGTTAACAACCACCAATCCGCACTGGGCCCGCGTGGTGGTTCATGGCCCGTTCTCCCTATCCATCCATAGGGAAGGCTAGTGCCCCAGCAGTGGGGACATAAATGAGCTGATGATGATGATGATGATGACACGTAGTAACTATTAAGTAATCTGTGCTACTCTACTGCCTATACCATGATGTTTATATATTTTTGCTGAAATGATAATTATTAATTATTTAGATAATGTTTAGAGTACCTACTTATACACCAAAATCTTTTTGTCCTGCTTTAATTAAATATTGTTCTATTTAACAATTTCAAACAACACTTAAATACCAGTAATGTTTGAAGCAGGCCTAAACTCAATGTATTAATGATAATTTAGATAACCCATGGTTTTAGTTAATTATTTGTTCATATCAAATGTCAGTCATAGCTGGTATTGACAAAAGTAAGGTTTATTGAAAAAGAGATAAGCTTTTATTCACAAAGTTATATTTGTTAATACAAATTTGTTATTTATATTTGTAACTTTGGAGTAAATTGCATTTTTCAAATAATTGAATACTTTGCAGTTTTCTACCAAAGTAAAGTTCTCTAGGAATATTCATAATACAGTAGGACCTCGCTTATCCGGACAGGCAAAAAATCGCCCCTTTGCGGATTACCAAGGTGTCCTGATTGTTGTCTGCAAAATTTGGTTGAAGTAAAATATATATAAAGAAATAAATGAAAGACTAGTGTATGTGTTTAGTTATTAATTTTAATTTTAGAAACATACACTAGTAAATATGTAGTAAAAAAAGAGTTTACATTGATGTGAAAAAATCTGTAATACTCTTCTGCTTGAGATTTTGATCAATGTGAAATGCCTTCCCCTTGCCCCGCGAATCCATCCGGGCAGCGGATGGAGTCGCATTGTCTGCGTCCGGATTACCGCGATCACTGAACTAGTGGGGGTCTGGATTAGCGAGGCTCTACTGTAATTACAAACTTTTATGGGCCTAATTCAAGAACTAAACTTGATAATTGATTTTAGAAAATAAGTAAAACTTAATCAAAATTTATTAAACAAATATGAGTAAGTATTTCAAGCTTACACTACCAGGGAAGTCTTGATTGAATGTATCTTTATTGTAATTATTTGCTATTAAAAATGCAGAACTAATACATTTTTGTAGCTATTAAGTTATTTCAGTTTTATGGGATTTCATTTTAGTTTTATGTATCTAATCTTAAATACAGGCTACACCAGAAGAAATAAATAGTGCATATCGCCGGTTCTCGCGCATGTTCCACCCTGACAAACATAGCACGGACCCTAATAAACAGAAATGGGCTGAACAGATATTCAACAAAGTCAAGGAAGCTTATGAAGTTTTATCAGATTCACATAAAAGAGCAATTTATGATACACTTGGTATGTTCAGTATTTTTTTTTAATGTATTCATAACAATATCATTATTTTAATTATGTATAACAAAGTCCTAACTGTTTGGTTTCAGGAAAACGTGGCTTAGAAGTTGATGGTTGGGAAGTTATTTTTCGAACCCGCACTCCTAGAGAAATTCGTGAAGAATATGAGAGGTAATTTAATCATTAGGCGTTTGTTACCTGCACCGTTTTTTCTGTGTAAACACAACTTGGAATGTGATAAAAAAAGGCTTTTATTATTAAAAAATAATATATTGTGGCCACACATGGTAATTTGAATATTATTATGTGAGATCTAAAATTTGCTATATACTGGTCATGATATCTATATTATTTTTACACCTACATGACATGACATTTGTGAATAAAATTGTGCAGTCCAACTACCTCATATTCCTTGTTTGATTGTCTTATATCCTCGTATCCTTATTTTTGAGATGATTGAATCTTTGCCAATTTAAATAGTAATACATATTTATTACTATATCTGCTGGTGACAAATCTTATTGGATTTACTTACAGATTAAAGCGGGAAAGAGAAGAACGAAGGCTACAACAAAGTGCAAATCCACGTGGCACTATCACTCTTTCAGTAAATGCTACAGACCTTTTTATGAAATATTATGATGAGTATGAGATTATGTAAGTTAATTTGTTAAAATTTTTATGTTCATTGTAATTTTGTAAACAGCATCATTTATTATTAGTTTTAAACAATCTTAACTTGATATTGTTTATTAATTCAACAGGGAAGACACTCCAATCGTACCGAGTATTGAAGTTTCAGGAATGACAATACAACAATCTATTGATGCACCTGTAACTCTAAGAAACACAATGACTCTTTCTGGAAATATATCAACACAGAATGGAATAGGTACTATAAACCTTTCTTTAGATGAATTTCATACCTATTTAATTGAGCGATGTAATTCACTTTAATTTTTTATTTTAGGAACGGGCTCTGTTAATGTTTGTAATCGTCACCTGAGTTCAGAAAAAGGATGGACAGAAGTAGAATTCGGAATTGGTAATGGACCACTACTTGGTTTCAAGATATTTCGCACCCTATCACGTTTAATGTTTCTAAACTGTGGTACGGTATTACAGTTTACACCTAGAGGAATATCCCCAAGCCTTATATCAAGTAAGTTAACTTTGCAACATCGATTTTTCATGCACTATATATAATTAATTGACTAGTTTTGAATATTGTATGATGTTTTCTTACAGCAATGGCTCTCCAGTTAGATGCACATTCTGTTGGGTACTTGACATACCGAGCCGGCGGACAAGGCGGATCTTCTATGACATCAATATATGTTCGGGACACAGAAAAGTACCACTCAAACACAGCCATTCAGATTGGCAATCCACACTCGTTTATTTCCTTCAATATTATGAGGAAGCTCCCTCAGCATGACATGAAACTGCGGTTAGCTCTGAAGTAAGTAGGAACTTTATACTCATTACTCTTATTTCATCATTTACTAAAGATTTTGGTTTTATATTATATTGTGCTAATTTTTCTGTAGTAATTTAGTTCTGTGTTACCCTTCTAAATTATACGTGTGCTTAAAATAGTACTGCTGTTGCTGAAATTTCGTCTCATTAAAGAAGAGCATAACCAGATTCAGACTACGAGAATGAAGAATAGCTTTCATAATTATTCCATCAAGCTCTCAAATAATTATCATTTGGTTAAAAGTGTGAAATGACTGTACCTGTGCTTCATTTCCTTTATATTAATTTGAGTTAGGGACAGCTTGGCGAAAAATAAGGCTTCTGATCTATGACACATTAAAAATAAAATAAAACTATACTTTAGGAAACATGATGTCCTATTTTATAAAAACTATTACGCCTTGCATTGCGAACTACTTTCTACAACTTCTTTTATAACATTTTATTTATGACTAGCTGACCCGGCGGACTTCGTACCGCTTATTTGACAGTTTATATGACAAACAAACAAACTCACTTTTTTAATAATAAGTATTTGATTATACTCTTGGGAATATTTGTACAAAATTTCATGATGATCGAATGAATAGTATACCTACGCGTGAAAGTGTAACAAATAACAAACAAACAAACTCACTTTCGCATATTAAGTTAGGTTACTATTATTTAGGATAGTTAGGGTATAAACTCTGATTTAGACACACATCTGCTTATAACGTACACCACAATTGTAACCCTGTAAAGGCCATCCCAATCCTATCCAAACTACTCGGAGAATCTAGTAGAGTGCGGGAGCACGCTTGCGTGATGCCATTCCCTCTAGAAACCTTCTGACGTTTTTTTGATCGTGATCAAGCAGTGTGGCTTGAGGAACCCTTTAAGTTTCTCGCCGCCCGCCAAGAAAATCTGGTGACGCTGTGAAAGCCGTTTACAGATAACAACTAGGGTTTATGATTTCTCGAGCTTATCAATTTCTCGGGTCTCGAGAATTCTCGAGGCTGATTTCTCGGGTCTTCTCGGGCCTTTGTTCTCACTAGTTCGATTCAGTAGTTCGATCGTCGAACTAGTGAGAATTTTTTTTCTCATTTGTTCGACCGTCGAACTAGTGAGAATGTTTGTTCTCACTAGTTCGATCCGTTAACTTATTATTATTATTAATCGAGAAGCAAGAACATTAAGTACCGATATAATAGATATTGGTCACAAATACATACATTGTATAGGTAATTATAAAATGAAAATCTTTTAGGTATATTTTGTAGGTATAATTATTATTTAAGTATTATTGAAATATAGTAAACGTCAAAATTCGACTGCAAGTAAATTAATAGTAAACAATACAAACAGTTTAAATACATAATACAAATCATTGTCATATCACCCGGAAGTCTTCCACTGGTATATTTCCTTAAATGCATCTATGCCTATAGCACTTAGGTATGTGCATAATAAGTTTAGTATTATAAATATTTAACTAAACGCCCCACCCCAGAAAGAGTGTGGTCATAGTTCTGTTGTCTTATTTTGAGGGTACATGATTTTTGTTATATTTTGAGGGTAGATGTTTCGCAAAATGGAAGTATTACGCTGTTCAGCTCTGCAGTAGCAATGTTTATTTCGTGGTGCCTGTTTATTTTACTGTTTATATTTTCGGAATAATGTCTAAAGAAGTGAAATTAATAAAAAGCGGTCGTGGAAGGATTCTGCAATTAGAAGGACATCAATATTATTCTATGCGTAAATACAAAAATGGCCACAGCATTTGGCGGTGTAAAAATTATAAAAGTTTAAAATGTACCGGTTCCGTCACAATGAATATGGTAAGTCTTGGTTATTTTATATGTACATAATGATAATTGTTGTACGTATATTTACATATTATAGGTGTTGTATGTGTATTTTTATTTGTAATAGTTTTAATGTACAAGCAAAATAATTCATGAATTCCTATATTTTTTAAACATTGGTTTTGTTTAAGGACTTCACTAATAATTTACAATCAAAACCCCACTGCGGTCAATGTAATCCAGATGAAACACGAAATACAGTCAATGTTATTTTAAATAATGCTTGCGAAGAAGCAGCTACGGGAAGAGAACCAGCTCCTAGGGTCTACAACAGAGCTTTAATTACATTAAAAAATCAAGGCCTGCATTTAGCTTCTAAGAGTGTACCTGAATTTTGTGAAATAAAGTCACGCATTTACAGAAGGAGAAATAAGTTAGCACACGTAAAAAAAATAAATGCAAAGACTGTTGAGGAAGTCGAAGTTCCTAGTACTTTTTCAGATTTCTTACTCGCTGATTACAGTCATAAAAAAATGAGAATATTAGTGTTTTGTTCAAATGATGCCCGAGAAATTATAAAAAAAACTAAACACATCTTTATGGATGGGACCTTTAAATCATGTCCGACACCTTTTCAGCAACTTTTTACAATTCACGGAGACATCGGCAGTGATACAAATAACACGAATGTCATCCCTTTGGTGTACGCTTTCATGAGTCACAGGACCAAAAAAGCTTACTCACTAATATAATAATATAATGTTCAATATACATATATCCTTTGGTGGAATACACAAATTCAAAGTTTTTTCGCTCTCTGCTTATTGAGATAAGTAAGACAGAGAAAAATATATTTAATCATGTATATTTTATCAAAGTTATGTTTATGAATGTTATGTCTATACCTATACCTAATTTTGTACATTTGTAATTTTGAAGCATTTTTGGCATTTTTTTAGTTTCTTTTTAGTTTCTGATTAAGCTTGTTGAGATAAGCAAGACAGAAAAATATTTTTCATCTACGTATTTACCTATAGTTGTTCCTAAATATTATGTTTACAATAAATAATCTAATTATGCAACATTGTGATTTTGACGTTTACTATATTATAATAATACTTAAATAATAATTATACCTACAAAATATACCTAAAAGATTTTCATTTTATAATTACCTATACAATGTATGTATTTGTGACCAATATCTATTATATCGGTACTTAATGTTCTTGCTTCTCGATTAATAATAATAATAAGTTAACGGATCGAACTAGTGAGAACAAACATTCTCACTAGTTCGACGGTCGAACAAATGAGAAAAAAAATTCTCACTAGTTCGACGATCGAACTACTGAATCGAACTAGTGAGAACAAAGGTTCTCGGGTTGTCGAGAAATTTACATTTACGTACGTTTTTGCATATTTTTTCGGTTCCAATAATGTGAATTAATCACCAAATGCAGTGGTTTTCCTCTCAAATAAAAGTATCAAAATAATTATAAAAAATTTATTGACAGTTTTCAACAAAATTAGCTTATCTTGTTCTTAAAGAAAACAAATAAATAAAACTATTCTATCTGACTTATAATTACAATCACAGCACCATTTTTGGCTGATTAAATAGAAAAAAAAAAACAACTTAAAACTTATTAACAAAATTAGCTTCTATTAAATAAAACAAACAAAAATTTCAACATGAAAACGTTAACATTATCTTAACTTATAATTAAATTACAATCACAGCACCATTTTTGGCATGTTCATTAGAAAAAAAATCAAATGAAAACTTTGCAAGATCAAAGAAACATCTTAAGCTGAACATACAGGTACGTAACAATTAGGTCAGCTTACGCTGTCTGATAAAATATGCCTTTAGAAAAACTAAAGCATTTATAGCTTTATCAGGCTGCCGGTTCCTTATTTTATTAACTACATATCCTGAAATTGAAAACACTCTTTCATTTTCATAAAATATGATTTCTCGAGTTCTCGACTTTTCTCGAGCTTAATTTCCCGGGAACAAAGCCCAACAATTTCCCGGGAATTCTCGGCTCGAGAATTCCCGGGAATGAACCCTAATAACAACAAACACTCTCCTAAAAGTTTTTGAGCTTATCAGCAAAATCAATCTTTTTATATACATTGATTCAACCAATTTTGAATAAAATCGGATTGAGTTTTCAAACATGTGTCAAAATAAAATGTAATTTAAATCAAAAGCACTAAAGAGTATTGATATCAACTTAGAAGCAAATCACCGCCAAAATAACTTTCTACCCCTTTTTAACCCCGTTAGGGGATGAATTTCAATAAAATACGAAACACGTCTTCCATCAATTCTGTTAAGAAAAATTTATGCAAAATTTGAAGTAGATTGGGCTAAAGAATCACATTGTCCCATTCTTTCAGTTTGACCCTCGTATCAAGCACTGTTCGTTCGTTACTGCGGCCCATTCACGACTGTTGTGTTTGGACGGACTACGGACTTATTTTTTCTTGAATATTATAAAATTTTCTTCATCGAAAAAATATATATACTGTATTATTCCTGTTGTAACTGAAGACATTACTTCCGTTTTCTTCACACTGATTTTAAGGCCGAATTTACGGCAAGCCTCGTGAAGAGCGGACATTTGCTGTTGCAAGCCGCCAGGAGTCTCAGCTAGAAAACAAAGATCGTCTGCATACATGATTTCAGATATCATCGTGTACTCGTCGTACTTTTGTGCGGGCCTTGAATCTAGCCAAAGAAAAAACGCCGCCATCAGTACGGAAACGTATACGGATTCCCTCATTCACTGTTTGCAAGACTTCCCGGACCACAACTGCGAAATATAATAAAACAAGGTAGGCGCCAAGACGCAACCTTACTTCACCCCACAGGTAACGGAGAAGAAATTTGATTGCTCGCCATTAACTGCGACGCAGCACTGCATGTCGTCGTACAGGAGTCTCAAAAGTCTCACAAACTTTTCGGTGCATCCGAGTTAACTCAGTGTTATTCACAAGGCTTCACGGGGCACGCTGTCAAAAGCCTTCTCAAGGTCAACGAAGCAGAGACATAGCTGACGACCCTGTTCCCTACTTTTTTCCTGAAGTTGACGTACCGAGAAAATGGCCTTATATGTGCCTCGATCAGGTCGAAAGCCAAACTGTGTTTCCAGCAACAGTTTTTCCGATATTTCCGTAAGGCGGTTTAAGAGAACTCTGGCAAAGATTTTTCCAGCGACCGATAAAAGGGAAATACCGCGGTAGGAACCGCAATCAGAACGGTCGCCTTTGTTTTTATATAGGGCCTTGATGCGTGACACTTTAAAAGTGCGAGGGACTTGTTCTTCTTCCCACATTCGAACAAAAAGATCCCATATCTATGAGTGCAGCTCCTCACCGCCGCATTTAAGCAGTTTTTCCGGTATGGAGTCTACGCCAGCCGCACGCTTGTTTGGCTGTTGCTTGATGGCACGAACAACTTCGCCACGTGTCAGTGGCTTGTCCAGCTCGATGGCAATCGGAAGTTGAAGAATCGAAAGGACGTGTTGCAGATTTGCTGAGCGATCAACTTTGAGCAAGGCATTAAAATGCTCTGACCACCGACTCAGTACGCCTTTCTTGCTTTACAGAAGTGCCTCACCATTAGCTGATCTCAAAGGTACTGTCACAGGGTTAAACCTTCCAATTAGTTTTCGAACCTCACCGTAAAACTCACCAAGCTGGTTTGTGTCAGCGAGCCATTGAATGCGACGTGCTTTGTCCTGCCACCACTTGTCTTTAGTCTCCCGAGTAAGTTTCCGCAGCTAAATAAAAAAAAAACGTAAAAATTTTGTTTACGTAATCGAAGTTTGTTTGTACTATAAAAACAATTCATTTAAATGTATTTTTATAAAAAAAAGGCAAATATAACTCTTATATAACGCAAATATAAACTAGGCACCATGAATCCAGTGCGGAGCGAGTTAATGAAATGTGCGGTTGCGAGAAGCGAGTTGTTGGCTGGCGGCTCGGCTATTGTGACATCATGCAAATTCACGTGATCATTATTTGAGCGATAGGAAACTTTTTGACGCGTACTAATTTGACCAAATTAGTAAGTACTATAATTACGAATACAACAACATTACTATGGCTATGATTGTCGTTTCTCTAAGCGATCGGTTCAGGAACGAGGTACCTATTCCGAAAGAGGAACAAAGTAATCGACATAGTCTTCCGGATTAGCAAGCTAAAGCGGCAGTGGGCAGGCAAATTAACCGCAGAACCGATAACCTATGTGGTTAATGAGTTCTTGGGTGGACTGTGTATCGGCAAACGTAGTGCGATTCGACTAGGTGGAGCGACGATCTTGCAAGGTGACTGGCAAGAGCTGGATGAGAGTAGCCGCGGATCGTGCTCAGTGGCGTGCACGCGGAGAGGCCTATCTAGCCGTGGCCTGGTGTAGGCGAATGATGATTATTATACTGTAACATTAATAATACACATTTTAAACTACATATAATGATTATGTACATAGATGTGTTTTTATGCTCTTATTTATTATTATTTTTATTTTCGTCTTTTTACTAAATTGGTGCTTTCAACAATTACAAATTAATGGCATGCGATATATTAAAAAAAACTACTACCCCCGTATTAATAAACAAAGTGTAAGCTGTAGTTGCTCCGTGTTTTGTTCCCGTCATGTAAACTTCATTTCATATTAAAGTAAGATTGGATTCGACCAAACTTGAATTTATATTTATTCTATACCAAGAATATATCTATTCCACGATTTTATTCTCGAGTAAAGGAATGGTCATTTATCCACGCAATCCACTGATTAGTTACTCTTGGAATTGTTAGTCTTCATTATTGAGTGAATAGCATGTGAATGGTGAATGAACGTATTATCCGGCCAATGGCCATTGTTCAACAAACGAACTATTGAAAAGGCAAAGTCCTGACAACTCTATGTTGTCGTCTAGAATATAACTGTAGCCACGATTACCGTGCTGTAGCTGTCAAAGTCGAATGTCAATGTTATGTGGTACGCGGACGCCATTAAAATACTCTAGGATTATCTCTGTTATTCCACGCTGGACAGTGGTATAGTGACTATTCCCGAATAGGCAAGCTACTCCGAGAATAGTGCGTGGTAAAACGAAATTTCGATTTACTCTCAAATAACTGACGATTTAATCTAAGAATAAAAGTTATTCTCGCTTGGTCGAATCCACCATAAAAGAGACAAAACACTGAGTAACTACTCCAAGCTTACCTACACTTTTTTATTTATAAGCCCCTTAAGGTTTTGCGAGTTCCCCTATTGCGAGTGTGCAACAATAATTAGGTATATCCACCCAATTAAATAATAAGTTTAAGTACATCAATAAAGTATATTGTACTTGTATATTTATTGACAGAATGTTTGAAAACGAAATGGACGTTCCATTTCGTTTTCAAACGTTGCACAAGAAGTGCACAAGGACATTACAACATTTAGAAGACTAGAGGAGAAATATTATCTATATATTAATACGAGAAGCAAAAATTTTGTACCCGTTTTTACGAAAATTGCGCGCACGGAGGAGTATGAAGTTTCGCACACTTTAGTTTATATATAGAGAAGGTTATTCTATATATTAATACGTGAAGCAAAAATGTTGTACCCGTTTTTACCAAAGAGGTTTAATAGGTAATAGAGCGGCTATTAGAGACTATTTCATACAAAGACTTTGAACTGGGGCGCTAGTAACGCCATCTAACGTTGAGAAGCAAAACAGCGTATTAAAATCAATTAGAATAAGTTTTAGCTACCACACGGTAGGTGTCGCTCTGCAAAAGGGGCATGTAGGGATGTTCCGTTATAATTTCGACATATCGATAATTTTTATAAAGGTTAACCAAAATCGGTATAAAAAATACACAGAACAACCAATAACCAGACAACTGAAAACCAATTGTTATAGGTTCACATGTGAACCTGCGGGGCGTCAGACATTAAGTTTAATATAAGTAGTAATATTCTGATTCAATGATCATCGCGTCGGGGGACCGCTGAGGTATCACTTAGTTTTACTGTTCCAGTGCATAACAGTCCTCCAACGCAATGATCATTGTATCAGAATATTACTTCTTTATGACACGCAATTTTCAAAGTTACGCCACAAAGGATAAACAAATGACAGCTACATGAAACAAATTGTATTCTTCAGCCAAAGAGTTCTATTTTTAAATGGTATAATTACTTTTTTTAATATTGTTTTCTAACTGGCCAGTTCCGGATACATAAATAGCAGCCTTTGTACATCTTTCTTACAAGAATCCACTAACAAGTCGCGCTTATTCTGATCATGGTGAGACTTGTATACACGTTGGCTAGATTTTCTACTGACGGTGTCTTTATCAGAATTCAACGATAAAAATGCATTGCACTCCGGTTTACACACCTCCACATAAAACTCCCACTTTTATTGTAATTCCCTAGATTGTACTTGTGCCCATTGTGAAGCAAAGCAGGATGCCCTTTTTTAGTAATAAAAACCAAATCACTTTTTTCCATTATTTAAGTCACAACACTCAAAGGTCAAGCTATTTTTAACTAAATAATGGAAAGCTCTGGAAAATTGGATACGCAGCTATTGACATCACAATTTTGCGGAAGTCAGAAATTATTAATATTATTGTTTTAAAGAACACTTCAAGTGGCCAGTGTTATCACAGTTGTGGTATTATACTGGCCAGCTGACCCAATGAAAAAAGAAACTTACTGTGAGCTGCCTAATTGCAAGCACTTGAAGCACCAAGGAGATAGGTAAGAGGTAGGTTGTTATTAAAATTATAGAAGTTAACCTTCTCCATATTTATGTGATCCTGGTACTTTGGTAACGTATTGTAAGTATTACGAAAAAAATAAAAAATAAAAGTTATTAAAACTATCCAACAGTTCGTTAATTTAAATCAACCGGACTTCTGCTACCAAATAGTTGCATTAGTTCGGTTAACTGGATTAACAACCGAACTACTGCATAGCAACCAATGCCTTAACTAACAAAACAAATTTTAAGATAAGACAAAAATTCGTTTGTTTAAGTAACTTAACTGTACCTACTCATTTCGTGAGTTATTTTGCAATTCAGGAATTAGCAAAATCAGTCATTCTGGATTTCAGACATTTTCGGATTAAGGCAAATAAGAATTAGGCAAAAGTGGTAAGAGATCGCAATGACATTAGGTATAAATGAACCGGAGACATATCATCAATCCAGGGGGCACTAAACCGATTGCTATTCGTTCTTGTTTAATATAAGGTCCACAAATGTTCGCCTTTTAAAATGAGTTACATAATTATGTTTCAAATTTAGTCTGGGAAGTTAATATCTTTAGACTTTATCCATTTTACATTTTTAAGTACCCTACAAAGAATATCAAAATCAATAATATTTTTTGTAACATGCTGTATACCCTCGGGCTTTAATAAGGGCATGTCATCAATTCGTAATAATGAGACGTCTGAGATCGATCGGCCAGTACGGCGTCTAGCGCAGCCGCGAACGGAGCATCCGTTCGCGGCTGCGTGGGGACATTACAAAATTCTGCATTGCTAGTACGGCGTCTAGCGCAGCCGCGAACGGATGCAACGTGGGGACATTGCAAAATTCTGCATTCGTTGTATTGCAAACGAGATTTATATTTATTCATATGTTGTACAAGATTTAGTAATGATGTTTTGTTTAGTTTCGATTGTTGTGTTAAGTGATATTCCACACATCAATCCGTGTCTGCGAAGCGCCGCCATGTTGGTATGTTTTTTTGTGTGAAGCTTTCAGATCGATGCTAGTGTCGGCTATTATAGTGCCTCCTGTTAGCACATAAAAACGCTACAATCTTTCACTTCCGGATACCAGCACCAAATTTTTAGGGGTTAACCATAATATCCTGACTTCAAAAGTGCGGGGAGACAACATTTTAGGGCCTGGTTCCCCTGTTATGACCAAAACAAAATGGCGACCACCGTGACTGAAAAATCTGCGTATACCAATGAAATTATAAATTTGTTATACTAATGTGGGGCATCAAATGAAAGGGAATTAAACAGACTTCGACAATATTTATTATTGAATCTTCAAAACACAATAAATCATTAAATTATATTATTTAAATAAAAAAAAATTGAAACAAAAATTCTTTTTCGTATATTATTCTAAATTAAGCACTCAACTTTAAAAACAATGCACACAAAAACCTATAAGTATATTAAACTTTGAATTACAACAATTGGTTGAAAAATAAGGAAAATACAGTGATTTTAAAAAGACGCGGCGCGAATGGAAGTGGCACGCACGGATTTCGGATTTGCGGACGTAGGACTTTTTTTACATATAATTATTTTCATTATGCCAATCGTTAGCCCTAATTAAGGCGATCAGGTCTTATTATGACAACTTTTTTGTAAACATAATATTATACGAGAAAAATTGAAATACAAAAAAAATATTGTATGGGACGATATCTAACATGCATTATAAGTACCTACCTACCCCAAGTCTTGGCAGATCCCGGCTTGATATTTGTAGGGTTAATTAATCTATGGATGTTTATATATACTCGTAGCGATGTTGTCCCGGACTGCCCCGTTCTCCAGATATACGAAGCTGAACTTAGATACTTTTTCTAATTTTTCTTACGGATTATTTTAAGTACTAAACTCTAAATAGTTATAAAAAACTGAACAACATGAATATTATGAATTGTATATTAATTTAATTAATAAATAAATCTGTGATTCGATGTCTCCCATGACATTTACTGTCTCCTCATTTAAAAATGTTTAATAAAGTTATGTGGCATTAGTTGTTTACGTTGTATTAAATTTTCTGTTCCCGCTTTGTGCCCATGCCTAAGCTATTGTTGGCAGCTGTGTGCGCCGCCGCTGAAACCTGTGGAGCACCTTTTCACCACAACCAAAACAGTGTCATCTGTAATCATCACGCTGCTCTTTGTCTGTCGCCTTGACATCGATCAATAAGCGTTATCCTCGCATACTACAGCCAATAAGCGGCGCGATATTCCGTGCTGCAGTCATTTCACGCCTGCGCCGATTGCAAATAGCCTGCTGTCAAAATCATCCAGTTTGAGTAGTTTTCGATTTTCTTTTATAATTATTTCTTTGGATTTGTCGTATTTTGTTTTGTAAGTGCGTTTTCTATTTATTATAATTATGAATAATTTATAGTTTTAATGTAGGTAATAGAATACTTAGATTTAATTAAATAATAACGAGCAACTCCTCTCTGTTTTCCACGTGCCCCCACTGCCCTAATTCATCTCGCAAATTTACTGCACATGACCTTAAAGAGCACATTGGTCGCATGCATAAAAGTTTTTTATCAGGCCCCACACAGTTGGGTTCAGGTACGTTGACACAGCAGACGTTGCCGCACAATTGCGGTGGTTTAGGATTAGCTGACTTGGCCACTATGAAGCGGTCTGTGCGTGTGCTGCGTCACATACCTAAGGGTGCGCGAAACCTTGCGGCAAACAAATTGTGCTATCTCATTAATAGATGTATCGATTGTAATGGTATAGCAGAGTGGTTCGCTTTGCTTTCTTTTGGTTACTCAGCTCTAAAAGCGCCTGATGCTACAAGCTCGGGTAACCTTACTGCTAAGGTAAAGCAAAATATCGACGCAACGGTGACACTGCTTGATTCTTCAAGCAGCGAGCACGCAGGATTGACGCCGCTGAGGCCACCCTCAGTTCTTAGAACCATACAATCTAAAGTTTTTGATGGTGACCTGAGGGCGCAGTCCGAGTGCTTATGTCGAATGATGGAGTAGCACCGTCGAATCCTGAAACTCTTGCTACCTTACAGTCGAAGCACCCGCCGCCATCTCGGCTTTTAGTTTTTCCGCCTGAGCCTGACAGATCAGTTCCAGCTATTCTAGTTAAGGTAGAGGACGTTGTTCTGGCACTTAGCTCATTTAACAACGGTTCTGCTGCTGGTTTAGATGGTATACGCCTTATCCATCTGAAGGAGCTTACATCTGGATCAGCAGGTGATGGCGAGATACGTTTGCTAGAGGGTCTTACTAAACTGTGCAACTTCCTTCTGAGTGGCCAGTTAAATGTTGAGGTGTGTCCTTATATTTACGGAGCTACATTATGCGCATTGTCGAAAAAGGACGGATGTTTAAGACCCATTGCTGTCGGTAGCACGTTTTGTCGCCTGACCGCTAAACTCGGGTGCCGTGCCGTGAGGGAGGAAATGGCCTCTTACCTGCGACCTTGTCAGCTAGGGTTTGGTACAAGTTTAGGCTGTGAGGCTGCTATTCATGCGGCACGAGCATTTTCTTTGGTTGCGGGGAATGCGGATTGCGTAATTATTAAGCTGAATATTAAAAATGCTTTTAATTCTGTAGAACGCGATGTGTTGTTGAATGAAGTCAGGGAGAGGGTCCATCCCTCTATCCTTTTCTTTTTCAAGTTTACTCGTCCCCTTCTAATCTTTTCTATAACGAATCCCTTGTACTTTCTCAGGTTGGAGCGCAGCAAGGGGATCCGCTTGGCCCACTAGTTTTCTGTCTTGCCATTCATAAAGTAATAACGGATCTTCAATCCCCTTTGAATATATGGTACCTGGATGATGGGACCCTCGGGGGAGAGCCTGAGAAAGTACGGCAAGATCTGGTCACTCTCCTTCCACGCTTACGTCAACTGGATGTCTTCAGTAGCCTACTTAAATGGGGAAAGCAGTGTTTGCTATTTATTATTCAGCACAACAAAATAATAAGTTAAAAAAAAAAATCTTTTACGGCTTTGAATTCTAGCGATTTAGTTAGATCGTGATGAGATGTTAATAAATAAAAAAATATCGATTTTGATACGAATTTTGATATTGGTCATTTTGTATCGATGTATCGATATGTCGGAAAATAAATATCGCCTAAAAATATCGATGTATCGAACAAAAATATCGATATATCGATGTATCGATATTTTTTCAACAAGCCTACCTCCCTCCCGCGCGTCCGTACCGCTATACCACAGTTTTATAAGCATACAGTTGGGTATCGAACGTACTTCGCAGAGCAATGGAGGGGAACCCGCGGGGAAGCGGGCGCTGGGGCGAGTGTCCCACAAACAAGCGCAGTTTGTGGGAGCTACCGTGAAGGGCAGCCACGTGCGCGTACTGCGTTTTATACACGTTTTTTGAATTTACGTTCAGTGATTCCTTTTTAATATAATGGTGCATATTGTTCAGTATACGATTGTAAGTCGACACAATAAGAATTTAAAATTTCATAGATTTCCCCGTGACGCAAGGTAAGTTTTTCTTATAATTTCGTAAGAGAAATGATAAATTGATCCACAAAAAAATAGTAGGCTAGCACCTAAAATGCTAAGTTAGCATCTAAACAGTAGTTTAGGTGCTAATTTTGTATTTTTAGGTGCTAACTTAGTATTTTTGTAGGTTAGATTAGGATAGTTTGGTGATCGATTAAATACAACCCATTTCGTAATAACTTGTACTTTGTCTTTGTTGGAATGTATGTAGCTACATGGATGGTAAAATGTATATTGTTGGTGAAGTGCAGGGTACTCCAACTACAAGAATAATGACCGAATGCTTGTGCTCCAACAACAGAATCATAAATAATTTTTTTATTTATTTTGCCAACTTCTCATTAAATAATAATGAACGTTTTTACAACACATATCTATTAACTAATACGTACTAGTACAGACAAGGTTCTATATGCATCATTTCTATAAGGTTTATATTTAAGATTTCTGGGCTTGTTTTTTTTTTCATTTTTTAAGCAGCCCGATTGCGAATTCGTTATATTATTAAAAATTAAAATCTAAAAATACGTAAATATTTACCAGTGCAACATTATTATAAATATGTATAATACTCGTAGTTTATTCTTGTTAATAAATAATTATTTAAAAAAAATAAATATTAACGATTATTTGATTTCGAATTTTGTGACATCCTTGCATATCGGCGAACGATCGCGTGGATACCTGCGCGGGCGGCGGCATCGCCCCACATCAAAGGCGATACCCTACTGTATGAAATAGTAATACTGTGGCTATACGTTGTTTACTCATCCTTGAACGAACATCTCAAACAAACACAGTGTATACATATATTTTTTATTGTAATAATGGATAATGTATTTGTAAGGAGTCAGTCTGATAACTTACCAAAGATAGATTACTATATGGTAGGGCATTTTTTACAAATAACTCCAATTTCATGGGTGTGGAGGTGCGTGGAGTGAAAGTTGGAAGGCACGTACCTTTGCTATTATTTTTTATTGAAAACAAAATGCTCTATAATGGATTTTAACTACCTATTTTGGCTTGTAATATGAAAAATAAAAAACGTAAAGAGTTGACTTCACTTCACTACCTGCAAGCGTACGTAAGTGTACAATACAAACGAAGTTTAAGCATAAGAATAAACATTATTCTTATGGTTTAGATTAGTACTATTAGATATTCTGTGGTTTTGGGCAGGTTTTGTGACAAGATGATTACCGCGAATCGTTTCTTTGTTTTACGTCTATTCTTTATTATTTATTATTAACAGTATAAACAAGATAAATTGGAAAGATTTACTTCATCATCGCGTTTCATAATACGGCACCTTCTTCCGTCTTGGAACTGAGAAGAATATCTTAAATCTGAATTTGTTGTTTTAGAGGTTGTACTTTTGTATTTAGGCACTATGCAGTACTTAAAAGACCTTTTATTTTCACTCATAATGTTCAAAATTCTTCACTATTAATAAAAACAAAGACAAAACGTAAACAATGCGATGCAAACAAGCGGCAGTGGTACACTGCGCGTTCACAGCTCGGAACGTTTGTGTTGGATGACGTCACGAGCTAAGAGAGCGCGAGTAGTAGGTAATTACAAAAGGGAAGCTGATAACTTCGGTCATTTTTTATGATATCGAATAAATTATTTTACTGTTGTTATTAATTCAGTGGTCGAAATTCGACCGTAATTTTATTAAGGCTGCACGGATTGTATCCTAAGCAATGAAAAATTAAAAAAGATAGAATGTTAGTTTGGATTGGCATTGACAGATTTCGGCCGCTCCTCTTCAATTTTTGAAATTTTTGAAAAGAGCGAGATTTATATGCGTGTGTGTCAAATACATGGTAGTGTGTAATGTTTGTTTTATTGATTTAATGTATTATTTATGAATAATTAAAAAAAAAAATTAACATTCTGCAATCCTTCTCTATTTAAACTATATGTGTGCGAAATTTCATACTCCTCCGTCCGCGCAATTTTCGTAAAAAGGGGGTACAAAGTTTTATTTATATATAGCAATAAGAGACGAGCTCATTCTGGGTGTCATTTTAGGACTGCCAATACATGCATGTTACCTGTGTTTTGGCAGGATTTATTAGAAATCCATATGTCTTGCTCTATTCAGATATTGTAGTCAAGTCAGTGTTTAAGGTCACTGGAGCTTGCGTACAAATTTGTAAGTCATCTGCATAAAGATGGTAGAAAGAAATTAATTGATTTGAGATAAAATTGATGAATATGGCGAAGAGCAAAGGAGGTAAAACGCCACCCTGCGGCACGCCAGTAGAAGTCATTTAATAATTATAACTCCCCAAAATTTCTTCGTAGTTGTAAAAGCGAATTATAGACCTGTCTATACTAATGTTATAAAGAGGAAAGCTTTGTATTTGTGTATGTATGTTTGCAAAGAATAAACTCAAAAAATACTTTACCGATTTAAAAAGTTCTTTCACCATTAGAATGCTACATTAGCGCTGAGTAACATAGGCTATATTAAAAAAAAAAGAAAAAAAAGAAATGCGGTTTGAAGTCCGCCGGGTCAGCTAGTATTTTATATAAATTAACGATGTTATGTGAGATACCAGCTTCTGTTAATACTAATTTATATCAAAAGAATAGTTACAATGATGGATTATTTAATTTTCAGTTAATATACCCTTAACAGCTCGTAAACGAAAGCGTTAACATTTTTATAATATTAAAATAATTATTAATTTGTTTTAAGTAATATACATTCTGGTCTCCAGGACTTGTTATTGCATTGTAGTCTTAACAATTTTGGATCAATTGCCTAAATAATGTTACCGTTGAAAGAAATGCCGGCCCACATCATACAAAAACCTCCCCCATAAGTCTCAGAGAAACAGCACTGCGAAAATATCACTCCAATATATAAGACGGCGAAAAAAGTGATGTGGCAAACCATCGTCCTGTTTGTGTACTTAGCTGGTTTGCAAAGTTTTTCGAAAGTATAATATACGATCATCTTTATAATCACATACGACATGCCTTAAGTCCACTTCAGCATGGATTTGTTTCTGGAAAATCAACTGCTACCAATTTACTAGTTTACACAACATTTCTCTGCAATTCTTTTAATGATAAGGTTCAAGTCGATTCAGTCTACGTTGATTTCTCCAAGGCATTTGATCGCGTTAATTATCACGTTCTTTTAAACATATTATGATCGGATGTTAGTGACGGTAATTGTTGACATTGAATGGGCGCTTTTGGCTTTCAAAGTAAAAAGTGTTGAATAATTTTGGCGGGCTGGTTAGAACCACGACAGCTCAATTGGAAGAGCACCTGACCCGCTATGTCAGAAGGGTGCAGGTTCAAATCCTGCTCGTGGAATTGTTTTCAACATTTGTGTTTTTGTAATTTGTTCGCAACAAAATTATTTGAACATTTTATAAATAGCTTGCCTACTTCTTAACTGATCTTTAATATTTGTAAAAATATTATGATCGGATGTAAGTGACGGTAGTTGTTGACATTGAATGGGCGCCTTTCGCTTTCAAAGTAAAAGTGTTGAATAATTTTGGTGGGCTGGTTAGAACCACGATAGCTCAATTGGAAGAGCACCTAACCCGGTATGTCAGAAGGGTGCAGGTTCAAATCCTGCTCGTGGAAATTTTTTCAACATTTTTGTTTTTGTAATTTGTTCGCAACAAAATTTGCGTTAAAAATTATTTGAACATTTTATAAATAGCTTGCCTACTTCTT
This sequence comes from Eudonia mercurella, assembly GCA_963082485.1. NCBI lineage: Eukaryota > Metazoa > Arthropoda > Insecta > Lepidoptera > Crambidae > Eudonia > Eudonia mercurella. The sequence continues at coordinate 11,451,910 of OY720022.1, read as the reverse complement.
AACTGATCTTTAATATTTGTAAAAATATTATGATCGGATGTTAGTGACGGTAATTGTTGACATTAAATGGGCGCCTTTGGCTTTCAAAGTAAAAAATTGTTGAATAATTTTGGCGGGTTGGTTAGAACCACGATAGCTCAATTGAGCACCTCCAATTGGAAGAGCACCTGACCCGGTATGTCAGAAGGGTGCAGGTTTAAATTCTGCTCGTGGAATTTTTTTCAACATTTGTGTTTTTTTCTTTTATTTCGGCAATTTAAAAATATTAATGACTGTAAATCACTGCAAGATGATATTGATATTTTGTTAAATTGGTGTACTAAAAATTATATGTCTTAACAGTAAAAAATGTCAAACAATTAGTTTTACAAAAAATAAACATAAAATAGTGTACAAATACTATATAAATAGAATGGTCCTAGATCGTGTAACCGTTGTCCGTGATCTGGGTGTATTTTTTGATATGGTTTTATCCTTTAAGCAACACTACGACCATATTTGCAGTAAAGCTAAAAGAATGCTTGCATTTATTATTACACTGAGAGGTATTTGTGTAAAGGCGGGGTCTGAGACGTAAATTGCCAGAATATGCTGATCGGCTTACAAAATTTTCACTTGTCAGTTTGGAGAAGCGTAGACTGGCAAATGACTTATGTGTTTTGCATAAATTTGTTAATGGTGAATATTGTGGTAAACTCTTAAAACATATTAACTTTAAGGTACCAACTCGTTCAGTACGCGATTCTCAACTGTTTAGTTTGCCAGGTGTGAACAATAATGTGTCAAAAAATGCATCAAAGTTAGTGCTATTTTTATTGATTGATTTTTTTGTGAGCATGTCACGTTTAAGGCGCCGATAGGCGAAGCGCTAAATCGGGCGCGAATCGGGCAAAGTGTGTTTCAATGCAAAGCCCGGGTTTGATTACCAACCAAACCCAAGTGATTAAGTCAATATTCATCTATTGTGGCGATAACTTGATTTCAGTAATGAAGGTCTTTACTGCTACTATACTACCCGCCGGTTGCACCAAAATTGATACACATTTACAAATTCAGTTTTACGTTTTACATAAACTATTCCGTTACTTTCACGAATTCGTAAATGTACGTTGCACCAACAAAATACCAGTAAAAGTATCAGTAAAATTACTTGCTACACAAATGAAGCGTTAATTTTACCATTTTACCGCAGTAGTTTTTTACTACCATGGTAGTTTTTATTTTACATGTAGTAAGCCATGATAATTAGCGTCATAAGTGTCAGTAGCGTGACGTTGATGGTTTGTTTATTATTGTTTGTAGTTTTGAAATAGTAATGAAAGTGCATTTTATAATGGAAAATAATATTTTTTTCCACCAATCCGCACTGGGCCCGCGTGGTGGTTTGTGGCCTGTTCTCCCTATCTATCCATAGGGAAGGCTCGTGCCCCAGCGGTGGGGACATAAAATGAGCTGATGATGATGATGATGATGATGATGATGATTATTTTGGAAGATGACATTCTGCAAGAAAAGTAAATATCTATCTACTTACAATAACGTTAGGTGCTTTATTGGGCTTTTTGGGGATAGGTCGTTATTGTTTATTTGTATATTTCGGGTTTTCATATACATTAGCGATGGTGTAATGATGGTGTTTCATTTCGTTGTGAAGCACCTAGCTCCCCGTAGGTATTAAAGTTAAGTTGTAGATTTGAAACTGATCTTGGAACTTCATGTTCAATACATCTGCAAATGTAATGTGCCGTGGTCTTGCTGATTCGATAGCGGCACAAAAATCGCTACCTTCAATAAGCATTTGGTCTACTCTAATATTTGTTCTCCGACGACGGCGAGTGATATATTGAAAAATTTCACTATCACTGTCAGAACTTGTGGAAGACATTATCGTGATTTATTCTCTCAGAGCACGTTTCTTTAAATAAATAGAGCGTTTTCTAACCTCCAACACGAATTGCAAACACGAACGAACTGTCAAAATCTTATACTTTTACGTTATGAGCAGGGTTTGAGCTACGTAAAAAGTAACCGTATAATGTAACCGTAAAACGTATCGCAAAGCGTGGTACAACAACGTTTTACATTATACGTTTACTTTTTACGTTACTTTTTAATTCGAATTCGTAAAATGAAAATTTTGGTGCAACCGGCTGTACGAGTAGGGCATAAATTTATCTGATAGAATATTTATTCTGGGAATATTTTTTTTCCACTGCGAAGTTTAGATTATAATGCTTTACAAAATGCAAACTACTTTGTAATAGACCACATTTTTTAATGCTTCTAAAAAGACTCAAAAGATTATAAACTTGTGTGGCACATCATAAAGATTTTTCCTATTGTTGCAAACGTTTTGAATTTATTGTTTGTATTATATTTTGCTTATGACCCAATGACTACTAATAGTGTATATGTGTGATTAGTAATATATTTTTCAACGAAATTCATTACTCCCACTTTTCTGTGGGTATTGTGAAAGGGATAACTAACTTTAGTAAATCTATATCTATATATGTATATATATACTACTCAAAACAAAATAAGGGCCACGAGGTATTTTGTCTGTACCATGAAAATAATAAAACCAATATTAATTTTTTTGTCTCCATAACGAAAACTAATGTTGTTTTTACCGTGTAGACCAATAAATTTATTCCAATAATAATGATTAAAAAGTTTATTTGCTTTTGAAAGAAAAAACACATTTAAGGTTAAAAATAAAAACAATGTAAAGTTACTGGAAACAAAAGAAAATACTCCATGCTCATCTTTTAGTAACGGGTATGCCCCCCTCGTTTCGTTTCGCACTCCTGAAGCGTGGAGTGCATGCTCTCAATCAAATGCCTGACATTTTCCATTGGAATCTCTTCCCAGGCTCTTTTAAAAGCGTTGATGAGTTGCTGTTGGTTGTGGATTTCCTGATCACCGTCTCTAACTCTTCGTTTCAACTGATCCCACATGTGCTCTATTGGATTTAAGTCCGGACTGTTCGCCGGCCACGGCAAGACTTGAATTTGAGACGCTTCCAGTACAAACCGAGTCGCTTGAGCCGTGTGTGCACGAGCATTGTCTTGCATCAAGATGAATCCAGGACCCGCTCGCTGGGCAAATGGGATCACATGTGGTCTGACGACTTCCTCAATATACCGCTGAGCAGTAACAGTACCCTCATTTAAAATAGCGAGCTCAGTTTTGCCGTGTAAGCTTATCCCGCCCCAAATCATTACATTTGGACCACCAAAACGATCGACTTCATGGATGCAGGCTTCTGAAAATCTCTCGCCGCGTTTTCTCCATACTCTAATACGCCGATCGTCGTTAAAAAATTTAACTTTGCATTCGTCTGTGAAGAGCACCATGCCCCATTGGTTTATGTCCCAGTCCAAATGTTGACGGGAAAATCTTAAACGATTTGCACGATGATTTCTGGTTAATGGAATACGGACAACTCGCCTTCTTGATGCCTGCTGGTCTTCATGCAATCGATTACGAATAGTTTGGTCACTGACACGAGTACCCGTTGTGAGCCGTAAACGATTTTGCAGCTTGCGGGCCGTCGTGCGATCTCGGCGCGCACTTAATCGAATGTAACGATCCTCTTGAGCTGTTGTAATGCGAACTCTGCCCGAACCAGGTCTTCTTCTAACACTGCCGGTCTCTTGGAAACGATTCCATAGATTTTGAATAGCTCTTCGAGAAAATCCCAATTGCAAACCCACAGATCGCTGCGAATGACCTTCTTCAATCATTGTAACGGCTCTGGTTGCTGTCAGCGAGTCCATATGACGCCTGCGTGCTTGTGGCATATTGCAAAAGATGTTTCTGACTCGAGATATCAATGAACTCTGATAATTTCTAATAAACCAAGAAGCTAAGGAAAGCAAAACGTCAAAGAAAATGCAATCAAAATTTTCAAAAATAATTTTAAATCAAATTTTATTTAAAATTGTTGCCAGCATTAGATGAATATTACAATATTAAAAAGTTTAGGTATCAAAGAGTTTGTATACTCAATATTTTACTACTGTCAATATGTAAATGTTTAATAATTTACACCAAAATGAAAAAATACCTCGTGGCCCTTATTTTGTTTTGAGTAGTATATATATACTTAAAAATCAAAATTAGCCAAATCGTTTGTTAGTCTCGCTAAAACATTCTCGAGTTTTAGCGAGACTAACGAACGATTTGGCTAATTTTGATTTTTAAATATTAGTGGGAGTTCAGGGAAGGTTTAAGCGGTGAGAAACATAAATAATAAGTAACGGAAAATACTAAAAACGACAATTTAATTTACCAATACAAAATGATTTGTTTGTTGTGTTGTCATGGAAACGTCAAAGTGATACGCAGTCCGCTGGGACAACAAAATGTTCCTAGCTTTTCCTTTTGTGAATAACGTTATCGAAACCACAACGTCGTCGAACTGCCTGATATTAACATTTTTTGTTGTTAGGTTTAAATTGTTAGCTACTGTTAACGTTTTCAATTAACTTTCCTACGTACTTTACCAGGCTTAGGACTGTCTTTATTGCTGTATTGCAAGTGAAATATGATTAATCAAACTTATGCAAACGTCATAATATAGTTTCGTTCATTCGCACTCGCGTGAACAGACTATCTATCGTTTTGTCGTTTACTTAAAGTGTATATTCGCTCGGTTATAGAAGTTTAGAGCGTTGTGGAAAATAGATAGTTTTTTTGTCGTTGGATAACTAGTGATCGTTGTTCAGATAGTTGTTATAACTATCTAAGTTGAATAACGCCCATCGCTAGTCACAAGTTCTGTTCTAACCTCGTAGCGAGACGGGTTTTGTTGGACATTTTGATTTTATAATAATTATAATATCGAAACCCATAAAAAGTAGTGTCAGGAGCATGTTGTTTACAAAAATTAATAAATATAATCATGTAGAGATTGAATCTGACATCGTAATAAAGGAAAAACGAAAACTTTTGGATGAAATCGTTTTAACATCAGATAGATTGACTACAACATTTTTATACTTTTAGCTCAATTATCACATTTTATTTGTTTTGTTTGTTTTGAAGGCATTGAATTTCTAGATTCTGATTTTGATTCTGATTCTGACTAATAAATATCTAAATTAAAATGTACTTCTTTAATTTATTCCAAAAAAATATATTCCACATATTGTAAGTGATTAAAGTGATCCAAATGAATCCTACTATGAATAAAGTATTTTTGGTTTGAGTTCCTTCATTATCACGTCAGCCTTAGAATATCCACTAGGTACTGTATAAAGCCCACCTCAGTCTGTGAGCATCATAATTTGTGGTCAGGGCTAATTTTACATAAAGTTGCCGTCAGACTCGTGCACGGACAGGTTATCCCTGTGTGTGAATTTATTAGTGTGCGTCTAGTTTATGCTAGTGCTTACTAATTTTGTCGTTTGCGTGCGTAGCGACGTCATTGAAAAATGCATCAGTGTGAAACTGTATTTGAGTGCGTTACCTCGTCTCCCGCAGAAAATGACAGACTTTTTTTCATAGAAATTAGTGCGCATGGCGTCTCCATTTGGTTTAATGCTCTAAGGTTATAAGCAGATGTGTGTCTAAATCAGAGTTTATACCCTGACTATCCTAACTAATAGTAACCTAACTTAATTCGCGAAAGTGAGTTTGTTTGTTTGTTTGTCAGTATTCGGTGGCAACATAGCTGCCATTGTCTTCGAAAGGGTTAAAATAAGGACGTCAAAATTATAATTTTTATTGTTGTTGTACCTTACAGATTTGGTACCTTTGGTGCTATTGCCGAATATGGAGCCGAGAAGAAAGTATCCCAAAACAGCAGCGTTTCTGCTGCGGTCATGCTGGGCGTGCCGAGCGGGGTCATGCTCAAATTAAAGTAAGTTTTTTACGTTCTGTAAAACATCTATGCATATACTAACCGTCACCTACCCGCTTCGCTGTGCGAAAATAATGGATCAATGAATGCTAAATCTGCAACGTTAGTCGGATCAACTGTTATATTGCGAAAAACGTTCATATTTACTTCCATAATATATACAAAATAAATTTTTGGTTACGTAATTTAAAAAACTAGTGGTCGTCCAGTGGTCGAAATTCGACCGTAATTTTATTAAGGCTGCATGGATTGTATCCTAAGCAATGAAAAATTAAAAAATATAGAATGTGAGTTTGGATTGTCATTGACATATTTCGGCCGCTTCTATTCCATTTTTGAAATTTTTGAAAAGAGTATTTATATGCGTGTGTGCAAATACATGGTAGTGTGTGTAATGTTTGTTTTATTGATTTAATGTATTATTTATGCATAATAAAAAAAATAACATTCTGCAATCCTTCTAAACTATAAGTGTTCGAAATTTCATACTCCTCCGTCCGCGCGATTTTCGTAAAAAGGGGTACAAAGTTTTTGCTTCACGTATTAATATGTAGATGTACAACCCTGAATAGGGGCGGGGCTCACGCATGTCGTAAATAATTTTCGTTGACAGATGTAGGTACCGACTTGTCGGCCTAGTCAAAGTACTAGGCCGCTTAGGTCTCATGTTAGGAATCATCATCATCATCAGCTCATTTTATGTCCTCACTGCTGGGGCACGAGCCTTTCCTATGGATGGATAAAGAGAACGGGCCATTAACCACCACGCGGGCCTAGTGCGGTGCGGTGGTTGTTAACGACTGCTAATGCAGCCGGGACCAACGGCTTTTCGTACCTTCCGAAGCACGGAGAAGCTCGAGATGATAAATTTTTGGTCACCAATCCGATGGCCGGCCTTTGCGAAAGTTGCTTAACCTTAGCTATCGCAGACCGGGCGCGATAACCACTGCGCCATCGAGCTCCTCTATGTTACTTACATTTAAATTCGTGACGAGATAAATTAGTTATCGTTTAGTTAAATAAAATTTAGTTCGAATAAAAACTAACCTTTTGCGCGTTGTTTGTAGATATAGGTACGCGAATGCGCACATCCAAGCGAGAATAATTAGGACACAAGCACAGAGGTAGGTACCTACCTACCAACACTTTGCTTTTCAGTCATACAAAGTTTTAAGACGTAGAGAATAAACACTTAGTTCTGAACTTCTAATTTTAGGTAGGCACACAGTCACAGAAACGGTTTAAAATGCCCTCCTTGTCGTTCAATACACAAAACGTCGAAAACACCGATACGATGGAAGAGGACGGTTTGAATACCTTTGCCGGTACAATGTCCGAGCCTCAGTTTTGACACTATCACACCTCCCGACACACATCACCATGTCGTAATATTCCCGATTACTGTATTCCGAAGCCATGATAATCGATAAAAAAAACAAAAATAATAACAACAAAATAATAATACAACGATTTGATAACTACGACTTGCGTATGATGTAACCGACGACTTGAGTATACTTCCGAAAGCGTAGCAAGCGACTGAGTAAAACATAAAACTAAATTGTGAGCAAATTTTGGAAAAGGGTTATGCAATAATTAACAATTTTATTATGACTTATATTGTGTAAGTACCTACTAGTTAAGGATCTCAAACATTCTTATTCTAACTGGAAATAATGTTCTTTAAGTTAATATTAAACTTATTAGTTACATGCCTGTTAACTGGATATTAATTGAATCGAGCAAAGTTACGTATCTACTTAATAAAATTAAACTTACTATCTGACTGTGCAAGGCGCCTTTCTTGGATTGTTAGACATAGGCCTCACTTACGGACCTCCATGACAAACGGCCCAGGGCCAACAGGTCAATTAAATTACATTTAGCAAATTCATTTAATTCAGGAAAGGGTAAGATGATGGAATGATAAAATAATTTTAAATGGAAAATGTTCATCGAGATAGATTCCAAACAAATTACGTAATAATAACTTATTTGTTATAGTTAAGAATACACTTTTAAACTTTCGCGTACCAGCACACATTAAATTGCATCAGCGGGTCAGTCTGCCCGCGACTACGACCGATGCAACTCGGTCGAAACGTCGGGTTTAAAAGGTATGCTTAGAATGTCTAACTAAGTAGTTATGCGTTAAATCCCGTTTAAATATGTGTAAAAGTTAAGAAATTATGTAAATTATCATTTAAATTATCAATTCAAAAATGAATAGTGCAGTTTGTGACAAACATCCCCAAAAGCCTGCCTACTTCGATCTGATTAGCGCACGTAGTTCTTTTGAGTGGTCAAAAGACCAACGCCAATCAAATTTTGGTACCTACGCAGGTCGCAGGCCGTATTGCGGCAGGCAGATCGAATAGCGAAGATGCGACATTAGCAATTAGTTAGTAGGCTGCCTATCTATCCGCCGCACAAGTTGATGAACCGCCTCTGTTCTAGTGGTTAAATTATGGCAAGCCCGGTCTGAGAATCCAGAGGTTCCTGTTTCGATGCCCAGCGGAGGGTAAATTGTATTCGGTTTGGTTGGTGGAAGGGCTTGTTATAAGTCCGCCTAGCTAGCCACAACCATCTTATTTAAGGCTGTCGTCATACAATGTTGAATCCAAGGTTGGTAGGTCAACGAGACGCCGTCGACGTAGAGAAAGAATGAATAGTATAGAATAGAATAGAATGAATAATAATAAACCAATGAATAATAATAATGAAATTAACCCTAGTTATTATGCACCTACACACATCAAATGGGGTCTCTCGGAGGACGGAGATTCGTAGGTAAAAAATTGCTCTCTGAAATGTTTACAATTACTCTCTACAATTGATAAGAACGGCCATTTTGTTAACCCCAGCAATGAACTCAAATGTCTCTCTCTTAAAACAGCTGACCGCCAGGGCTACCACAGCGTAATTTCTTTTGAAATGTTATAAAATCTGTTATAAAGCTGTTATAAAGCACACCCCTCACGATTGCTCTGTCTAGACGTGCCCGTTGGCCGACTGTAAGAATTATACTTTGTGGACTTGAAGCACAGACTGTGCTTCAAGTCCACAAATTAGTTTACAACGACATCCGTGATGTTGAAGTTCCCGCCACATTCGAAACATAATTCGTAATGGAATGGACAATAGCACACGAAAGACATCGGACAAATAATGTTTGCGAGGGATGGAATTCTAAACTAAACAAACTAATAAATAAAAACTATAATAATTAAAGTTTCTTACTGTCCTGAAAGAAATCTCATACGAAAATATTGAAGGAAACTTCCAAAAGAAAACAGACGAAGTAATAGTAATATTATTTTGAAACACTCATTTGACATTCATTGACATTCATTTCATTTAATTGTTTTTCGACATTCACTTGCTTTCCCAATATTCACTTATTTTTTTTACTTACTTCTTATAAGGGACGGGGTGGGACTGCGAGTCATGAATCTTAAATGCCACCCTCAGTGGGACTTGTAGTGGGACCACAAACCCTAACTTGGTGGGGCTACGAGTCCGGTGGGACAAAATTGGTTAAGGAGTTAAGGCTATAGTCCACCACGCTGGCCCAATGCGGATCGTGGGACTTCGCATGCCTTTGAATAAATTATTTCTCAGGTATGCAGGTTCAAGATGTTTTCCTTCACCGTTCGAGAGCAATCGGATAAATGTAATAAGTAATTAAGAAAAACTACTTGGTACGTGGTCAGTCTAGAGCTCGAACCCGGGCTTCCCGATTGGGATCCGGCGTCTTAACCAAATCATTGGTACATAGTCAGTTTAGGGTTCGAACCCGGACCTCCCGATTATGATCCGGCTTCTTAACCTCAGAGCCACCAACCCTTCTCGAGTATAAAATAGGTATCCATATTCATCATAAAAACATTTGCCCCTAACGGAATTCGAACCCACGACCGCTGACGTGGCAGGCAGGGTCACTTACCACCACACCAAACGTGTTGTCACAACTTTAATGCAGACATAGTCACAGGTCATTTATATTTGACTGACGTATCGTGTCGCGACTCGCGACGCGTCAGAACGGAATCGGTTTCATACATACATTGTTTCATACATTTTTAGATCTATATTTTTATGTTGTGACTCAAAATCCGCCTTTAATGTTGAAAGTAAGTAATTAAAACCAACCTATTCTATTCTATAAATTCATCCAAATAAGTAGGTATCTATAATGTATACTTAAAAGAGTTTCATTAGGTAGTAGGTACCCATACGTATGGGGTATCTATGGATAGGTCTTCAAAAATGATATTGAGGTATCTAATATAATTTTTTTCTAAACTGAATAGTTGAGACTCCTAAAGTGGTAAAATGTGTGTCCCCCCCCCCCTGTAACTTCTAAAATAAGAGAATGATAAAATAAAAAATATATATGATGTGCATTACCATGCAAACTTCCTCCGAAAATTGGTTTGAACGAGATCTAGTATATAATGTTTACTTATCAATAACCCTTTTTTTTAATTACACTATTATTAAAATATCGATCAAACTTACAATGAACTACAAGAACTTTTATATTATGCTTGTCTTCGCGACGCTGCGACTCATGCGACTACTAATAACTAGTCTTATAAGCTTCCCATCAATAAAATCAATTGGGTACCTAATTGAAACTCAAAAATGTTTCTCAAGTGCTGTTTTTACCTTCTAGGTGGACTTGTTCGTCTCAAACCATTGTAGTACCTATACACTTGTGCGAGGAAGTGATGCCTTCACCGGTGTTCTATGCAACGGTGCTGCCCTTGGTTTCGTGGCTCGTTCTGAAAAAGCTCGTCCTAGATCCTATATCCAGAGAGCGTCAAGAACGCGAACGGCAGCGGTCTATGGAAGCCAACTTCGAAAGGTAACTTTCTATAAGCTATTTATTAAGCAGTAATAGCATCATCATCATCTCAGTCAAAACACGTCCACTGCTAGAAAATAGGCTTCCTCTAAAGAACTCCATAACGACCGGTTTTGTTCTGCTCGCTTCCAGCATTTAGAAGCAACTGCAAGCAAATCGGGAAATACAACTAACCTAAACTGGGGTTTTTATTCTGTTTATTTATACTTGAAAACAAATAAGCTTTATTTTTTTTTTGAAAAATGCTGAATTGAAATTAAATGAAGTGAAAATGAAATGAAATGAGATGAAATGAAAAAATCTTTATTCAATTTAGGCATATAAATTGCACTTAAGAACGTCAAGTAGTTACATAAAAAACAAGTATATTAAAAAAATAATATAAGTACACCCAATAATACAAAAAATATATAATTTAATAAACAATACATATATGTAATGCGATTCTACTGCTGGTTTGGAAGGTTGATTCTGCTACGAAGACTCCAACAAGAAACTTAGCAGCTACTCTTTTTAACTAAGAGTTGTATATAAAAGTGTCACTACTAACAATGTGAAATAACATGCGCAGGCGAGCAGACTAAGATGACCACACATTCTCATTAAAATAATCATCAAATTTATAATAACTTTTTTCATTAGACCTTGTTTTATTTCTGTCTTAAACTTGTGTAGTGGCAATTCCGTTAGAGTGGAAGGCACTTTATTATATATTTTTATACATTTCCCAACAAAAGAATTACCGACCTTATTGAGCCGTAAGTTTTGGCATGGCAAGTTTGTTTTTATTTCTTGTGTTGAAATTATGGGTAAGTATTACTTTTTTTCGAATTTATTTAAGTTTTTATAAACATAAACAATATTCTCATAAATATACTGTAAAGCTACAGTTAAATAAATAAATAACTCTCTCAGCGTATCACGGGGTCTATAAACAGCTCGAATGGCTCTTTACTGTAACACGAAAATGGTTTCAATGTCAACCGCTGAGCCCCACAAAAAAATACCATATGACATGACGCTGTGAAAGTAACTAAAGTAAACCGATCTTGCCGTTTCTACATCAATAAAGTGATCTTATTTTTCTAACCGCATAGGCAGCTGAGCTAAGTCTTCCTGCCAAGGCAGCAATATGAGACCCCATTGTAATTTGTGATCCAAGGTAATGCCCAGGAAAACTGTCGAGTTCACTATTTCAACTATTTCATTGTTCATAGTGATACTGGTATTAACCTGCTTCACATTCGGCTTCGTGAATTTCACACATTTAGTTTTTTTTGCATTAAGCAGCAGGTTATTAGTGTTAATTAAACCAATGTAATATTTGCGAGAGAGTATTACTTTCGTCGTCAAATATTGCTCTATGTCTATCAATTTAAAAAATCAATGAGTTGTCATCAGCAAATAATACTATCTCACAAAGATCTTCGCTGTAGTAAGGTTGATCATTTACATAAATCAGAAATAAAAGAGGTCCTAATATTGAACCCTGGGGCATATCCATAAGTAACGGAGCGCCAGAAGAATCGGTACCGTTAATATTAACTTTTTGAACTCTGCCAGTGAGGTATGATTTCAATTTGAGTTGATTGTAGTGGTAATTGATACTGCGCATCTTGAAGGGTGATAGCGAAAGCAATCATCAAAAATATTTTCTTTATCGTCTATATTTTTTTTTTTTATTTGTAACGAGATATAAAAATTTTATTTACGATCAAGAGCTGTTAAAGCTATGTCGATTCTTAAGTGACTGTACTGACCACTAGAATTGTCTTAGCAATAACTATTATCGTAAACTAGTGGCCCGCTCTCGACTTCGTCCGCTTTAGTGAACGCCTATATCCCGTGACGGTTTTACCAGCTCGGATACCATTTTTTTAAATTATTTTTTTATATAGAACTCTTGTTCTGACAATTACGAACACAACAAAAAACATATATGAGCCAAATCGGTTGAGCCGTTCTCAAGTGATGCTATGACATACATGTGGCAATTTATTTTGATTATTATGTAAAAATAAATTACTGTACTATAAATTATTTGGTAGCCAATATTTCATCATGATCAGTTGAAATAGTATCAATATTGTTTTCTAAAGTTTACGCAAACAACACATTAAAATATCAATATATTTTTAGTATATATTTGTTTTAATAAATTGCTAATGGAGCTCCAGTCATAAGAAGATAGCTCTAAACAAGTATTACCTTTTATAAATGTGTGTTATTACCAGATTGCAAGAAATGCAGCGCCAAGCTAGAGCAACCGTCGAACTGATGAGGGAAACTTACTCCAGAATCAGAAGCGATGAAGAAAAGAAGAAAGGACTGGTAATCATCAAGGCGGTGTACGGAAAATTACCGTCAGGTAAGCTAAAATTCAAGTTTTAAATGTTTGAAGGTATATTAGCAGCCGCTACGTAAACTTATTTTTACTTATATGCTGGGTATGAAAAGAAGCTTAACGAAAACAAAAATTACGGATTGTTCTCATCAGTAATATTATTTTCTTGTATGGAGCCGAGCCATACCTGGGAACCTGATACCTACCTGGAATTCATACATACATCCATACGTGCCTGGGAATCGTTACTGAGGAACAAAGTCAAAACTTTTTTTTTTGGCTTTATAAGAAAACCAACTGCGTAACAATACAATACTTTCTTACATAGTACTTAAACTAATAGGTAAAGCTAATTACAGGTTTCCCTTACCATAATTAATTGCTTATGGCGTAAAAAAAATATATGTTGATACATTCTAATACCCATATAATATAAAAATCATAAACTAATCAATACATACATGTATATATATGTACATTAAATCCATACATACATATATTTTCTTAACTACAGTAAAAATTAGAGGTACTTATTCTTTATTTTTATTTTCATTTATATCTAGTTAATCATTATGTATATCTACATGGACATTGAGGAATAGTGAACTGCAACCTGCCATTCGTTAACTTATTACTACTATAATATATATATAAAATTCTCGTGTCACAAGTTAGTTGCCATACTCCTCCGAAACGGCTCGATCGAATTTTATTTGTCGGCGGCGAGGTTGGTTTGTAGATAGGACGGTCGAGCAAACTCGGATTCGTCGATAACACTGTTCATCTTGGACCTTCAAATAAAAGCGCAGTTGTATTTCTTACAGTCACTTTAATGTTATTTTAACATCACGATTCAATTATTTAGAAACAGTTGCCCGATGCAAATGGATTTTAGAAACGAAGTGAGTTCTGCGCGTGCGTACTCTCCGACCGCTCCCGTTCAAATGTCCTTAGTCCGTTGTCGCGCCAACTGACGTTGACGTTTCGCGTTTCTAAGCGATGCTAGCGTCACGTCTCCGACGTATTAAATGTTATTTAAAAATACCCTGAATTTTATAAACGAAGAGAGGAATTAAACTTAAAATATACACTACGATACAAAAATAAATTTACACTTCCTACTTCCTGCCTAAAAATACACGCATCAGGACCTCTAGTAATGTCCATTAAAATATACAATAAATTACCCGAAACAATAAAAAATATAACAATAGAAAAAACTTTTGTAAAACAATTAAAACAATTATTAAATAGTAAAAACTACTGGGTACTCCCTACAAGAATTTTTAGATGATGAAAACCTCAAATAACATTTTATCATATTAAAGTTGTTAATTTATGTATAAGCTAAATATATAGATTTATCTATACATGATTAATATAAACATAATAAACTAAAAAATTAAAAATTGTGTATACGAGCATAAGGTGACTCCTCGCCTCTCCTACTTGCCGTGCCCTACAGGGTCCATAAATGTACCTACTTATATTTTTAACATCTTTGTGACTTATGGAGTGCAATAAAGATATGAATATATACATATGTATATTCGGTAGATCGGACAATCGGTCGTAATCTATTTTTTATACCCCTAAGTATAAAATACCCACCCCAAACATGTTCTTTTTTTTTAATTTTTTTTTTTGGCTTAAAATATGTGGCATCAAAAAATACATACATCCCCAAATTTTCACCCTTCTATCAACAAACCCCTATATATCAGTTGTCTCCGCCAGGCGTCTACCGGTGTCACTTCTCACCCAGTAAACATCACGGAGTATGAATGATTATTAATAAGTCCCAAGGCCAAACGATGTCTATTTGTGGCTTAGATTTGAGCACATCATGTTTTTCACACTATACGTGGTATGCTCTCGAGTGGGCAAACCATCCACTTTGTTTGTGTTAGCTAAAAATGAGCTAACAAAAATATTGTACACACTGTAGCATTAATGGATTGATATTGTTTTTTAGTGATATTAATAGGAATAAATTATAATCATCATCAGCTCATTTTATGTCCCCACTGCTGGGGCACGAGTCTTCCTTATGGATGGATAGGGAGAACGGGCTTTTAAACCACCACGTGGCCCCAGTGCGGATTGGTGGTTGTTAACGACTGCTAATGCAAGCGGGACCAACGACTTTACGTGCCTTTCGAAGCACGGAGGAGCTCGAGATGATTTTGGTCACCCATCCAATGACCGGCCTTCGCGAAAGTTGCAGCGAAAACCTCAGCACCCGCAGACCGGGCGCGTTAACCACTGCTCCACCGAGCTCCTCAAATTATAATAATTAAATTATATTAAATTTAAAAAAAATGTTTAGTGTTTTGTTATTTTTATATTCCCTCATCGTTCACAGCACTCCATGCCTCTTTCACTCATATACCACATCCTCACACGCAATAAGTTAGTTATTTTTTTCTACCCTACAAATTCCCTAGAAGTCATTTGCAAAACAACGTTTACCGGATCAGCTAGTGTTACTATAATAATAAATCAACTAACAACAAATTACAGTACACTATTCCTCAATATTATTCAGCTTTTCTCTTAACTGTATTTTTGCTGTGAATAAATATGTCAATATCTTTAAATATCTTTATATATAAAAATCTTCTGTGCGTGTGATGTTATTGAACTCCTTCTAAACGGCTGGACCGATTTGAATGAAATTTTCTGTGTGTTCAAGTGGATTCGCGAATGGTTTAAATTTAAAATTGGACCCGGTAGGTGACGCTGCTATAGGGGTCCATCATGGGATACGGGTGTTCATAAGCGGACGAATGATTTGTTTGTTTTGTTGTCATAGAAACGTTAACTGTCAAAGCGGTACGAAGTCCGCCGGTCAGCTAGTCTTTATATGTAAAATCTTCTGTGCGTGTGTATGTTATTGAACTCCTTCTAAACGGCTGGACCGATTTAAACGAAATTTTCTGTGCATGTTCAAGTGGATTCGAGAATGGTTTAGATTTACAATTGGACCCGGTAGGTGGCGCTGCTATAGGGGTCCATCATGGGATAAGGGTGTTCTTAAGCGGACGAATGATTTGTTTGTTTTGTTTTCATGGAAACGTTAACTGTCAAATCGTTACGAAGTCCGCCGGTCAGCTAGTATCATTATAAATCTGTGGCAAACGGGAGATGAGTGCATTACGCGCGTAGTTAGTGCTTGTCTTGGGAGTAAGAAAAAATTTTTTTACGATTTTTGCGGAACCTGGTTAAGAAGGTTATTAGTAAATTTTCTTATAAAAGAACATTAGCATTTTTCTTCCATTTTCATTTAAAAGAGACGTTTTAAGTTACAAACCGCAATGAATATCGAAGGCACACAATGATGCGGCTCGCGGCCGGCCGCCTCGCATCGCACGCTCTACGCACACAAATAAATGAACGCGCGATCAGCTGTGCCGAACTGCCGACACTTGTTTACAACGCGAAGGTTTGTTTAATCACCCCTCCGCATTGGCCAACTTATGTATGTACATAACGGTTTCATCGGCATAATTTTAACTTACTATAATTGTCTGTATCATAATTTTAATAAGTGAAAAATGGATTCAAATCAAGAAAAATTTTATTTGTTGGAAGCTTATTTTGTAAATAACAAAACTTGTCTCTTGCTCTGGAGTGGTACAGGAATAAATATCTGACAAGAGAACCCGACTAGAAAAGTTGTTCATAACATTTTGATAAATCTCGTCGAATGTGGCAGTTTAAAAAAAAAATTGTCCGCCTATCACATTCACACATTCATTCATCACATTATTTAAGTATAAAGAACCGATACGCGTAAAAAAACCACATGGGAAAGGTCTTCTCTGTTATAGTGTTATTACCCTATTAAAATGTATGGAAAAAGGTTTCTTTGATTTGTGGGTGTTCTAGTACTCTAACCTCAGTTGGTGTCAAAGAGTGTTTTAATCCTTTATAGGAATGGGATCGGTTGGCATTAAAAAATAACTACTTAATTCTGACGATTTTCTCGCTGACTGTACATACATACATATTTTTATCAAAAATCTGTGAATGTCGATTGTCATCACTCAAAAAGTTGGGATAGGTCTCCTAAGATCATTTTCGCGTATCAGCAAGGGATCTGGTAGCTGCCCTTAACTAAATAATGCTTAAATAGTTTTTATGAATAAGGGGGTAATTGTATTTTAAATTTGAAGCTACTAGAGTGATGTATTGTGATGATAATGATGATGCTACTAGAGTGATGATTTGATGTCTACTAGAGTGCCTTAGAGTTTTGATGATCGGTCAGTCAGTGAGTGAGTGAGTGACAAAATTAAGAAACTTTGACTAGTTATATTTCTTAAACTACTAGTTCAAATTGAATGAAATTTGAAATATATCGTATTTATACAATGCCTGCTTGGTTACTGAAAATTCAGGCTTCTAGTTTTATCCACAACGAAGTTATAGGGGGTCGAAAATGACCTGAACTGTTGCGAGAAAAGGATGATACGCCGTGCCGCTTTTTTGCTCGATTTGGCGGGGGCACTACTGTACCCCCAGTTAATGCTCTTATAACTTTTATCCTCGTCGCCAGTTGTAGAATACCAATACACTGGCTCACTGTCGCACCAAGTACTCTCTCTGCAGACGTTCATGCTATTTTGTCGCTCTCACTCGACAGGCTGACAGCTGTCATGCTACTTGTGCACATGAGACAATGGACTGTATCTATTATATATGTATTGTGTGTATTGTATTTAAGTTTTTTTTTTAAATATACGTTTTAAAAAATTCATACAAAATTGCAAACATGACCCTGTTTGCAATTTTGTATGAATTTTTTTTCAAGCGAATAAAAAGTTTGCCCCTAGTAAAATGAAGGACTACGAAATTTTGCGAATGTTTACAGGGAAAGATAGCATTCGGAAATGGCTATACAAGAAAATAAAAATATCAGAAAATACATGTAAGGTCCCGTTCCCACTACGCCGGACGGGCAGATTTGGCGGAAACCGGACACCGGACAGAGGTGTTCACATTACACCGCCTACACCGGACCGGCAGATTTGCTGCCATTTTAGCGGGCATTTGAAAATTTTAGCGCCTAGCGGATAATTTATATTTATTATTATTATTATTATCTCTTTTATTTATTTTCTTTCTTAAAACTAGATTTTTACAATATTTTAATATAAAAAAATAAAACATTATAAAAACCTAATCCTAGAGTACCACCAGCAACGGGGCAGGGCCCAAGCTACCGGTGGTCAGGGCTGCAGAGTGAGGAACCTTCTGACAATACGTGCCGTGTCTAGGAGTACTGCCTTTTGCATCTGACCCTTAACCCAACCTTTCAGCGAGAGCCTCTCTAGGTGTTGATCGAGGCTCTTCGCTATCAGACCGTTTGCCGAAACGACTATCGGTACAATAATGGTTGAATCCACATCCCACATGGCGGTAACCTCGTGAGCCAAGTCAAGGTACTTACTGAGCTTGTCCTTCTCGGCTTTCACAAGGTTCTTATCATGAGGTATGGTGATATCTACCAGTATTGCCCGGCGCTGGGATCGGTCGACCACCACGATATCAGGCTTATTGGCGACAATAGTCCTGTCCGTAATGATAGAGCGATCCCAGTAAAGCGTTGCATGACCATTTTCGAGTACTGGCGCAGGTGCGTACTTATAGTACGGCACCTCCGATTCAACAAGGCCATATCCAAGAGCAAGTTGCTGGTGAATTATTGTGGCTACTTGGTTGTGTCTGTGCAAATACTCTCCGTTAGCAAGATGAGAACAACCAGAAATAATATGTCGGAGAGATTCACCTGGACGGCGGCATGCCCGGCAGATGTCGACCGTACCGTCCCTCATAATATATTTCCGGTAGTTATTCGTCTTGATAACTTCATCTTCAATAGCACAGACAAAACCTTCGGTTTCCCCAAAGAGGTAACCGAAACGTAGCCAGTTCACCGAGGCAGGCAAATCTACATCAGGCCCAGTTAGAGCCCGATAGTAGCGCCCGTGTAGCAAGCACCTTGGTCTTCCATATTTCCTCGCGATCGAGAGTGCTTAGCACCACTGGTTTGCGCCAATTTTCTGTTGCCAAGGACAGCGGCGTAAAGTGTCTATCAACAGCCACGACATCCAAATGCATCCCGCACGCACTGTTAAGAAAATAATCCCTGAGACTGCACACCTCACGGTTATGTAGGTCCTTGGCATTTAAAAAGCCGCGACCCCCACATCTCCGCGGGATGTACAACCTCATAACAGATGTGCGCGGGTGTAGCATTCTGGAAGTCGTGAGCATTTGACGGACTCTTCTATCCAAGGCGTCCAATTCGGTCTGAGTCCATCTTAGTATGCCAAAGGAGTATGTTAGCAAAGGCATAACCCAACCATTAAAGGCACGCGTCCTATTGCCACCCGATAAAAGAATGTTAAGTACTTTTCTCAGGCGGCAAAAGAAAGAGATCTGATGTTTATCGTATCGGAGAGTTGTAAATTGGTTGAATTTACTACTCTCCCACACTGTACATGCATAACCGCACATTTATCCACCCCAAACTCCATCTTGATGGCACTGCTGAAAGTCTCAGTAATTTTCATAATTTTTATTATTATTATTATTAGCTCTCTTACCTCTTTTAGTTTTTAAATTTAATTATTATAATAAAGTTTATTTTTCACTGATTAAAACAAATTCGTTCTTGTTTTATTTTTACAAGCTTTTATTTAATTTGCACTCTTCGTATGTAACTATGTAAGTATGTAAGTTGGCCGTCAATATTTGCAAACTATTTTTCGACCATTGGTGTCCGATTAAGCTGAAATTTTGCATACACCTTTAGTTCTGGTGACAATAACATGTGAAATGCTCAGTATTGTAATAATTTCAATATGGCCGCTGATCCAAGATAGCAGATTGCAATTTTTTTCTAAATTCCATTAATATGGGTATCAAATGAAAGGGCTTGAAGAGTAAAAAACGATAACATTACACTAAATTCAATATGGCTGCCGCTGAATTTGGCAAGTCAGATGTAGACAGAGGTGACGTAGTAGGGAACGCAACGGTCGTTAGTAGACTGTATTTTCTGTTATATAAAAAAGTACGAAGTTTTGGAGCTTCGGGCTTCTGGGCTTGCCCTAACCTCAAGCCCTGGGCACGCCACTGACATTACTATATGTCGTAACGTTTCCATGACAACAAAACAAACAAATCATTCGTCCGCTTAAGAACACCCATATCCCATGATGGACTCCGATACAGGCTCCAATTGTAAATCTAAACCAATCTCGAATCCACTTGAACACACATAAAATGTCATCCAAATTGGTCCAGCCGTTTAGAAGGAGTTCTATAACATACACACGCTCAGAAGATTTTTATATATAAAAATGTACTGTTTCTAGGTGCGTCGAGCCACGAGATAGCTATGGTGGAGGAAAATGGAGACACTGCCTCGTCACCGGAGTCACCTAGCCTGTATAGCGAAGTCATTGACGTCACTATACCGATACAGTGTCTGGTCAAGGACTCTCGGCTAGAACTGCTGGAAGCTTGCAAGGTAATGCAAATAAAAAGATTAACTAACAAATAGTATATAACATAAATGCACACCCAAAAGTAGTTTAAGAATCGGGTTAGTTAGATTAAGAATTGTTTTCCTATTAAGATAAAAACTAAGGTAAAAGCTATCATTGCTTCATTGATTGGTTGTAGGTAAACTAACAAACCAAATTAAAAAGTAAGTCAAGACAAAAAGGCTTTTAAATGTAAGACCTACTACAGTGTCAATGCGAGCTGCGGCAAAGCCGAGACACACACACGGGAATCCGATTTAGGAACTAATTCGTCAAGCAGAAAGAAAGTTCCAATTGGTCAAGTGTATTTTTACCGCGTGTTTTTGTTCTCATTTGTCAAGCAATGCAAAAGTAATAATTACTCAAGTCCCAATTTTGTTTCGATTTGCCAAGCCTTAATTTTGTTTCAACTGGTCAAGCCAATAAAAAGTTCTGAATTGTCAAATGTTTTTTTTACTTAAACTCAATTTTCAGTGAAAATTTTTCACGTAACCTACGGGAGTAGGGCAGCTAGTATTTCTGTTGTCCAATAAAAAAATAATAACCTCGAAATTATCACCTCAATCATCAATCGAAATCCCCTCAGAATATGACTTACTTTCTGAACTGAAGATAAACAAAAAGTATCAATGTATTAATAAATTATCTACTTGAGATAAGTTTCGGTGTCCGATTCAATCTGCAATAAGTTTTTGTTATAAATTGCTAAATTAAAAAATGGGTTAAAATTTATATTTAATCAATATTTTTTTCTGTGAGGATCTGAGGACTTTTATAAAAAGTTCAACTTTGGATAGCATAGGCTTGTTAGTCGTACTTGCGGTTTGATACTATGCAATTCCTGTTTTTTATACAGGCCACCCTGTCAACAAAAGTCACGACGCAAAAGTCACGACGGGGGTTCAAATTGGTTATAACTTTTTATTTTTTTAAATTCATCTTAATTATTATGAGATAATAAAAAAAAACACTCATGGAGATATTTTTGAATAAAGTTTTAAAAATTACATCACGTAAATGACCACCATTTTCAGATTCACAAAGGCGGGCTCTTTCGAGAGCAATTCTCATTACTTTCCTCAGAACATAAATAGTTAACAACTGCATTTCAGCTCGGATGTTGACCTTCAGCTGCTTGATTGTCCTGGGTTTATTAATGAACACCTTCTCTTTTAAATAACCCCAGAGAAAATAATCTGGTGCTGTTAAATTTGGGGAACGAGCGGGACAGTTAAATGTTGAAAATCTCGAGATTAAACGCTCGCCGGAAGTCTCTCTTAGGACGGTCATTGTAACTCGAGCCGTATGCGCTGTGGCTCCATCTTGTTGGAACTACATCTCTGGACTATCAACAAGAGCTGGCACTAAGAGATGTTCAATTAAATTGCTATATCTCAAGCCATTTACAGCTACAGCGTTTCTGTCGTCTTCTTCAAAAAATAGGGCCCAATAATCCTTTGTTACATCAAACTGCGCACTAGACTGTACTCTTGATGGGGTGTGATTCGTGCTGGTGGACTTCTCTTGGATTTTCCGTACCCCAAATTCTGCAATTTAGTTTGTTAATGAAGCCGTTCAAATGGAAATGAGCTTCATCACTCATTGAATATTGTCTAAGCGTTGATGTTTCCGGATTCTCCTCTACACTCACTTGCACTCGCTAAATTTTGTCTGCACTTCGAGCAGAACGTGGTCTTCCAGTTCTTGGGAGATCGGCTACTGAACCTATCTGCAGAAAACGTGCCGCCAAGCGTCGAATCATGTGTTCAGAGGGAGAGTTACGCACACGGAAATGGCGGCGATACGCTCGCTGAGTTTGAATTATCTACTGATGATGTTGAAAATAAAACTCTATGATTTTGGTACGTTTAATAACGGTAAAATTATCCATGCTGAATCTCCAAAATGGATTTTATAATTTGTGAAAACAAAAGAATAGTAAATGTCAGTGCAAATGTCAGATTTTAATTTTTAAACCCCGTCGTAACTTTTGCGCCACCCAGTACTAAGTACTGTTCACGAAAGGCAAATAGCCCATATACATTAGATACTTATCACCGGTCACACATGGAATGTAACGTAATAAGCTCGTTAATAATTAAATCGACTTGCATTAAATAATGAGGAAATTTTATCGATAAAATGTCTAAATGTGACAACATTATCTTCTACACAAACACAACGCATCGAAGCAGTCGGAAAGGTAGATCTTGTTAAATTATAATAATCATTTATTTCATGATTACATTCTGTTAAAATATCATGTCAAATTATAAATTTCAAATATACTTACAAAATCTGTGAAAAACTTCCGTCAAATTACTTTAACTTAAGGCCAACACGGTAAGCAAGTACGAACGAGTATCTCATATCAATTATTTATTACACAAATAGTACCTAATATATAGGAACTTACCTATAATGCAAAAATGTATAGATATACATAATTACTACCTACTCACATTAAAATGATCTTCGCAACAATGTCTACTTGTTTTGGTAGATAACGTCTCCTCCCTTCTCATCAAGTTACACCACTTGTTTCTTAGTTTTTTTGTCATTTGGAACATGAAAAAGTACTTTTCCTGTGTGCTAATTGTTGCAGTAACTAGTACATAAAGGCACTATACAATATCTATATGGTATTTTTTTTCCATATTTACCAAATTTAAACGAAGATAATTAAAGTAACGCAAAAAATGCTTCGGATACTGCGCGCGAACGAGCAATGATATCTGGACAGGCGATGTGACGTCACGCGCTAAGCGGTCAAGCGCGATCTGGATTTAAGAACTCCCAAGTTCAAAAAATTTTTAAAAATACAGTTTTAGAAATATAATATGTATAATTCTTTCACTATTATTATTAAGTTTTTAAGTTTGATTTTTCTACTTTTTTTCTTTCTGCTCGACGAATTCATTTCTAAACCGGGAGTCCATCAATACCTAGTTGCAGCCTAGGCTTGTGTGTTCTCAAATATTGCGTGGAATTCAAACCAAGTAGTGTAGTATGTACGAATAAAATATCATTTTCAGAATCCAAAATGTTTTTTTACTTTAAAATCATATTTCCGAGCATGTTTGAGATAAATTAATAATTAATTAATTATCTCAAACAAAAATCTGGTTTTTTATAACAATTATACAATCTGTTTTTTTTGTTACCAATTTTAAAAGTGACAGTTAAACGCCTCGGTAGACGAGTGTGGCAATACGCACAGCCCCAAAGCCGTAAGGGTAAGATCGGTTTAAATCCTAGATAAGGCAAAGTGTGTTTCGGATGCATAGCCCGGGTTTGTGATCACCAGCTCGCATTTGGCCCAATACCCAATTGTAGCGATGGCTTCATTACTATGATGGAGGCCTTAGCCCAGCTGTGGGACAGTACATAAGCTACTTATTTGTAAAAAAGGACGCTGTAAAAGAAAAGGAGAAAAGAAATGCCCTTACTGAGTTCTTTTGCCGGTTCTTCTCGATACAAGATCACCTGAAATAAGATTAAAGCTATTACCTGTCTGTAGTAAGCAAGCACATTCTGCTTGGTTGCTTAGATTGGCAGTTTAATTTTAAAAAATACGTATTGTTTTTAATACATTTCATTATAATTTTTATATAATTATTCCAAACATAATTTTTAATAGACTTTATTTAGGTTAAATGATGGATGACACATGATCCTACGGTCTTTGGTACTTTTGTGCAACTAACTACACATCGATGAAATGTGAATCATCATCATCATCAGCTCATTTTATGTTCCCACTGCTGGGGCACGAGCCGTCCCTATAAATGGAAAGGAAAAACGGGCCATAAACCACTACGCGGGCCCATTGCGGACTGCAGCCGGAACCAACGGCTTTACGTGCCTTCCGAAGCACGGAGGTGCTTGAGATGATAAATTTTAGTCACCCATCCGATGACCGGCCTTTGCGCAAGTTGTTTAACCTCAGCACTCGCAGACCGGGCGCGTTAACCACTGCGCCATTGAGCTCCTCAAATAATCGCCCGCTAATAATAAATAAATAGTAAATACTTTTCTCTATTGTTTATGTTTTATACAATACCTACACTAAGTAGTTCGCGTTTATCCCCGTTACAGAACTTTGTTTAAAATGGAACGTGAAAGTTTAAACGTGTATATTATGTTTTGTTGACAGTCCGAGCTGCCGGGCTTCTTCGACCCGTGCGTGGGTGAGGACAAGCACCTGACCATCCACTACATGTTCCACAACAACTTGCATGCATGCACGGTGGCCGACTCCCAGGCACTCGCGCTGCCACGCAACAGTCAGTATCAGATACCAATTATTTGGATTATTTTTAACCCTGAGAAACGCATTCCGCGTTCCACGATGGTACGTGAGTTTTTATTACCCTTGCTGGATCAAATCCCATACGCTAGAGTGAGGCGAAGTGACATCCAGGGGCTCTACCCAAAACTACCCCTCAATAGCGACAATGTCCAGTAATCTGGGCAACCTTGAGCTAAACGTGCGGGGCAGATGTTGACTCGCTTGGGAGGGAGAAGTACGGCATGTACGGCTTCTCGTCCCTGCCCGTCGTCGGCGCGGCTCTAACACGAACTTCTATCAAGATTTTTTAGTTTGGTCGTGATACCGTCATGAAAAGACGTCTATTTTTTTGGTTTATGGGAAGTATGAATGACTGGTGTAAAGGGGATATTAAACGGAAAGCGTTCTCTAGATGGAGCCACTAGCACACTCCGTTTAAAAAAGTAAAACGGTAACGATACCTATGTGAATAACACATTTCGTAAAATATAATATGTCAAGTATTCTGGTAGCGCCTCTAGTGCTCTAAAAAATTGCAGCATTATTTCCTTTTGTTATTTCGTTTTGAACTCATTGATGGTTTTTGCAATAATATACTATTGAGTCGTTATTTGAGTAGACAAAAAGCATACTTTCGATGTGATAAATATTTTTCATTAAATCGCGTATGAAGCTGGTTTAGCGCCTTATTTAGTGCACGAAAGTTATATAAGAAAACGATTTATAATTGCTGCTAGTGTAAAAATATTAATACTTAACTACGCTTCAAGCAAAAATGTTCATGACTGATGTGCAAGACTTTGTTAGATAGGAGCAATAAAACTAAATCATGGTGCTGCAGGACTTGTCGACCGAGAATAGCCAGGAACCCTAGATAGGGCTTGGAAGTCGAGATCTGGGCAGCTTCGGGTGAGCCGTTGGTTATACCTCTTGATCTCGGCGAGTTATTTAGTAATCTTTTATTTACTAGCGCGTTTCATAAGGATCTATAGCTATAATCAGTGTTACATTACACCTAGGTTAGATTCTGTTGTTTTAAAACGCCTACACAATCGTGTGTCGGTGTCCTATTATCAAAATCAGACTACCGACACATTATTGACACGTTATTAAACGAGTAGACTTGTGGCCATGATTCGAAAGTGACTCGATGGTACATTGTTATGTTAATTTTTCCTTCCAGATCATAGAATAAAAAATCGTTCCTGAAATTTACGACAAAGGCGGTGGCGGTGACAACGCGCCAACAGCCACCATCTTCGAAAATGAATAAGCGTTTAAAATGTCGATGCGTTCGGCCATGCGGAATCCAGAAAACTGTTGTTACCAACACTTGAAGGCAGCTAGAACATTCCATTGTATGACGAAACACTAGCGAAGTCGTTGTTATCCTGCCCTTAGTATCAGAACATTCCGTACATAAGTTAACGTAAATGCTCTTTCTTCGTGAATTCATCGTATTTATTGTTTTGATAAAGCTTACGTAAACTCTATACATTAGAATGAAACACTTTTTATCAATCTACATGCGTTCCTGTGACCACCTAAAACGAAAGGATTGTCAAGATAAAAAATATGTCAAACTAAACTCGAGTAGATTCGTAAAAAATCTTTCACTTCATCGTAAATACCAAATGGTAAAATTAGACACTTCACCAACATATCTAAAAAAGATGTTCATTAGACTTTCAGGTCCCACATTGGAACACAATGACTGGAAATTAAAAACCGGTATCGGTAATAGGTATTGATTTAAGAGCTTCGCAGACAGAGCAACATTGATCTCCATATTGTGGAACGGGCAACTCGCTGCTTCCACATAACCTAAAGAAAGTGCGCAGACATTGCTATGTCTGCGCAGTTTGAGTTGTTACTCTAGTTGCGAGTTTCGATGATCGACAACAGTTTTCTGTTGCAGCTGATGATTGTATCAGTTTTACATTTCCGCAGCTAGCAACTGTCAAATTTGTACTATTTGTGTCAAGTAGCTGGTTTCCCGAACTGGCAATCAGTGACTGATTTTAAAAGTTTATATAGAATAACGGCCAGCGTAAACTGTTGCTGCAACTTACAAACTTTAAAGAAAATTAAAAAAAAGTTGATGGTTTCTTCAACTATGTTGATAATTTCTACAATTAAAGTTGCTCTGTCTGCTGTCTGTCTTAGTACGTGAATCGACCCACCGAGGTCATTGTTAAAATTAAAATTTGGTCTCACAGATCCAGTACAGTGTCAATAAATTTTGTCTTCATTCAATAATGGTCATAACTGGTCATTGTATTTGTGGGGCATTATAATAGAATTTTAACGACAACATATTTTGCTGCCTAACATTTTATAACGTCTTCCATGAATGCAATAATGTAGGAGTATATTGTTCTATGAGTTATAGTAACAGGTACAGATGTTTATCTACTTATGTTGGTATGCAATGTTATGCAGCTAGTAATTTTCCAGAATAATATTTAACACAATATAATTCTTAAAAAGTGCCTTGTTTAATATTTTTATATATTAAATATCTTTTTAAACGAATTGATATTCGCTATAGGTTTTGTTCTTGCAACTCACAATGAGTAAGTCGTTGTTACTTGTATTTTAAGCACCTAGTCACAAATATTTCATATTATGACTAGCATCCTGTTCTGACCAAAGACTTAGTATGTATAGTAGATAAATTGTGGTTATTAAATAAAAAATCTTTTAACAACTTTATCTTAGACCATATAGCCAATGGATGTGGCAAAGCGGTAAATGACTGAAAAATATTTTTTGCCACTTTTAGCGGGAGGCGAGGTAAACACGTACAGCACACTACGAAAATATGAGTAACGCGCACAGATACACCTCTTTCTATTGCTATAAACGCACACTACAAAAAAACGAGACCATAAACAAAAAACGCCTACACACCCGACCAATTATCGTGTAAATATGCAATTGTTCATATTCGTATACATAAAGAAAAGTTAGTGGGGGGACATTAAGAACGAATGGTAATGCGTTCTTGATGACTGAACAAAATGTTGAATGTGAAATCATTCAGACTATTTTTTACTTCAGCAAAAAGCACTGTTTGTATTTAAGGGGGTGCCGCGTGGAATTTCGAAAATTTACGTGTTTTTAGTCACTGGTGCTAGGCGCTGAATAGGTCATATAAATTAAAAGGACTAGTGTAGGTTAGCTTGATCCTTTTACAAGGCCACGGTTGTCTTGGAATTTGAAATAAATACCCAGAAACTGCATGAACAATACGTAAAAGTAATGATATCTAAAAACTTATTTCTTAAAAAAATATAGCACAAATGAAACAATGATCCGACATCAAAATGTTTGTGTTGATATTCCGCAGGCCACTGTTGTCTTATTTTTCACTAAAAAAATATGAATATGAAAATATTAAGACTTTTATTATTTTTTACACAAACGCCTATGATTTTACGAAAATAAACATTGCTCTTATTAAATCACCAGCCTACTCTGTACAGATATTAGTGTGCGTGCGTATTCGTAGTCGTGCGCCGTTGTCACACCACTGCCACGCGCCGCTCGCTCGCTATCATAAATAAACTTGAAACTCGCAGTTTTGCGTCCGCGCTGCACCCCCTTAAGGTAATTAGTAAATTTCATGAAAATCAACCGTAGTAGTAGGTACTGATTTCGATTATTTCTAAAAACAAGATTATAAAGAGGCAATGTTTGTAAGTGTGTTTGTAAGTTTATAAGGGGTAATCTCTGAAACTAAATAAATTTATTTTATTTATTTGCCATTTACCTAAGTAATCCTTCGAAGAGATGCACTAAACACAAAAAAACTGATAGTTGAACGCAGTTCAGTGGCTAAGAAAAACATACATTCATTCATATCAATCATTCATTCTAAAGACTTTTACTACGAGCGATCTACCTCTGTGCCACTGTATTTTTTCTATCGTTTTCTTGTTGCAACGGCTGTTAGGTTTTTTGGAGATTGTGCTTGGAGACAAACTTAATAGTTAATAAGAATATCATATATGGTAGGAAACGCTATGTTCCCGCAAATTTAAAGTGGCCGATCGCCTTTTACACGAAAAAACAGCACAATTAACCATTTTTTTCGGAGCAACGGACACAAAACGATGCAAAATGGCAGCGGACTCGGGTCAACTGGTTTTGTATAACGCATATGGTCATATGGCCACGTATTTTGGCAGAGGGGATTTGTCCTGCTTGCCAAGTCCATTGGTTATATGGTCTAAGAACTTTATAGATGTGACAGAACTACGTTTTTCTTATCAGGATCGTTATAAATAGCATGTTGTAAAACAGCTCCTCTTAGAAGATGAAACAGAAGACTATTTTTCTGTAGTTGTTTGTAAGCTATTGTTATGATAATAATGTTAAGACGACGGAAAATGTTCTATTTATTAGATTCGAATTATTAAATTGTTACGTTTTAATGCAGTGATATTCGACGATTACAGATTTATTGTATGTTAGGGAAGGTACAGTAAAGTTTAACGCATATTGAATTGTTGATTATCATATAAGGTCATGCTGGGCTATTCTGCCTTAAAAAAAGTGACGTGTGAAATTCAAATCTTTGCTATTTCGCTACAGCAAGAAATAAATAAAAATAAAAAGCATTTATTTGTTAATGGTTACGCTGTATTACTTCTGTAGAAAATCAATAATTTATGTAACAACCAA
The DNA here is from genome assembly GCA_963082485.1 of Eudonia mercurella. Taxonomy (NCBI): domain Eukaryota; kingdom Metazoa; phylum Arthropoda; class Insecta; order Lepidoptera; family Crambidae; genus Eudonia; species Eudonia mercurella. The sequence continues at coordinate 11,422,288 of OY720022.1, read as the reverse complement.
GAAACTTTATAAAAAAATCTGGAAAACGGCGGAAAAACCCCGCTGCCTTTTTCGACTTTTGATTGTATCTCTGCCATCTATGAATCTATTTAGAAAATACTTAGTGGCTCATAAAATTCACGGTGGAATACATGCTATTCTAAGCTTAACAATAAGCTAGGATGTTTTAAATTCCTTTAAAATATATTTTTTCTTTTTTTATATTCATAGCTCGGCAAATGACTCCACTCCACCTGATGTTAAGTGGAAACGGTGTTCAGACGCAAGGACAACTGGCGCAGCGTGAAAACAACGCAGCATCAGCCACCCTCACCCTGCCGGCCCACAAGGTGCCTCTTCACGCCTCGTTTAAAGGACCCCATGTCATAGGAAGAAGGGAAAACGTGTGCTGGCAGACTATTCCATCTTTTGGAAGTGCGACAAAGAAACGAGTTACCAAATTTCTTTGTGCGCGATGGAATGTTCGAGACAGTACAGCGGTGACTTCGGAGAGCAGCACGCGTACTCCTATGGAGGAAGGAAGAAGTTGGGATAAGGTCAAAGAGTTCTTCAGAGCACTCGCCGTGGTATAAGCGGTAGAAGACGCTGAGTGACGCTATATCTCTACGCAATTGCAGGGGCTCGAGAGCATAGTGACCTCTGCATTGCCGATAATGCGTATAGCGCGCCGCTGCAATCTGTCTAAAGCATCAAGAAAGTACTTTGTGGAACCGTCCCAGAGGTGCGAACAATACTCCACGCAAGACCGCACCTATGTCTTGTACAAAAAGCACAACTGAACTGGCGTGAAGAATCGCCTCACCCTGTACAGGACACTGAGTTTACGTGACATTGTTTTTATCATGGCTCCGATATAGACCCTCTGGTTCAGATCGCAGCGAATCTCCACACCGAGCATGTTAATACTGTTCTGCAGGCCGAGTGATGTGCCTTGAAGAGAGGAATGGCGACTTTTTTTTGCCGTGAATGCGCCTACCTGTGTTTTCTTGGCATTGAACTCAACAGGGTGATCGAAGCCCCATTAAGATATGAGGTCCAATACCCGATTGAGCTCAATAACAAGATTTACTCGTTTCTCTTTAGTCTCGTCCTGCCCAGCCGCTGGGTGACCGTTATACCCACCGTGCACTGTACTATCATCTGCATAGCAATGAATATTTCCAAGTGGAAGCATATCATTGATATGCAGAAGGAACAGTGTGGGGGATAGAACGGACCCCTTAGGGACACCAGCGTTCACTGACATAACCGCGAAGCACATTCGTTTGAGAGTACTCGGATTCTACGCTCATGTAGAAAGCCAGCGACCCAGTTACAGAACTGGGGGCTTAGACAAGGCTTAGACAAAGTAACATTATAAAAATAGCGACAACAGAGCAGGCAGACAGTATGCCAAGAGCTTGGAGAGAAGGGCTTTGTGCCAGACCCGATCAAACGTCTTGGCTATGTCAAGGCTAACAGCCACCGACTCCCCACGCTTATCAATAGCCTCACCCCAGAGATGTGTAAGGAATAAAAAATAAGCAATGGCGGTACTTTATCACCACAGGTATTCGTTGCCAGAAGAATAGTTGTATTACTACGTCCAGGTCCACTAGTAGTTCTGGTTGCCTGAAATCCTTTTTTTCCGATTATTTTACCTTTTAGTGGATCCTGGCAAATCGAAGTTTCATCAAGGTTATTAATTTTGTTTGGCTTGTTTTGTCGGCCTAACTCTTCTACCATTTTCTCTAATAAGTCGAAGTACGCGTACACTATAAAAGGATCGCTAGCCTTTCGCCGCGATATCTCAACCGCTTGTGGTTTTTTAATAGAGAGCCCATTCCGTTTCTTGAACGCATAAAACCAGTTCCTTCCTGGCTATATCTATTATATCTCCTTTAAATGGTGTATTGATACAGTTTCGGCGTATATATTCTAAAATTAATAAAGAAGCTTCCTTGCGTGTCAAAGGAAAGCAATTTTTTTTCATTATGTGAAGACAGTTAGCCATACGTTTTTCTTGGTAAAATACTGTCGAATGACCAGCAGATACATGAAAACAATTTAGTCGTGTGTTAAGTGTTGACCTAGGTATGATATGATATTTCGCCGCTGCGTATGTGACTCTACTTCACTTGATGTTAAGTAGAAACGGAGTCCAGGCGCAAGGACAAGATGTGCGAAGCAATAAAATGATATCAGTTTATTGCTTCGCACATCTAAATCTTTTTGAATTGTAAGTTCTGAGTACGTCTTTTCTCTTTTCCGCTTGTAATGACTGACCATCTACAACAATAAATATGGCATGATAATATGAAAAGCAGCGTAGGTAAAATGCATGTAAAATGTACAAACGTAACGTATTTTGAAATATCATCGTCATCATCATCAACCTTTTGTCAGTCCACTGCTGGAAATAGGCCTCCACCATGGCTGAACACTTCGTAGTTTGCCGTGGAGGTTATGCCCACAATTGCCATTCTGATATGGAAATGTATTAAACTTTTTTTTTTAAACGTAACGTTGGTCATTATCAACTTTGTGCAACATTCATCATGACAGCGTTTTACGCCCCACTCTGCTAAAAGTAAAAGTTACAGTGAAAAACCTTTATTTCGTTAACACATTACAGTGCACTCGAAATAAGTAAAAAAAATACTATATAGTTTACCGTACATTTCAGAATAAGCAATATTAAATAACTATAAATCAGAAAGATGGGATCCATCATCCCATATCAACATTCATCGTTATTTTTTCGAAACTAGAAATCAGTGACTTTTTTCAATATCGTACTAAAATGGTAGGGGCATATCATTTTGGTTAGAATAACCCCTATCTTAGAATTTGTGGGGCTAATATGTCACATCAAATAACTCAGTAAAAACAAAGCGCAGAGTAAAATTGAATAGCACAAAAGAGTTTCCTGGTTCTTAAATCGTCATTTGACTATGAAAACCTCAAAAAATTATAAATTTTACTCATTTTTGAAACCAAATCCGTGGAGCTTGATTTTCTTTACACTTGTCAAAAATGGCGTCCTAAACAAACATGGCTGCCGATCAAACAGTTAACGCGTTAGCAGTGCCATCTAAATGTCGATCTAAGAAAAAGAGTTTTTACTATATGCCCATAGATGCCGCTATTGATAAATCATTTTACTATAAAAGTTACAGCTAAACGACGGCGGAATAACCCCGCTGACGAAATAGCCCCGCATGATAATATTCCATTTCCTAGTTGGATTTACGTAGTAGCCTTTAAAAAAATCTTATATAAGCTTGTGCGCTGCATTGCGCAATCAAACAAAATCCGCACAAAATGAACGACTTGGGTATAGTCGTGCTGCGTGACGAATGAATGTCATTATAATAGACCTTTTTCATTATATTATTTAAAATTGTGCTTCTGACAATGTTTTTCTGGATTCCGACTTAAGTAATTGTGCAAAATGTTGTTAAAATATAAATAAAGGTATAAATTATATTATATGAACTGTGCTTTGTCGATATTACATTTATAATTCTTACATTTTGACTTTAGAGAAAGATGTTTTAATATTGTTTTTTCTTTTGACGAGGTTGTAACTTGCATTTGGTTGTTTGCCGTGGAATGCAATGATTTAATAAAGCGATGTATAGAATATTTTAACAGTGCAATTTGTTATTCTTGATGTTATCAATGATGCCCTGTCATTTACTACGCAATAAAACATGATGTTGTTATTCTATGTTTCATTTTGATTTATTGTAAAGGTGTAAAGGATATCCATTATGTCCGCGCGCCCACTGCGCTCCGCATTGCTGCAACTGCTGATGATGAATACATTAATGAGAGTACAGTTTCTTGTATGTGTAATTTTTTTATTGTCTTTACTTTTTGCATCAACTTGACTGAATAGTTTCATCAAGTTCGGTATTATAAACTTCCGATACTGTTTCGCTCATGTCATCGTTATCATCACTTAATACTATCGGATCTTTAGCAATAATAGGAGCGCCAATGAAATCGTTACTGTCTACTGCAGTTTTCATATTCTCTTATTAAATCTTATGACTCCGATTATTGTATATCGCTCAGATAAAGTCCTCGATAGGACATCATATAAATAAGTAACACCATTACTATTCCTTACTAATAGTATTAAATAATAAATAACATAAAATTTTATAAAAACCTAACAAATTATAAAAAAATCACCAAAAATACAAACGACACAATCAAATAACCGCAGGCTCTCTCCTCAGTCAATATTAGAAACCAGTATCAGTTTTATCAAATTCTTTCGTTAAGTTCTTCGACTATTGCTTTTGCTCTCATTCCTTTTTTTAAGGATGCAATTATATGGGCTGCTCTTCTAAGACGGTTCCGTTTTTTTTTACTAATACATTGTTGAGAGTACAGTTTCCTGTTTGTATATTTTTTTTATTGTCTTTGCTCTCTGCGACAACTTGATTGACTAGTTTAATCAAGTTCGGTATTATAAACTTCCGATACTGTTCCGATCATGTCATCATTATCATCGCTTAGTACTATCGGATCTTTAGCGATAGTAGAAGCGCCACTGAAGACGTATGCTGTCCACTGCAGTTTTCATATTCTCTTATTAAATCTTATGACGATTATTGTATATCGCTCAGATTAAGTCCTCGATAGGACATCATATAAATAAGTAATACAATTACTATCCCTTACTAATAGTATTAAATAATAAATAACATAAAATTTTATAAAAATCTAACAAATCACAAAAAATCACCAAAAATACATAAATACAAACGATACAATCAAATAACCGTCGGCTCTCTCCTCAGTGAATCTTAGAATCCAGTATAAGTTTTGTCGAATTCTTCCGACAAGTTCTTCGACTATTGCCTTTGGTCTCGTTGCTTTTCTTAAGGATGCATTTCTAGTGGCTGCTCTTCTAAGACGGTTCCGTTATTTCTAATACATTGTTGAGAGTACAGTTTCTTGTATCTATGACCTTTTTATTATCCTAACCCGCCTGCCAAGCGTGGCGATTATGGCAAATTTCCCTCAAAATATTTACCCTTGAGGGAGGCCTTTGTCCAGCAGTGGACGTCTTTTTGGCGGAGATAAAACGACAAAATCAAATAACCGTCGGCTCTCTCCTCAGTCAATCTTAGAATCCAGTATCAGTTTTGTCGAATACATTAATACATTAATGAGAGTACAGTTTGTTGTATGTATAATTTTTTTGTTGTCTTTACTTTTTGCATCAACTTGACTGAATAGTTTCATCAAGTTCGGAATTAAAGACTTCCGATACTGTTTCGCTCATGTCATCGTTATCATCACTTAATACTATCGGATCTTTAGCAATAGTAGGAGCGCCAATGAAATCGTTACTGTCTACTGCAGTTTTCATATTCTCGTATTAAATCTTATGACTCCGATTATTGTATATCGCTCAGATTAAGTCCTCGATAGGACATCATATAAATAAGTAATACAATTACTATCCCTTACTAAAAGTATTAAATAATAAATAACATAAAATTTTATAAAAATCTAACAAATCACAGAAAATCACCAAAAATACATAAATAAAAACGACACAATCAAATAACCGTCGGCTCTCTCCTCAGTGAATCTTAGAATCCAGTATCAGTTTTGTCGAATTCTTCCGACAAGTTCTTCGACTTTTGCCTTTGGTCTCATTGCTTTTCTTAACGATGCATTTTTATGGGCTGCTCTTCTAAGACGGATCCGTTTTTACTAATACATTGTTGAGGGTACAGTTTCTTGTTTGTATAATTTTTTTGTTATCTTAACTTTTTGCAACAATTTGACTGACTAGTTTCATCAAGTTCGGTATTATAGACATCCGATACTGTTTCGCTCATGTCATCGTTATCATCGCTTAGTACTATCGGATCTTTAGCGATAGTAGGAGCGCCACTGAAGACGTATGCTGTCTACTGCAGTTTTCATATTCTCTTATTAAATCTTATGACTCCGATTATTTAATCTCGCTCAGATAAAGTCCTCGATAGGATATCATATAATTAAGTAATACAATTACTGTTCTTTACTAATAGTATCAATACTAAATAACAAAATTTTATAAAAATCTAACAAATCACAAAAAAATCACCAAAAATACAAAATTACAAACGACATAATCAAATAACTGTCGGCTCTCTCCTCAGTCAATCTTAGAATCCAGTATCAGTTTTGTCGAATTCTTCCGACAAGTTCTTCGACTATTGCCTTTGGTCTCGTTGCTTTTCTTAAGGATGCATTTCTAGGGGCTGCTCTTCTAAGACGGTTCCGTTTTTTCTAATACATTGTTGAGAGTACAGTTTCTTGTATCTATGACCTTTTTAATATCCTAACTCTGAACTTGACTGACTAGTGTCATCAAGTTCGGTATTATAGATTTCTAATACTGTTCCGCTCATGTCATCGTTATCATCACCTAATACTATCGGATCTTAAGCAATAGTAGGAGCGCCAATGAAATCGTTACTGTCTACTGCAGTTTTCATATTCTCTTATTAAATCTTATGACTCCGATTATTGTATATCGCTCAGATTAAGTCCTCGATAGGACATCATATAAATAAGTAATACAATTACTATCTTTTACTAATAGTATTAAATAATAAATAACATAAAATTTTATAAAAATCTAACAAATCACAAAAAATCACCAAAAATACATAAATACAAACGACACAATCAAATAACCATCGGCTCTTTCCTCAGTGAATCTTAGAATCCAGTATCAGTTTTGTCGAATTCTTCCGACAAGCTCTTCGACTATTGCCTTTGCTCTCGTTCCTTTTCTTAAGGATGCATTTCTAGGGGCTGCTCTTCTAAGACGGTTCCGTTTTTACTAATACATTGTTGAGAGTACAGTTTCTTGTATGTATAATTTTTTTGTTGTCTTTACTTTTTGCATCAACTTGACTGAATAGTTTCATCAAGTTCGGAATTAAAGACTTCCGATACTGTTTCGCTCATGTCATCGTTATCATCACTTAATACTATCGGATCTCTAGTGATAGTAGGAGCGCCAATGAAATCGTTACTGTTTACTGCAGTTTTCATTTACTCTTATTAAATTTTATGACTCCGATTATTGTATATCGCTCAGATAAAGTCCTCGATAAGACATCATATAAATAAGTAATACAATTACTATCCCTTACTAATAGTATTAAATAATAAATAACATAAAATTTTATAAAAATCTAACAAATCACAAAAAATCACCAAAATACATAAATACAAACGATACAATCAAATAACCGTCGGCTCTGTCCTCAGTGAATCTTAGAATCCAGTATCAGTTTTGTCGAATTCTTCCGACAAGCTCTTCGACTATTGCCTTTGCTCTCATTCCTTTTCTTAAGGATGCATTTCTAGGGGCTGCTCTTCTAAGACGGTTCCGTTTTTACTAATACATTGTTGAGAGTACAGTTTCTTGTATGTATAATTTTTTTGTTGTCTTTACTTTTTGCATCAACTTGACTGAATAGTTTCATCAAGTTCGGAATTAAAGACTTTCGATACTGTTTCGCTCATGTCATCGTTATCATCACTTAATACTATCGGATCTCTAGTGATAGTAGGAGCGCCAATGAAATCGTTACTGTTTACTGCAGTTTTCATATTCTCTTATTAAATTTTATGACTCCGATTATTGTTTATCGCTCAGATAAAGTCCTCGATGGGACATCATATAAATAAGTAATACAATGAAATTTTATATATATTATAAATATATATTATAAATAACATATATATTATAAATAACATAAAATTTTATAAAAATCTAACAAATCACAAAAAATCACCAAAAATACATAAATACAAACGACACAATCAAATAACCGTCGGCTCTCTCCTCAGTGAATCTTAGAATCCAGTATCAGTTTTGTCGAATTCTTCCGACAAGCTCTTCGACTATTGCCTTTGCTCTCATTCCTTTTCTTAAGGATGCATTTCTAGGGGCTGCTCTTCTAAGACGGTTCCGTTTTTACTAATACATTAATGAGAATACAGTTTCTTGTATGTATAATTTTTTTGTTGTCTTTACTTTTTGCATCAACTTGACTAAATAGTTTCATCAAGTTCGGTATTATAGACTTCCGATACTGTTTCGCTCATGTCATCGTTATCATCACTTATTACTATCGGATCTTTAGCAATAGTAGGAGCGCCAATGAAATCGTTACTGTTTACTGCAGTTTTCATTTACTCTTATTAAATTTTATGACTCCGATTATTGTATATCGCTCAGATAAAGTCCTCGATAAGACATCATATAAATAAGTAATACAATTACTATCCCTTACTAATAGTATTAAATAATAAATAACATAAAATTTTATAAAAATCTAACAAATCACAAAAAATCACCAAAATACATAAATACAAACGATACAATCAAATAACCGTCGGCTCTCTCCTCAGTGAATCTTAGAATCCAGTATCAGTTTTGTCGAATTCTTCCGACAAGCTCTTCGACTATTGCCTTTGCTCTCATTCCTTTTCTTAAGGATGCATTTCTAGGGGCTGCTCTTCTAAGACGGTTCCGTTTTTACTAATACATTGTTGAGAGTACAGTTTCTTGTATGTATAATTTTTTTGTTGTCTTTACTTTTTGCACCAACTTGACTGAATAGTTTCATCAAGTTCGGAATTAAAGACTTCCGATACTGTTTCGCTCATGTCATCGTTATCATCACTTAATACTATCCGATCTCTAGTGATAGTAGGAGCGCCAATGAAATCGTTACTGTTTACTGCAGTTTTCATTATCTCTTATTAAATTTTATGACTCCGATTATTGTTTATCGCTCAGATAAAGTCCTCGATGGGACATCATATAAATAAGTAATACAATGAAATTTTATATATATTATAAATATATATTATAAATAACATATATATTATAAATAACATAAAATTTTATAAAAATCTAACAAATCACAAAAAATCACCAAAAATACATAAATACAAACGACACAATCAAATAACCGTCGGCTCTCTCCTCAGTGAATCTTAGAATCCAGTATCAGTTTTGTCGAATTTTTCCGACAAGTTTTTTGACTATTGCCTTTGCTCTCATTCCTTTTCTTAAGGATGCATTTCTAGGGGCTGCTCTTCTAAGACGGTTCCGTTTTTACTAATACATTGTTGAGAGTACAGTTTCTTGTATGTATAATTTTTTTGTTGTCTTTACTTTTTGCATCAACTTGACTGAATAGTTTCATCAAGTTCGGAATTAAAGACTTCCGATACTGTTTCGCTCATGTCATCGTTATCATCACCTAATACTATCGGATCTTTAGCAATAGTAGGAGCGCCAATGAAATCGTTACTGTCTACTGCAGTTTTCATATTCTCTTATTAAATCTTATGACTCCGATTATTGTATATCGCTCAGATTAAGTCCTCGATAGGACATCATATAAATAAGTAATACAATAACTATCCCTTACTAATAGTATTAAATAATAAATAACAAGATTTTATAAAAATCTAACAAATCACAAAAAATCACCAAAAATACATAAATACAAACGATACAATCAAATACCCGTCGGCTCTCTCCTCAGTGAATCTTAGAATCAGTTTTGTCGAATTCTTCCGACAAGCTCTTCGACTATTGCCTTTGCTCTCATTCCTTTTCTTAAGGATGCATTTCTAGGGGCTGCTCTTCTAAGACGGTTCCGTTTTTACTAATACATTGTTGAGAGTACAGTTTCTTGTATGTATAATTTTTTTGTTGTCTTTACTTTTTGCATCAACTTGACTGAATAGTTTCATCAAGTTCGGTATTAAAGACTTCCGATACTGTTTCGCTCATGTCATCGTTATCATCACTTAATACTATCGGATCTTTAGCAATAGTAGGAGCGCCAATGAAATCGTTACTACCTACTGCAGTTTTCATATTCTCTTATTAAATCTTATGACTCCGATTATTGTATATCGCTCAGATTAAGTCCTCGATAGGACATCATATAAATAAGTAATACAATTACTATCCTTTACTAAAAGTATTAAATAATAAATAACAGAAAATTTTATAAAAATCTAACAAATCACAAAAAATCACCAAAAATACATAAATACAAACGATACAATCAAATAACCGTCGGCTCTCTCCTCAGTGAATCTTAGAATCCAGTATCAGTTTTGTCGAATTCTTCCGACAAGCTCTTCGACTATTGCCTTTGCTCTCATTCCTTTTCTTAAGGATGCATTTCTAGGGGCTGCTCTTCTAAGACGGTTCCGTTTTTACTAATACATTGTTGAGAGTACAGTTTCTTGTATGTATAATTTTTTTGTTGTCTTTACTTTTTGCATCAACTTGACTGAATAGTTTCATCAAGTTCGGTATTAAAGACTTCCGATACTGTTTCGCTCATGTCATCGTTATCATCACTTAATACTATCGGATCTTTAGCAATAGTAGGAGCGCCAATGAAATCGTTACTGTCTACTGCAGTTTTCATATTCTCTTATTAAATCTTATGACTCCGATTATTGTATATCGCTTAGATTAAGTCCTCGATAGGACATCATATAAATAAGTAATACAATTACTATCCTTTACTAAAAGTATTAAATAATAAATAACATAAAATTTTATAAAAATCTAACAAATCACAAAAAATCACCAAAAATACATAAATACAAACGATACAATCAAATAACCGTCGGCTCTCTCTTCAGTGAATCTTAGAATCCAGTATCAGTTTTGTCGAATTCTTCCGACAAGCTCTTCGACTATTGCCTTTGCTCTCATTCCTTTTCTTAAGGATGCATTTCTAGGGGCTGCTCTTCTAAGACGGTTCCGTTTTTACTAATACATTGTTGAGAGTACAGTTTCTTGTATGTATAATTTTTTTGTTGTCTTTACTTTTTGCATCAACTTGACTGAATAGTTTCATCAAGTTCGGAATTAAAGACTTCCGATACTGTTTCGCTCATGTCATCGTTATCATCACTTAATACTATCGGATCTCTAGTGATAGTAGGAGCGCCAATGAAATCGTTACTGTTTACTGCAGTTTTCATATTCTCTTATTAAATTTTATGCTTCCGATTATTGTATATCGCTCAGATAAAGTCCTCGATGGGACATCATATAAATAAGTAATACAATGAAATTTTATATATATTATAAATATATATTATAAATAACATATATATTATAATTAACATAAAATTTTATAAAAATCTAACAAATCACAAAAAATCACCAAAAATACATAAATACAAACGACCCAATCAAATAACCGTCGGCTCTCTCCTCAGTGAATCTTAGAATCCAGTATCAGTTTTCTCGAATTCTTCCGACAAGTTCTTCGACTTTTGCTTTTGGTCTCGTTGCTTTTCTTAACGATGCATTTCTATGGGCTGCTCTTCTAAGATGGTTCCGTTTTTGACTAATACATTGTTGAGAGTACAGTTTCTTGTATCTTTGACCTTTTTATTATCCTAACTCTGAACTTGACTGACTAGTTTCATCAAGTTCGGTATTATAGATTTATGGTACTGTTTTGCTCATGTTATCATTATCATCGCTTAATACTATAGGATCTTTAGCGATAGTAGGAGCGCTACTGAAGACGTATGCTGTCTACTGCAGTTTTCATATTCTCTTAATAAATCTTATGTATAATCGTATATCGCTCAGATAAAGTCCTCGATAAGACATCATATAAATAAGTAATACAATTACTATCCCTTATTAATAGTATTAAATAATAAATAACATAAAATTTTTAAAATCTTACAAATCACAAAAAATCACCAAAAATACAAAATTACAAACTACATAATCAAATAACCGTCGGCTCTCTCCTCAGTCAATCTTAGAATCCAGTATCAGTTTTGTCGAATTTTTCCGACAAGTTCTTCGACTTTTGCCTTTGCTCTCGTTCCTTTTCTTAAGGATGCAATTCTATGGGCTGCTCTTCTAAGATGGTTCCGTTTTTGACTAATACATTGTTGAGAGTACAGTTTCTTGTATCTTTGACCTTTTTATTATCCTAACTCTGAACTTGACTGACTAGTTTCATCAAGTTCGGTATTATAGATTTCTGGTACTGTTTTGCTCATGTTATCATTATCATCGCTTAATACTATAGGATCTTTAGCGATAGTAGGAGCGCTACTGAAGACGTATGCTGTCTACTGCAGTTTTCATATTCTCTTAATAAATCTTATGTATAATCGTATATCGCTCAGATAAAGTCCTCGATAAGACATCATATAAATAAGTAATACAATTACTATCCCTTATTAATAGTATTAAATAATAAATAACATAAAATTTTTAAAATCTTACAAATCACAAAAAATCACCAAAAATACAAAATTACAAACGATACAATCAAATACCCGTCGGCTCTCTCCTCAGTGAATCTTAGAATCAGTTTTGTCGAATTCTTCCGACAAGCTCTTCGACTATTGCCTTTGCTCTCATTCCTTTTCTTAAGGATGCATTTCTAGGGGCTGCTCTTCTAAGACGGTTCCGTTTTTACTAATACATTGTTGAGAGTACAGTTTCTTGTATGTATAATTTTTTTGTTGTCTTTACTTTTTGCATCAACTTGACTGAATAGTTTCATCAAGTTCGGAATTAAAGACTTCCGATACTGTTTCGCTCATGTCATCGTTATCATCACTTAATACTATCGGATCTCTAGTGATAGTAGAAGCGCCAATGAAATCGTTACTGTTTACTGCAGTTTTCATATTCTCTTATTAAATTTTATGACTCCGATTATTGTTTATCGCTCAGATAAAGTCCTCGATGGGACATCATATAAATAAGTAATACAATGAAACTTTATATATATTATAAATAACATATATATTATAAATAACATAAAATTTTATAAAAATCTAACAAATCACAAAAAATCACCAAAAATACATAAATACAAACGATACAATCAAATACCCGTCGGCTCTCTCCTCAGTGAATCTTAGAATCAGTTTTGTCGAATTCTTCCGACAAGCTCTTCGACTATTGCCTTTGCTCTCATTCCTTTTCTTAAGGATGCATTTCTAGGGGCTGCTCTTCTAAGACGGTTCCGTTTTTACTAATACATTGTTGAGAGTACAGTTTCTTGTATGTATAATTTTTTTGTTGTCTTTACTTTTTGCATCAACTTGACTGAATAGTTTCATCAAGTTCGGAATTAAAAACTTCCGATACTGTTTCGCTCATGTCATCGTTATCATCACTTAATACTATCGGATCTCTAGTGATAGTAGGAGCGCCAATGAAATCGTTACTGTTTACTGCAGTTTTCATATTCTCTTATTAAATTTTATGACTCCGATTATTGTTTATCGCTCAGATAAAGTCCTCGATGGGACATCATATAAATAAGTAATACAATGAAATTTTATATATATTATAAATATATATTATAAATAACATATATATTATAAATAACATAAAATTTTATAAAAATCTAACAAATTACAAAAAATCACCAAAAATACATAAATACAAACGACACAATCAAATAACCGTCGGCTCTCTCCTCAGTGAATCTTAGAATCCAGTATCAGTTTTGTCGAATTTTTCCGACAAGTTTTTTGACTATTGCCTTTGCTCTCATTCCTTTTCTTAAGGATGCATTTCTAGGGGCTGCTCTTCTAAGACGGTTCCGTTTTTACTAATACATTGTTGAGAGTACAGTTTCTTGTATGTATAATTTTTTTGTTGTCTTTACTTTTTGCATCAACTTGACTGAATAGTTTCATCAAGTTCGGAATTAAAGACTTCCGATACTGTTTCGCTCATGTCATCGTTATCATCACCTAATACTATCGGATCTTTAGCAATAGTAGGAGCGCCAATGAAATCGTTACTGTCTACTGCAGTTTTCATATTCTCTTATTAAATCTTATGACTCCGATTATTGTATATCGCTCAGATTAAGTCCTCGATAGGACATCATATAAATAAGTAATACAATAACTATCCCTTACTAATAGTATTAAATAATAAATAACAAGATTTTATAAAAATCTAACAAATCACAAAAAATCACCAAAAATACATAAATACAAACGATACAATCAAATACCCGTCGGCTCTCTCCTCAGTGAATCTTAGAATCAGTTTTGTCGAATTCTTCCGACAAGCTCTTCGACTATTGCCTTTGCTCTCATTCCTTTTCTTAAGGATGCATTTCTAGGGGCTGCTCTTCTAAGACGGTTCCGTTTTTACTAATACATTGTTGAGAGTACAGTTTCTTGTATGTATAATTTTTTTGTTGTCTTTACTTTTTGCATCAACTTGACTGAATAGTTTCATCAAGTTCGGTATTAAAGACTTCCGATACTGTTTCGCTCATGTCATCGTTATCATCACTTAATACTATCGGATCTTTAGCAATAGTAGGAGCGCCAATGAAATCGTTACTACCTACTGCAGTTTTCATATTCTCTTATTAAATCTTATGACTCCGATTATTGTATATCGCTCAGATTAAGTCCTCGATAGGACATCATATAAATAAGTAATACAATTACTATCCTTTACTAAAAGTATTAAATAATAAATAACAGAAAATTTTATAAAAATCTAACAAATCACAAAAAATCACCAAAAATACATAAATACAAACGATACAATCAAATAACCGTCGGCTCTCTCCTCAGTGAATCTTAGAATCCAGTATCAGTTTTGTCGAATTCTTCCGACAAGCTCTTCGACTATTGCCTTTGCTCTCATTCCTTTTCTTAAGGATGCATTTCTAGGGGCTGCTCTTCTAAGACGGTTCCGTTTTTACTAATACATTGTTGAGAGTACAGTTTCTTGTATGTATAATTTTTTTGTTGTCTTTACTTTTTGCATCAACTTGACTGAATAGTTTCATCAAGTTCGGTATTAAAGACTTCCGATACTGTTTCGCTCATGTCATCGTTATCATCACTTAATACTATCGGATCTTTAGCAATAGTAGGAGCGCCAATGAAATCGTTACTACCTACTGCAGTTTTCATATTCTCTTATTAAATCTTATGACTCCGATTATTGTATATCGCTCAGATTAAGTCCTCGATAGGACATCATATAAATAAGTAATACAATTACTATCCTTTACTAAAAGTATTAAATAATAAATAACATAAAATTTTATAAAAATCTAACAAATCACAAAAAATCACCAAAAATACATAAATACAAACGATACAATCAAATAACCGTCGGCTCTCTCTTCAGTGAATCTTAGAATCCAGTATCAGTTTTGTCGAATTCTTCCGACAAGCTCTTCGACTATTGCCTTTGCTCTCATTCCTTTTCTTAAGGATGCATTTCTAGGGGCTGCTCTTCTAAGACGGTTCCGTTTTTACTAATACATTGTTGAGAGTACAGTTTCTTGTATGTATAATTTTTTTGTTGTCTTTACTTTTTGCATCAACTTGACTGAATAGTTTCATCAAGTTCGGAATTAAAGACTTCCGATACTGTTTCGCTCATGTCATCGTTATCATCACTTAATACTATCGGATCTCTAGTGATAGTAGGAGCGCCAATGAAATCGTTACTGTTTACTGCAGTTTTCATATTCTCTTATTAAATTTTATGCTTCCGATTATTGTATATCGCTCAGATAAAGTCCTCGATGGGACATCATATAAATAAGTAATACAATGAAATTTTATATATATTATAAATATATATTATAAATAACATATATATTATAAATAACATAAAATTTTATAAAAATCTAACAAATCACAAAAAATCACCAAAAATACATAAATACAAACGACCCAATCAAATAACCGTCGGCTCTCTCCTCAGTGAATCTTAGAATCCAGTATCAGTTTTCTCGAATTCTTCCGACAAGTTCTTCGACTTTTGCTTTTGGTCTCGTTGCTTTTCTTAACGATGCATTTCTATGGGCTGCTCTTCTAAGATGGTTCCGTTTTTGACTAATACATTGTTGAGAGTACAGTTTCTTGTATCTTTGACCTTTTTATTATCCTAACTCTGAACTTGACTGACTAGTTTCATCAAGTTCGGTATTATAGATTTCTGGTACTGTTTTGCTCATGTTATCATTATCATCGCTTAATACTATAGGATCTTTAGCGATAGTAGGAGCGCTACTGAAGACGTATGCTGTCTACTGCAGTTTTCATATTCTCTTAATAAATCTTATGTATAATCGTATATCGCTCAGATAAAGTCCTCGATAAGACATCATATAAATAAGTAATACAATTACTATCCCTTATTAATAGTATTAAATAATAAATAACATAAAATTTTTAAAATCTTACAAATCACAAAAAATCACCAAAAATACAAAATTACAAACTACATAATCAAATAACCGTCGGCTCTCTCCTCAGTCAATCTTATAATCCAGTATCAGTTTTGTCGAATTTTTCCGACAAGTTCTTCGACTTTTGCCTTTGCTCTCGTTCCTTTTCTTAAGGATGCAATTCTATGGGCTGCTCTTCTAAGACGGTTCCGTTTTTACTAATACATTAATGAGAATACAGTTTCTTGTATGTATAATTTTTTTGTTGTCTTTACTTTTTGCATCAACTTGACTAAATAGTTTCATCAAGTTCGGTATTATAGACTTCCGATACTGTTTCGCTCATGTCATCGTTATCATCACTTATTACTATCCGATCTTTAGCAATAGTAGGAGCGCCAATGAAATCGTTACTGTTTACTGCAGTTTTCATTTACTCTTATTAAATTTTATGACTCCGATTATTGTATATCGCTCAGATAAAGTCCTCGATAAGACATCATATAAATAAGTAATACAATTACTATCCCTTACTAATAGTATTAAATAATAAATAACATAAGATTTTATAAAAATCTAACAAATCACAAAAAATCACCAAAAATACATAAATACAAACGATACAATCAAATACCCGTCGGCTCTCTCCTCAGTGAATCTTAGAATCAGTTTTGTCGAATTCTTCCGACAAGCTCTTCGACTATTGCCTTTGCTCTCATTCCTTTTCTTAAGGATGCATTTCTAGGGGCTGCTCTTCTAAGACGGTTCCGTTTTTACTAATACATTGTTGAGAGTACAGTTTCTTGTATGTATAATTTTTTTGTTGTCTTTACTTTTTGCATCAACTTGACTGAATAGTTTCATCAAGTTCGGAATTAAAGACTTCCGATACTGTTTCGCTCATGTCATCGTTATCATCACTTAATACTATCGGATCTCTAGTGATAGTAGAAGCGCCAATGAAATCGTTACTGTTTACTGCAGTTTTCATATTCTCTTATTAAATTTTATGACTCCGATTATTGTTTATCGCTCAGATAAAGTCCTCGATGGGACATCATATAAATAAGTAATACAATGAAACTTTATATATATTATAAATAACATATATATTATAAATAACATAAAATTTTATAAAAATCTAACAAATCACAAAAAATCACCAAAAATACATAAATACAAACGACACAATCAAATAACCGTCGGCTCTCTCCTCAGTGAATCTTAGAATCCAGTATCAGTTTTGTCGAATTTTTCCGACAAGTTTTTTGACTATTGCCTTTGCTCTCATTCCTTTTCTTAAGGATGCATTTCTAGGGACTGCTCTTCTAAGACGGTTCCGTTTTTACTAATACATTGTTAAGAGTACAGTTTCTTGTATGTATAATTTTTTTGTTGTCTTTACTTTTTGCATCAACTTGACTGAATAGTTTCATCAAGTTCGGAATTAAAGACTTCCGATACTGTTTCGCTCATGGTATCGTTATTATCACTTAATACTATCGGATCTCTAGTGATAGTAGGAGCGCCAATGAAATCGTTACTGTTTACTGCAGTTTTCATATTCTCTTATTAAATTTTATGCTTCCGATTATTGTATATCGCTCAGATAAAGTCCTCGATGGGACATCATATAAATAAGTAATACAATGAAATTTTATATATATTATTAATATATATTATAAATAACATATATATTATAAATAACATAAAATTTTATAAAAATCTAACAAATCACAAAAAATCACCAAAAATACATAAATACAAACGACACAATCAAATAACCGTCGGCTCTCTCCTCAGTGAATCTTAGAATCCAGTATCAGTTTTGTCGAATTTTTCCGACAAGCTCTTTGACTATTGCCTTTGCTCTCATTCCTTTTCTTAAGGATGCATTTCTAGGGGCTGCTCTTCTAAGACGGTTCCGTTTTTACTAATACATTGTTGAGAGTACAGTTTCTTGTATGTATAATTTTTTTGTTGTCTTTACTTTTTGCATCAACTTGACTGAATAGTTTCATCAAGTTCGGAATTAAAGACTTCCGATACTGTTTCGCTCATGTCATCGTTATCATCACCTAATACTATCGGATCTTTAGCAATAGTAGGAGCGCCAATGAAATCGTTACTGTCTACTGCAGTTTTCATATTCTCTTATTAAATCTTATGACTCCGATTATTGTATATCGCTCAGATTAAGTCCTCGATAGGACATCATATAAATAAGTAATACAATAACTATCCCTTACTAATAGTATTAAATAATAAATAACAAGATTTTATAAAAATCTAACAAATCACAAAAAATCACCAAAAATACATAAATACAAACGATACAATCAAATACCTGTCGGCTCTCTCCTCAGTGAATCTTAGAATCAGTTTTGTCGAATTCTTCCGACAAGCTCTTCGACTATTGCCTTTGCTCTCATTCCTTTTCTTAAGGATGCATTTCTAGGGGCTGCTCTTCTAAGACGGTTCCGTTTTTACTAATACATTAATGAGAGTACAGTTTCTTGTATGTATAATTTTTTTGTTGTCTTTACTTTTTGCATCAACTTGACTGAATAGTTTCATCAAGTTCGGTATTAAAGACTTCCGATACTGTTTCGCTCATGTCATCGTTATCATCACTTAATACTATCGGATCTTTAGCAATAGTAGGAGCGCCAATGAAATCGTTACTACCTACTGCAGTTTTCATATTCTCTTATTAAATCTTATGACTCCGATTATTGTATATCGCTCAGATTAAGTCCTCGATAGAACATCATATAAATAAGTAATACAATTACTATCCTTTACTAAAAGTATTAAATAATAAATAACATAAAATTTTATAAAAATCTAACAAATCACAAAAAATCACCAAAAATACATAAATACAAACGATACAATCAAATAACCGTCGGCTCTCTCCTCAGTGAATCTTAGAATCCAGTATCAGTTTTGTCGAATTCTTCCGACAAGCTCTTCGACTATTGCCTTTGCTCTCATTCCTTTTCTTAAGGATGCATTTCTAGGGGCTGCTCTTCTAAGACGGTTCCGTTTTTACTAATACATTGTTGAGAGTACAGTTTCTTGTATGTATAATTTTTTTGTTGTCTTTACTTTTTGCATCAACTTGACTGAATAGTTTCATCAAGTTCGGTATTAAAGACTTCCGATACTGTTTCGCTCATGTCATCGTTATCATCACTTAATACTATCGGATCTTTAGCAATAGTAGGAGCGCCAATGAAATCGTTACTGTCTACTGCAGTTTTCATATTCTCTTATTAAATCTTATGATTCCGATTATTGTATATCGCTCAGATTAAGTCCTCGATAGGACATCATATAAATAAGTAATACAATTACTATCCTTTACTAAAAGTATTAAATAATAAATAACATAAAATTTTATAAAAATCTAACAAATCACAAAAAATCACCAAAAATACATAAATACAAACGATACAATCAAATAACCGTCGGCTTTCTCTTCAGTGAATCTTGGAATCCAGTATCAGTTTTGTCGAATTCTTCCGACAAGCTCTTCGACTATTGCCTTTGCTCTCATTCCTTTTCTTAAGGATGCATTTCTAGGGGCTGCTCTTCTAAGACGGTTCCGTTTTTACTAATACATTGTTGAGAGTACAGTTTCTTGTATGTATAATTTTTTTGTTGTCTTTACTTTTTGCATCAACTTGACTGAATAGTTTCATCAAGTTCGGAATTAAAGACTTCCGATACTGTTTCGCTCATGTCATCGTTATCATCACTTAATACTATCGGATCTCTAGTGATAGTAGGAGCGCCAATGAAATCGTTACTGTTTACTGCAGTTTTCATATTCTCTTATTAAATTTTATGCTTCCGATTATTGTATATCGCTCAGATAAAGTCCTCGATGGGACATCATATAAATAAGTAATACAATGAAATTTTATATATATTATAAATATATATTATAAATAACATATATATTATAAATAACATAAAATTTTATAAAAATCTAACAAATCACAAAAAATCACCAAAAATACATAAATACAAACGACCCAATCAAATAACCGTCGGCTCTCTCCTCAGTGAATCTTAGAATCCAGTATCAGTTTTCTCGAATTCTTCCGACAAGTTCTTCGACTTTTGCTTTTGGTCTCGTTCCTTTTCTTAAGGATGCAATTCTATGGGCTGCTCTTCTAAGACGGTTCCGTTTTTACTAATACATTAATGAGAATACAGTTTCTTGTATGTATAATTTTTTTGTTGTCTTTACTTTTTGCATCAACTTGACTAAATAGTTTCATCAAGTTCGGTATTATAGACTTCCGATACTGTTTCGCTCATGTCATCGTTATCATCACTTATTACTATCCGATCTTTAGCAATAGTAGGAGCGCCAATGAAATCGTTACTGTTTACTGCAGTTTTCATTTACTCTTATTAAATTTTATGACTCCGATTATTGTATATCGCTCAGATAAAGTCCTCGATAAGACATCATATAAATAAGTAATACAATTACTATCCCTTACTAATAGTATTAAATAATAAATAACATAAGATTTTATAAAAATCTAACAAATCACAAAAAATCACCAAAAATACATAAATACAAACGATACAATCAAATACCCGTCGGCTCTCTCCTCAGTGAATCTTAGAATCAGTTTTGTCGAATTCTTCCGACAAGCTCTTCGACTATTGCCTTTGCTCTCATTCCTTTTCTTAAGGATGCATTTCTAGGGGCTGCTCTTCTAAGACGGTTCCGTTTTTACTAATACATTGTTGAGAGTACAGTTTCTTGTATGTATAATTTTTTTGTTGTCTTTACTTTTTGCATCAACTTGACTGAATAGTTTCATCAAGTTCGGAATTAAAGACTTCCGATACTGTTTCGCTCATGTCATCGTTATCATCACTTAATACTATCGGATCTCTAGTGATAGTAGAAGCGCCAATGAAATCGTTACTGTTTACTGCAGTTTTCATATTCTCTTATTAAATTTTATGACTCCGATTATTGTTTATCGCTCAGATAAAGTCCTCGATGGGACATCATATAAATAAGTAATACAATGAAACTTTATATATATTATAAATAACATATATATTATAAATAACATAAAATTTTATAAAAATCTAACAAATCACAAAAAATCACCAAAAATACATAAATACAAACGACACAATCAAATAACCGTCGGCTCTCTCCTCAGTGAATCTTAGAATCCAGTATCAGTTTTGTCGAATTTTTCCGACAAGTTTTTTGACTATTGCCTTTGCTCTCATTCCTTTTCTTAAGGATGCATTTCTAGGGGCTGCTCTTCTAAGACGGTTCCGTTTTTACTAATACATTGTTGAGAGTACAGTTTCTTGTATGTATAATTTTTTTGTTGTCTTTACTTTTTGCATCAACTTGACTGAATAGTTTCATCAAGTTCGGAATTAAAGACTTCCGATACTGTTTCGCTCATGTCATCGTTATCATCACTTAATACTATCGGATCTCTAGTGATAGTAGGAGCGCCAATGAAATCGTTACTGTTTACTGCAGTTTTCATTTACTCTTATTAAATTTTATGACTCCGATTATTGTATATCGCTCAGATAAAGTCCTCGATAAGACATCATATAAATAAGTAATACAATTACTATCCCTTACTAATAGTATTAAATAATAAATAACATAAAATTTTATAAAAATCTAACAAATCACAAAAAATCACCAAAATACATAAATACAAACGATACAATCAAATAACCGTCGGCTCTGTCCTCAGTGAATCTTAGAATCCAGTATCAGTTTTGTCGAATTCTTCCGACAAGCTCTTCGACTATTGCCTTTGCTCTCATTCCTTTTCTTAAGGATGCATTTCTAGGGGCTGCTCTTCTAAGACGGTTCCGTTTTTACTAATACATTGTTGAGAGTACAGTTTCTTGTATGTATAATTTTTTTGTTGTCTTTACTTTTTGCATCAACTTGACTGAATAGTTTCATCAAGTTCGGAATTAAAGACTTTCGATACTGTTTCGCTCATGTCATCGTTATCATCACTTAATACTATCGGATCTCTAGTGATAGTAGGAGCGCCAATGAAATCGTTACTGTTTACTGCAGTTTTCATATTCTCTTATTAAATTTTATGACTCCGATTATTGTTTATCGCTCAGATAAAGTCCTCGATGGGACATCATATAAATAAGTAATACAATGAAATTTTATATATATTATAAATATATATTATAAATAACATATATATTATAAATAACATAAAATTTTATAAAAATCTAACAAATCACAAAAAATCACCAAAAATACATAAATACAAACGACACAATCAAATAACCGTCGGCTCTCTCCTCAGTGAATCTTAGAATCCAGTATCAGTTTTGTCGAATTCTTCCGACAAGCTCTTCGACTATTGCCTTTGCTCTCATTCCTTTTCTTAAGGATGCATTTCTAGGGGCTGCTCTTCTAAGACGGTTCCGTTTTTACTAATACATTAATGAGAATACAGTTTCTTGTATGTATAATTTTTTTGTTGTCTTTACTTTTTGCATCAACTTGACTAAATAGTTTCATCAAGTTCGGTATTATAGACTTCCGATACTGTTTCGCTCATGTCATCGTTATCATCACTTATTACTATCGGATCTTTAGCAATAGTAGGAGCGCCAATGAAATCGTTACTGTTTACTGCAGTTTTCATTTACTCTTATTAAATTTTATGACTCCGATTATTGTATATCGCTCAGATAAAGTCCTCGATAAGACATCATATAAATAAGTAATACAATTACTATCCCTTACTAATAGTATTAAATAATAAATAACATAAAATTTTATAAAAATCTAACAAATCACAAAAAATCACCAAAATACATAAATACAAACGATACAATCAAATAACCGTCGGCTCTCTCCTCAGTGAATCTTAGAATCCAGTATCAGTTTTGTCGAATTCTTCCGACAAGCTCTTCGACTATTGCCTTTGCTCTCATTCCTTTTCTTAAGGATGCATTTCTAGGGGCTGCTCTTCTAAGACGGTTCCGTTTTTACTAATACATTGTTGAGAGTACAGTTTCTTGTATGTATAATTTTTTTGTTGTCTTTACTTTTTGCACCAACTTGACTGAATAGTTTCATCAAGTTCGGAATTAAAGACTTCCGATACTGTTTCGCTCATGTCATCGTTATCATCACTTAATACTATCCGATCTCTAGTGATAGTAGGAGCGCCAATGAAATCGTTACTGTTTACTGCAGTTTTCATTATCTCTTATTAAATTTTATGACTCCGATTATTGTTTATCGCTCAGATAAAGTCCTCGATGGGACATCATATAAATAAGTAATACAATGAAATTTTATATATATTATAAATATATATTATAAATAACATATATATTATAAATAACATAAAATTTTATAAAAATCTAACAAATCACAAAAAATCACCAAAAATACATAAATACAAACGACACAATCAAATAACCGTCGGCTCTCTCCTCAGTGAATCTTAGAATCCAGTATCAGTTTTGTCGAATTTTTCCGACAAGTTTTTTGACTATTGCCTTTGCTCTCATTCCTTTTCTTAAGGATGCATTTCTAGGGGCTGCTCTTCTAAGACGGTTCCGTTTTTACTAATACATTGTTGAGAGTACAGTTTCTTGTATGTATAATTTTTTTGTTGTCTTTACTTTTTGCATCAACTTGACTGAATAGTTTCATCAAGTTCGGAATTAAAGACTTCCGATACTGTTTCGCTCATGTCATCGTTATCATCACCTAATACTATCGGATCTTTAGCAATAGTAGGAGCGCCAATGAAATCGTTACTGTCTACTGCAGTTTTCATATTCTCTTATTAAATCTTATGACTCCGATTATTGTATATCGCTCAGATTAAGTCCTCGATAGGACATCATATAAATAAGTAATACAATAACTATCCCTTACTAATAGTATTAAATAATAAATAACAAGATTTTATAAAAATCTAACAAATCACAAAAAATCACCAAAAATACATAAATACAAACGATACAATCAAATACCCGTCGGCTCTCTCCTCAGTGAATCTTAGAATCAGTTTTGTCGAATTCTTCCGACAAGCTCTTCGACTATTGCCTTTGCTCTCATTCCTTTTCTTAAGGATGCATTTCTAGGGGCTGCTCTTCTAAGACGGTTCCGTTTTTACTAATACATTGTTGAGAGTACAGTTTCTTGTATGTATAATTTTTTTGTTGTCTTTACTTTTTGCATCAACTTGACTGAATAGTTTCATCAAGTTCGGTATTAAAGACTTCCGATACTGTTTCGCTCATGTCATCGTTATCATCACTTAATACTATCGGATCTTTAGCAATAGTAGGAGCGCCAATGAAATCGTTACTACCTACTGCAGTTTTCATATTCTCTTATTAAATCTTATGACTCCGATTATTGTATATCGCTCAGATTAAGTCCTCGATAGGACATCATATAAATAAGTAATACAATTACTATCCTTTACTAAAAGTATTAAATAATAAATAACAGAAAATTTTATAAAAATCTAACAAATCACAAAAAATCACCAAAAATACATAAATACAAACGATACAATCAAATAACCGTCGGCTCTCTCCTCAGTGAATCTTAGAATCCAGTATCAGTTTTGTCGAATTCTTCCGACAAGCTCTTCGACTATTGCCTTTGCTCTCATTCCTTTTCTTAAGGATGCATTTCTAGGGGCTGCTCTTCTAAGACGGTTCCGTTTTTACTAATACATTGTTGAGAGTACAGTTTCTTGTATGTATAATTTTTTTGTTGTCTTTACTTTTTGCATCAACTTGACTGAATAGTTTCATCAAGTTCGGTATTAAAGACTTCCGATACTGTTTCGCTCATGTCATCGTTATCATCACTTAATACTATCGGATCTTTAGCAATAGTAGGAGCGCCAATGAAATCGTTACTGTCTACTGCAGTTTTCATATTCTCTTATTAAATCTTATGACTCCGATTATTGTATATCGCTTAGATTAAGTCCTCGATAGGACATCATATAAATAAGTAATACAATTACTATCCTTTACTAAAAGTATTAAATAATAAATAACATAAAATTTTATAAAAATCTAACAAATCACAAAAAATCACCAAAAATACATAAATACAAACGATACAATCAAATAACCGTCGGCTCTCTCTTCAGTGAATCTTAGAATCCAGTATCAGTTTTGTCGAATTCTTCCGACAAGCTCTTCGACTATTGCCTTTGCTCTCATTCCTTTTCTTAAGGATGCATTTCTAGGGGCTGCTCTTCTAAGACGGTTCCGTTTTTACTAATACATTGTTGAGAGTACAGTTTCTTGTATGTATAATTTTTTTGTTGTCTTTACTTTTTGCATCAACTTGACTGAATAGTTTCATCAAGTTCGGAATTAAAGACTTCCGATACTGTTTCGCTCATGTCATCGTTATCATCACTTAATACTATCGGATCTCTAGTGATAGTAGGAGCGCCAATGAAATCGTTACTGTTTACTGCAGTTTTCATATTCTCTTATTAAATTTTATGCTTCCGATTATTGTATATCGCTCAGATAAAGTCCTCGATGGGACATCATATAAATAAGTAATACAATGAAATTTTATATATATTATAAATATATATTATAAATAACATATATATTATAATTAACATAAAATTTTATAAAAATCTAACAAATCACAAAAAATCACCAAAAATACATAAATACAAACGACCCAATCAAATAACCGTCGGCTCTCTCCTCAGTGAATCTTAGAATCCAGTATCAGTTTTCTCGAATTCTTCCGACAAGTTCTTCGACTTTTGCTTTTGGTCTCGTTGCTTTTCTTAACGATGCATTTCTATGGGCTGCTCTTCTAAGATGGTTCCGTTTTTGACTAATACATTGTTGAGAGTACAGTTTCTTGTATCTTTGACCTTTTTATTATCCTAACTCTGAACTTGACTGACTAGTTTCATCAAGTTCGGTATTATAGATTTATGGTACTGTTTTGCTCATGTTATCATTATCATCGCTTAATACTATAGGATCTTTAGCGATAGTAGGAGCGCTACTGAAGACGTATGCTGTCTACTGCAGTTTTCATATTCTCTTAATAAATCTTATGTATAATCGTATATCGCTCAGATAAAGTCCTCGATAAGACATCATATAAATAAGTAATACAATTACTATCCCTTATTAATAGTATTAAATAATAAATAACATAAAATTTTTAAAATCTTACAAATCACAAAAAATCACCAAAAATACAAAATTACAAACTACATAATCAAATAACCGTCGGCTCTCTCCTCAGTCAATCTTAGAATCCAGTATCAGTTTTGTCGAATTTTTCCGACAAGTTCTTCGACTTTTGCCTTTGCTCTCGTTCCTTTTCTTAAGGATGCAATTCTATGGGCTGCTCTTCTAAGATGGTTCCGTTTTTGACTAATACATTGTTGAGAGTACAGTTTCTTGTATCTTTGACCTTTTTATTATCCTAACTCTGAACTTGACTGACTAGTTTCATCAAGTTCGGTATTATAGATTTCTGGTACTGTTTTGCTCATGTTATCATTATCATCGCTTAATACTATAGGATCTTTAGCGATAGTAGGAGCGCTACTGAAGACGTATGCTGTCTACTGCAGTTTTCATATTCTCTTAATAAATCTTATGTATAATCGTATATCGCTCAGATAAAGTCCTCGATAAGACATCATATAAATAAGTAATACAATTACTATCCCTTATTAATAGTATTAAATAATAAATAACATAAAATTTTTAAAATCTTACAAATCACAAAAAATCACCAAAAATACAAAATTACAAACGATACAATCAAATACCCGTCGGCTCTCTCCTCAGTGAATCTTAGAATCAGTTTTGTCGAATTCTTCCGACAAGCTCTTCGACTATTGCCTTTGCTCTCATTCCTTTTCTTAAGGATGCATTTCTAGGGGCTGCTCTTCTAAGACGGTTCCGTTTTTACTAATACATTGTTGAGAGTACAGTTTCTTGTATGTATAATTTTTTTGTTGTCTTTACTTTTTGCATCAACTTGACTGAATAGTTTCATCAAGTTCGGAATTAAAGACTTCCGATACTGTTTCGCTCATGTCATCGTTATCATCACTTAATACTATCGGATCTCTAGTGATAGTAGAAGCGCCAATGAAATCGTTACTGTTTACTGCAGTTTTCATATTCTCTTATTAAATTTTATGACTCCGATTATTGTTTATCGCTCAGATAAAGTCCTCGATGGGACATCATATAAATAAGTAATACAATGAAACTTTATATATATTATAAATAACATATATATTATAAATAACATAAAATTTTATAAAAATCTAACAAATCACAAAAAATCACCAAAAATACATAAATACAAACGATACAATCAAATACCCGTCGGCTCTCTCCTCAGTGAATCTTAGAATCAGTTTTGTCGAATTCTTCCGACAAGCTCTTCGACTATTGCCTTTGCTCTCATTCCTTTTCTTAAGGATGCATTTCTAGGGGCTGCTCTTCTAAGACGGTTCCGTTTTTACTAATACATTGTTGAGAGTACAGTTTCTTGTATGTATAATTTTTTTGTTGTCTTTACTTTTTGCATCAACTTGACTGAATAGTTTCATCAAGTTCGGAATTAAAAACTTCCGATACTGTTTCGCTCATGTCATCGTTATCATCACTTAATACTATCGGATCTCTAGTGATAGTAGGAGCGCCAATGAAATCGTTACTGTTTACTGCAGTTTTCATATTCTCTTATTAAATTTTATGACTCCGATTATTGTTTATCGCTCAGATAAAGTCCTCGATGGGACATCATATAAATAAGTAATACAATGAAATTTTATATATATTATAAATATATATTATAAATAACATATATATTATAAATAACATAAAATTTTATAAAAATCTAACAAATTACAAAAAATCACCAAAAATACATAAATACAAACGACACAATCAAATAACCGTCGGCTCTCTCCTCAGTGAATCTTAGAATCCAGTATCAGTTTTGTCGAATTTTTCCGACAAGTTTTTTGACTATTGCCTTTGCTCTCATTCCTTTTCTTAAGGATGCATTTCTAGGGGCTGCTCTTCTAAGACGGTTCCGTTTTTACTAATACATTGTTGAGAGTACAGTTTCTTGTATGTATAATTTTTTTGTTGTCTTTACTTTTTGCATCAACTTGACTGAATAGTTTCATCAAGTTCGGAATTAAAGACTTCCGATACTGTTTCGCTCATGTCATCGTTATCATCACCTAATACTATCGGATCTTTAGCAATAGTAGGAGCGCCAATGAAATCGTTACTGTCTACTGCAGTTTTCATATTCTCTTATTAAATCTTATGACTCCGATTATTGTATATCGCTCAGATTAAGTCCTCGATAGGACATCATATAAATAAGTAATACAATAACTATCCCTTACTAATAGTATTAAATAATAAATAACAAGATTTTATAAAAATCTAACAAATCACAAAAAATCACCAAAAATACATAAATACAAACGATACAATCAAATACCCGTCGGCTCTCTCCTCAGTGAATCTTAGAATCAGTTTTGTCGAATTCTTCCGACAAGCTCTTCGACTATTGCCTTTGCTCTCATTCCTTTTCTTAAGGATGCATTTCTAGGGGCTGCTCTTCTAAGACGGTTCCGTTTTTACTAATACATTGTTGAGAGTACAGTTTCTTGTATGTATAATTTTTTTGTTGTCTTTACTTTTTGCATCAACTTGACTGAATAGTTTCATCAAGTTCGGTATTAAAGACTTCCGATACTGTTTCGCTCATGTCATCGTTATCATCACTTAATACTATCGGATCTTTAGCAATAGTAGGAGCGCCAATGAAATCGTTACTACCTACTGCAGTTTTCATATTCTCTTATTAAATCTTATGACTCCGATTATTGTATATCGCTCAGATTAAGTCCTCGATAGGACATCATATAAATAAGTAATACAATTACTATCCTTTACTAAAAGTATTAAATAATAAATAACAGAAAATTTTATAAAAATCTAACAAATCACAAAAAATCACCAAAAATACATAAATACAAACGATACAATCAAATAACCGTCGGCTCTCTCCTCAGTGAATCTTAGAATCCAGTATCAGTTTTGTCGAATTCTTCCGACAAGCTCTTCGACTATTGCCTTTGCTCTCATTCCTTTTCTTAAGGATGCATTTCTAGGGGCTGCTCTTCTAAGACGGTTCCGTTTTTACTAATACATTGTTGAGAGTACAGTTTCTTGTATGTATAATTTTTTTGTTGTCTTTACTTTTTGCATCAACTTGACTGAATAGTTTCATCAAGTTCGGTATTAAAGACTTCCGATACTGTTTCGCTCATGTCATCGTTATCATCACTTAATACTATCGGATCTTTAGCAATAGTAGGAGCGCCAATGAAATCGTTACTACCTACTGCAGTTTTCATATTCTCTTATTAAATCTTATGACTCCGATTATTGTATATCGCTCAGATTAAGTCCTCGATAGGACATCATATAAATAAGTAATACAATTACTATCCTTTACTAAAAGTATTAAATAATAAATAACATAAAATTTTATAAAAATCTAACAAATCACAAAAAATCACCAAAAATACATAAATACAAACGATACAATCAAATAACCGTCGGCTCTCTCTTCAGTGAATCTTAGAATCCAGTATCAGTTTTGTCGAATTCTTCCGACAAGCTCTTCGACTATTGCCTTTGCTCTCATTCCTTTTCTTAAGGATGCATTTCTAGGGGCTGCTCTTCTAAGACGGTTCCGTTTTTACTAATACATTGTTGAGAGTACAGTTTCTTGTATGTATAATTTTTTTGTTGTCTTTACTTTTTGCATCAACTTGACTGAATAGTTTCATCAAGTTCGGAATTAAAGACTTCCGATACTGTTTCGCTCATGTCATCGTTATCATCACTTAATACTATCGGATCTCTAGTGATAGTAGGAGCGCCAATGAAATCGTTACTGTTTACTGCAGTTTTCATATTCTCTTATTAAATTTTATGCTTCCGATTATTGTATATCGCTCAGATAAAGTCCTCGATGGGACATCATATAAATAAGTAATACAATGAAATTTTATATATATTATAAATATATATTATAAATAACATATATATTATAAATAACATAAAATTTTATAAAAATCTAACAAATCACAAAAAATCACCAAAAATACATAAATACAAACGACCCAATCAAATAACCGTCGGCTCTCTCCTCAGTGAATCTTAGAATCCAGTATCAGTTTTCTCGAATTCTTCCGACAAGTTCTTCGACTTTTGCTTTTGGTCTCGTTGCTTTTCTTAACGATGCATTTCTATGGGCTGCTCTTCTAAGATGGTTCCGTTTTTGACTAATACATTGTTGAGAGTACAGTTTCTTGTATCTTTGACCTTTTTATTATCCTAACTCTGAACTTGACTGACTAGTTTCATCAAGTTCGGTATTATAGATTTCTGGTACTGTTTTGCTCATGTTATCATTATCATCGCTTAATACTATAGGATCTTTAGCGATAGTAGGAGCGCTACTGAAGACGTATGCTGTCTACTGCAGTTTTCATATTCTCTTAATAAATCTTATGTATAATCGTATATCGCTCAGATAAAGTCCTCGATAAGACATCATATAAATAAGTAATACAATTACTATCCCTTATTAATAGTATTAAATAATAAATAACATAAAATTTTTAAAATCTTACAAATCACAAAAAATCACCAAAAATACAAAATTACAAACTACATAATCAAATAACCGTCGGCTCTCTCCTCAGTCAATCTTATAATCCAGTATCAGTTTTGTCGAATTTTTCCGACAAGTTCTTCGACTTTTGCCTTTGCTCTCGTTCCTTTTCTTAAGGATGCAATTCTATGGGCTGCTCTTCTAAGACGGTTCCGTTTTTACTAATACATTAATGAGAATACAGTTTCTTGTATGTATAATTTTTTTGTTGTCTTTACTTTTTGCATCAACTTGACTAAATAGTTTCATCAAGTTCGGTATTATAGACTTCCGATACTGTTTCGCTCATGTCATCGTTATCATCACTTATTACTATCCGATCTTTAGCAATAGTAGGAGCGCCAATGAAATCGTTACTGTTTACTGCAGTTTTCATTTACTCTTATTAAATTTTATGACTCCGATTATTGTATATCGCTCAGATAAAGTCCTCGATAAGACATCATATAAATAAGTAATACAATTACTATCCCTTACTAATAGTATTAAATAATAAATAACATAAGATTTTATAAAAATCTAACAAATCACAAAAAATCACCAAAAATACATAAATACAAACGATACAATCAAATACCCGTCGGCTCTCTCCTCAGTGAATCTTAGAATCAGTTTTGTCGAATTCTTCCGACAAGCTCTTCGACTATTGCCTTTGCTCTCATTCCTTTTCTTAAGGATGCATTTCTAGGGGCTGCTCTTCTAAGACGGTTCCGTTTTTACTAATACATTGTTGAGAGTACAGTTTCTTGTATGTATAATTTTTTTGTTGTCTTTACTTTTTGCATCAACTTGACTGAATAGTTTCATCAAGTTCGGAATTAAAGACTTCCGATACTGTTTCGCTCATGTCATCGTTATCATCACTTAATACTATCGGATCTCTAGTGATAGTAGAAGCGCCAATGAAATCGTTACTGTTTACTGCAGTTTTCATATTCTCTTATTAAATTTTATGACTCCGATTATTGTTTATCGCTCAGATAAAGTCCTCGATGGGACATCATATAAATAAGTAATACAATGAAACTTTATATATATTATAAATAACATATATATTATAAATAACATAAAATTTTATAAAAATCTAACAAATCACAAAAAATCACCAAAAATACATAAATACAAACGACACAATCAAATAACCGTCGGCTCTCTCCTCAGTGAATCTTAGAATCCAGTATCAGTTTTGTCGAATTTTTCCGACAAGTTTTTTGACTATTGCCTTTGCTCTCATTCCTTTTCTTAAGGATGCATTTCTAGGGACTGCTCTTCTAAGACGGTTCCGTTTTTACTAATACATTGTTAAGAGTACAGTTTCTTGTATGTATAATTTTTTTGTTGTCTTTACTTTTTGCATCAACTTGACTGAATAGTTTCATCAAGTTCGGAATTAAAGACTTCCGATACTGTTTCGCTCATGGTATCGTTATTATCACTTAATACTATCGGATCTCTAGTGATAGTAGGAGCGCCAATGAAATCGTTACTGTTTACTGCAGTTTTCATATTCTCTTATTAAATTTTATGCTTCCGATTATTGTATATCGCTCAGATAAAGTCCTCGATGGGACATCATATAAATAAGTAATACAATGAAATTTTATATATATTATTAATATATATTATAAATAACATATATATTATAAATAACATAAAATTTTATAAAAATCTAACAAATCACAAAAAATCACCAAAAATACATAAATACAAACGACACAATCAAATAACCGTCGGCTCTCTCCTCAGTGAATCTTAGAATCCAGTATCAGTTTTGTCGAATTTTTCCGACAAGCTCTTTGACTATTGCCTTTGCTCTCATTCCTTTTCTTAAGGATGCATTTCTAGGGGCTGCTCTTCTAAGACGGTTCCGTTTTTACTAATACATTGTTGAGAGTACAGTTTCTTGTATGTATAATTTTTTTGTTGTCTTTACTTTTTGCATCAACTTGACTGAATAGTTTCATCAAGTTCGGAATTAAAGACTTCCGATACTGTTTCGCTCATGTCATCGTTATCATCACCTAATACTATCGGATCTTTAGCAATAGTAGGAGCGCCAATGAAATCGTTACTGTCTACTGCAGTTTTCATATTCTCTTATTAAATCTTATGACTCCGATTATTGTATATCGCTCAGATTAAGTCCTCGATAGGACATCATATAAATAAGTAATACAATAACTATCCCTTACTAATAGTATTAAATAATAAATAACAAGATTTTATAAAAATCTAACAAATCACAAAAAATCACCAAAAATACATAAATACAAACGATACAATCAAATACCTGTCGGCTCTCTCCTCAGTGAATCTTAGAATCAGTTTTGTCGAATTCTTCCGACAAGCTCTTCGACTATTGCCTTTGCTCTCATTCCTTTTCTTAAGGATGCATTTCTAGGGGCTGCTCTTCTAAGACGGTTCCGTTTTTACTAATACATTAATGAGAGTACAGTTTCTTGTATGTATAATTTTTTTGTTGTCTTTACTTTTTGCATCAACTTGACTGAATAGTTTCATCAAGTTCGGTATTAAAGACTTCCGATACTGTTTCGCTCATGTCATCGTTATCATCACTTAATACTATCGGATCTTTAGCAATAGTAGGAGCGCCAATGAAATCGTTACTACCTACTGCAGTTTTCATATTCTCTTATTAAATCTTATGACTCCGATTATTGTATATCGCTCAGATTAAGTCCTCGATAGAACATCATATAAATAAGTAATACAATTACTATCCTTTACTAAAAGTATTAAATAATAAATAACATAAAATTTTATAAAAATCTAACAAATCACAAAAAATCACCAAAAATACATAAATACAAACGATACAATCAAATAACCGTCGGCTCTCTCCTCAGTGAATCTTAGAATCCAGTATCAGTTTTGTCGAATTCTTCCGACAAGCTCTTCGACTATTGCCTTTGCTCTCATTCCTTTTCTTAAGGATGCATTTCTAGGGGCTGCTCTTCTAAGACGGTTCCGTTTTTACTAATACATTGTTGAGAGTACAGTTTCTTGTATGTATAATTTTTTTGTTGTCTTTACTTTTTGCATCAACTTGACTGAATAGTTTCATCAAGTTCGGTATTAAAGACTTCCGATACTGTTTCGCTCATGTCATCGTTATCATCACTTAATACTATCGGATCTTTAGCAATAGTAGGAGCGCCAATGAAATCGTTACTGTCTACTGCAGTTTTCATATTCTCTTATTAAATCTTATGATTCCGATTATTGTATATCGCTCAGATTAAGTCCTCGATAGGACATCATATAAATAAGTAATACAATTACTATCCTTTACTAAAAGTATTAAATAATAAATAACATAAAATTTTATAAAAATCTAACAAATCACAAAAAATCACCAAAAATACATAAATACAAACGATACAATCAAATAACCGTCGGCTTTCTCTTCAGTGAATCTTGGAATCCAGTATCAGTTTTGTCGAATTCTTCCGACAAGCTCTTCGACTATTGCCTTTGCTCTCATTCCTTTTCTTAAGGATGCATTTCTAGGGGCTGCTCTTCTAAGACGGTTCCGTTTTTACTAATACATTGTTGAGAGTACAGTTTCTTGTATGTATAATTTTTTTGTTGTCTTTACTTTTTGCATCAACTTGACTGAATAGTTTCATCAAGTTCGGAATTAAAGACTTCCGATACTGTTTCGCTCATGTCATCGTTATCATCACTTAATACTATCGGATCTCTAGTGATAGTAGGAGCGCCAATGAAATCGTTACTGTTTACTGCAGTTTTCATATTCTCTTATTAAATTTTATGCTTCCGATTATTGTATATCGCTCAGATAAAGTCCTCGATGGGACATCATATAAATAAGTAATACAATGAAATTTTATATATATTATAAATATATATTATAAATAACATATATATTATAAATAACATAAAATTTTATAAAAATCTAACAAATCACAAAAAATCACCAAAAATACATAAATACAAACGACCCAATCAAATAACCGTCGGCTCTCTCCTCAGTGAATCTTAGAATCCAGTATCAGTTTTCTCGAATTCTTCCGACAAGTTCTTCGACTTTTGCTTTTGGTCTCGTTCCTTTTCTTAAGGATGCAATTCTATGGGCTGCTCTTCTAAGACGGTTCCGTTTTTACTAATACATTAATGAGAATACAGTTTCTTGTATGTATAATTTTTTTGTTGTCTTTACTTTTTGCATCAACTTGACTAAATAGTTTCATCAAGTTCGGTATTATAGACTTCCGATACTGTTTCGCTCATGTCATCGTTATCATCACTTATTACTATCCGATCTTTAGCAATAGTAGGAGCGCCAATGAAATCGTTACTGTTTACTGCAGTTTTCATTTACTCTTATTAAATTTTATGACTCCGATTATTGTATATCGCTCAGATAAAGTCCTCGATAAGACATCATATAAATAAGTAATACAATTACTATCCCTTACTAATAGTATTAAATAATAAATAACATAAGATTTTATAAAAATCTAACAAATCACAAAAAATCACCAAAAATACATAAATACAAACGATACAATCAAATACCCGTCGGCTCTCTCCTCAGTGAATCTTAGAATCAGTTTTGTCGAATTCTTCCGACAAGCTCTTCGACTATTGCCTTTGCTCTCATTCCTTTTCTTAAGGATGCATTTCTAGGGGCTGCTCTTCTAAGACGGTTCCGTTTTTACTAATACATTGTTGAGAGTACAGTTTCTTGTATGTATAATTTTTTTGTTGTCTTTACTTTTTGCATCAACTTGACTGAATAGTTTCATCAAGTTCGGA
Source organism: Eudonia mercurella (assembly GCA_963082485.1). Lineage (NCBI taxonomy): Eukaryota > Metazoa > Arthropoda > Insecta > Lepidoptera > Crambidae > Eudonia > Eudonia mercurella. Next base: position 11,386,396 of record OY720022.1, on the reverse strand, counting down.
ATTAAAGACTTCCGATACTGTTTCGCTCATGTCATCGTTATCATCACTTAATACTATCGGATCTCTAGTGATAGTAGAAGCGCCAATGAAATCGTTACTGTTTACTGCAGTTTTCATATTCTCTTATTAAATTTTATGACTCCGATTATTGTTTATCGCTCAGATAAAGTCCTCGATGGGACATCATATAAATAAGTAATACAATGAAACTTTATATATATTATAAATAACATATATATTATAAATAACATAAAATTTTATAAAAATCTAACAAATCACAAAAAATCACCAAAAATACATAAATACAAACGACACAATCAAATAACCGTCGGCTCTCTCCTCAGTGAATCTTAGAATCCAGTATCAGTTTTGTCGAATTTTTCCGACAAGTTTTTTGACTATTGCCTTTGCTCTCATTCCTTTTCTTAAGGATGCATTTCTAGGGGCTGCTCTTCTAAGACGGTTCCGTTTTTACTAATACATTGTTAAGAGTACAGTTTCTTGTATGTATAATTTTTTTGTTGTCTTTACTTTTTGCATCAACTTGACTGAATAGTTTCATCAAGTTCGGAATTAAAGACTTCCGATACTGTTTCGCTCATGGTATCGTTATCATCACTTAATACTATCGGATCTCTAGTGATAGTAGGAGCGCCAATGAAATCGTTACTGTTTACTGCAGTTTTCATATTCTCTTATTAAATTTTATGCTTCCGATTATTGTATATCGCTCAGATAAAGTCCTCGATGGGACATCATATAAATAAGTAATACAATGAAATTTTATATATATTATTAATATATATTATAAATAACATATATATTATAAATAACATAAAATTTTATAAAAATCTAACAAATCACAAAAAATCACCAAAAATACATAAATACAAACGACACAATCAAATAACCGTCGGCTCTCTCCTCAGTGAATCTTAGAATCCAGTATCAGTTTTGTCGAATTTTTCCGACAAGCTCTTTGACTATTGCCTTTGCTCTCATTCCTTTTCTTAAGGATGCATTTCTAGGGGCTGCTCTTCTAAGACGGTTCCGTTTTTACTAATACATTGTTGAGAGTACAGTTTCTTGTATGTATAATTTTTTTGTTGTCTTTACTTTTTGCATCAACTTGACTGAATAGTTTCATCAAGTTCGGAATTAAAGACTTCCGATACTGTTTCGCTCATGTCATCGTTATCATCACCTAATACTATCGGATCTTTAGCAATAGTAGGAGCGCCAATGAAATCGTTACTGTCTACTGCAGTTTTCATATTCTCTTATTAAATCTTATGACTCCGATTATTGTATATCGCTCAGATTAAGTCCTCGATAGGACATCATATAAATAAGTAATACAATAACTATCCCTTACTAATAGTATTAAATAATAAATAACAAGATTTTATAAAAATCTAACAAATCACAAAAAATCACCAAAAATACATAAATACAAACGATACAATCAAATACCTGTCGGCTCTCTCCTCAGTGAATCTTAGAATCAGTTTTGTCGAATTCTTCCGACAAGCTCTTCGACTATTGCCTTTGCTCTCATTCCTTTTCTTAAGGATGCATTTCTAGGGGCTGCTCTTCTAAGACGGTTCCGTTTTTACTAATACATTAATGAGAGTACAGTTTCTTGTATGTATAATTTTTTTGTTGTCTTTACTTTTTGCATCAACTTGACTGAATAGTTTCATCAAGTTCGGTATTAAAGACTTCCGATACTGTTTCGCTCATGTCATCGTTATCATCACTTAATACTATCGGATCTTTAGCAATAGTAGGAGCGCCAATGAAATCGTTACTACCTACTGCAGTTTTCATATTCTCTTATTAAATCTTATGACTCCGATTATTGTATATCGCTCAGATTAAGTCCTCGATAGAACATCATATAAATAAGTAATACAATTACTATCCTTTACTAAAAGTATTAAATAATAAATAACATAAAATTTTATAAAAATCTAACAAATCACAAAAAATCACCAAAAATACATAAATACAAACGATACAATCAAATAACCGTCGGCTCTCTCCTCAGTGAATCTTAGAATCCAGTATCAGTTTTGTCGAATTCTTCCGACAAGCTCTTCGACTATTGCCTTTGCTCTCATTCCTTTTCTTAAGGATGCATTTCTAGGGGCTGCTCTTCTAAGACGGTTCCGTTTTTACTAATACATTGTTGAGAGTACAGTTTCTTGTATGTATAATTTTTTTGTTGTCTTTACTTTTTGCATCAACTTGACTGAATAGTTTCATCAAGTTCGGTATTAAAGACTTCCGATACTGTTTCGCTCATGTCATCGTTATCATCACTTAATACTATCGGATCTTTAGCAATAGTAGGAGCGCCAATGAAATCGTTACTGTCTACTGCAGTTTTCATATTCTCTTATTAAATCTTATGACTCCGATTATTGTATATCGCTCAGATTAAGTCCTCGATAGGACATTATATAAATAAGTAATACAATTACTATCCTTTACTAAAAGTATTAAATAATAAATAACATAAAATTTTATAAAAATCTAACAAATCACAAAAAATCACCAAAAATACATAAATACAAACGATACAATCAAATAACCGTCGGCTTTCTCTTCAGTGAATCTTGGAATCCAGTATCAGTTTTGTCGAATTCTTCCGACAAGCTCTTCGACTATTGCCTTTGCTCTCATTCCTTTTCTTAAGGATGCATTTCTAGGGGCTGCTCTTCTAAGACGGTTCCGTTTTTACTAATACATTGTTGAGAGTACAGTTTCTTGTATGTATAATTTTTTTGTTGTCTTTACTTTTTGCATCAACTTGACTGAATAGTTTCATCAAGTTCGGAATTAAAGACTTCCGATACTGTTTCGCTCATGTCATCGTTATCATCACTTAATACTATCGGATCTCTAGTGATAGTAGAAGCGCCAATGAAATCGTTACTGTTTACTGCAGTTTTCATATTCTCTTATTAAATTTTATGACTCCGATTATTGTTTATCGCTCAGATAAAGTCCTCGATGGGACATCATATAAATAAGTAATACAATGAAACTTTATATATATTATAAATAACATATATATTATAAATAACATAAAATTTTATAAAAATCTAACAAATCACAAAAAATCACCAAAAATACATAAATACAAACGACACAATCAAATAACCGTCGGCTCTCTCCTCAGTGAATCTTAGAATCCAGTATCAGTTTTGTCGAATTTTTCCGACAAGTTTTTTGACTATTGCCTTTGCTCTCATTCCTTTTCTTAAGGATGCATTTCTAGGGGCTGCTCTTCTAAGACGGTTCCGTTTTTACTAATACATTGTTAAGAGTACAGTTTCTTGTATGTATAATTTTTTTGTTGTCTTTACTTTTTGCATCAACTTGACTGAATAGTTTCATCAAGTTCGGAATTAAAGACTTCCGATACTGTTTCGCTCATGGTATCGTTATCATCACTTAATACTATCGGATCTCTAGTGATAGTAGGAGCGCCAATGAAATCGTTACTGTTTACTGCAGTTTTCATATTCTCTTATTAAATTTTATGCTTCCGATTATTGTATATCGCTCAGATAAAGTCCTCGATGGGACATCATATAAATAAGTAATACAATGAAATTTTATATATATTATTAATATATATTATAAATAACATATATATTATAAATAACATAAAATTTTATAAAAATCTAACAAATCACAAAAAATCACCAAAAATACATAAATACAAACGACACAATCAAATAACCGTCGGCTCTCTCCTCAGTGAATCTTAGAATCCAGTATCAGTTTTGTCGAATTTTTCCGACAAGCTCTTTGACTATTGCCTTTGCTCTCATTCCTTTTCTTAAGGATGCATTTCTAGGGGCTGCTCTTCTAAGACGGTTCCGTTTTTACTAATACATTGTTGAGAGTACAGTTTCTTGTATGTATAATTTTTTTGTTGTCTTTACTTTTTGCATCAACTTGACTGAATAGTTTCATCAAGTTCGGAATTAAAGACTTCCGATACTGTTTCGCTCATGTCATCGTTATCATCACCTAATACTATCGGATCTTTAGCAATAGTAGGAGCGCCAATGAAATCGTTACTGTCTACTGCAGTTTTCATATTCTCTTATTAAATCTTATGACTCCGATTATTGTATATCGCTCAGATTAAGTCCTCGATAGGACATCATATAAATAAGTAATACAATAACTATCCCTTACTAATAGTATTAAATAATAAATAACAAGATTTTATAAAAATCTAACAAATCACAAAAAATCACCAAAAATACATAAATACAAACGATACAATCAAATACCTGTCGGCTCTCTCCTCAGTGAATCTTAGAATCAGTTTTGTCGAATTCTTCCGACAAGCTCTTCGACTATTGCCTTTGCTCTCATTCCTTTTCTTAAGGATGCATTTCTAGGGGCTGCTCTTCTAAGACGGTTCCGTTTTTACTAATACATTAATGAGAGTACAGTTTCTTGTATGTATAATTTTTTTGTTGTCTTTACTTTTTGCATCAACTTGACTGAATAGTTTCATCAAGTTCGGTATTAAAGACTTCCGATACTGTTTCGCTCATGTCATCGTTATCATCACTTAATACTATCGGATCTTTAGCAATAGTAGGAGCGCCAATGAAATCGTTACTACCTACTGCAGTTTTCATATTCTCTTATTAAATCTTATGACTCCGATTATTGTATATCGCTCAGATTAAGTCCTCGATAGAACATCATATAAATAAGTAATACAATTACTATCCTTTACTAAAAGTATTAAATAATAAATAACATAAAATTTTATAAAAATCTAACAAATCACAAAAAATCACCAAAAATACATAAATACAAACGATACAATCAAATAACCGTCGGCTCTCTCCTCAGTGAATCTTAGAATCCAGTATCAGTTTTGTCGAATTCTTCCGACAAGCTCTTCGACTATTGCCTTTGCTCTCATTCCTTTTCTTAAGGATGCATTTCTAGGGGCTGCTCTTCTAAGACGGTTCCGTTTTTACTAATACATTGTTGAGAGTACAGTTTCTTGTATGTATAATTTTTTTGTTGTCTTTACTTTTTGCATCAACTTGACTGAATAGTTTCATCAAGTTCGGTATTAAAGACTTCCGATACTGTTTCGCTCATGTCATCGTTATCATCACTTAATACTATCGGATCTTTAGCAATAGTAGGAGCGCCAATGAAATCGTTACTGTCTACTGCAGTTTTCATATTCTCTTATTAAATCTTATGACTCCGATTATTGTATATCGCTCAGATTAAGTCCTCGATAGGACATTATATAAATAAGTAATACAATTACTATCCTTTACTAAAAGTATTAAATAATAAATAACATAAAATTTTATAAAAATCTAACAAATCACAAAAAATCACCAAAAATACATAAATACAAACGATACAATCAAATAACCGTCGGCTTTCTCTTCAGTGAATCTTGGAATCCAGTATCAGTTTTGTCGAATTCTTCCGACAAGCTCTTCGACTATTGCCTTTGCTCTCATTCCTTTTCTTAAGGATGCATTTCTAGGGGCTGCTCTTCTAAGACGGTTCCGTTTTTACTAATACATTGTTGAGAGTACAGTTTCTTGTATGTATAATTTTTTTGTTGTCTTTACTTTTTGCATCAACTTGACTGAATAGTTTCATCAAGTTCGGAATTAAAGACTTCCGATACTGTTTCGCTTATGTCATCGTTATCATCACTTAATACTATCGGATCTCTAGTGATAGTAGGAGCGCCAATGAAATCGTTACTGTTTACTGCAGTTTTCATATTCTCTTATTAAATTTTATGCTTCCGATTATTGTATATCGCTCAGATAAAGTCCTCGATGGGACATCATATAAATAAGTAATACAATGAAATTTTATATATATTATAAATATATATTATAAATAACATATATATTATAAATAACATAAAATTTTATAAAAATCTAACAAATCACAAAAAATCACCAAAAATACATAAATACAAACGACCCAATCAAATAACCGTCGGCTCTCTCCTCAGTGAATCTTAGAATCCAGTATCAGTTTTCTCGAATTCTTCCGACAAGTTCTTCGACTTTTGCTTTTGGTCTCGTTGCTTTTCTTAACGATGCATTTCTATGGGCTGCTCTTCTAAGATGGTTCCGTTTTTGACTAATACATTGTTGAGAGTACAGTTTCTTGTATCTTTGACCTTTTTATTATCCTAACTCTGAACTTGACTGACTAGTTTCATCAAGTTCGGTATTATAGATTTCTGGTACTGTTTTGCTCATGTTATCATTATCATCGCTTAATACTATAGGATCTTTAGCGATAGTAGGAGTGCTACTGAAGACGTATGCTGTCTACTGCAGTTTTCATATTCTCTTAATAAATCTTATGTATAATCGTATATCGCTCAGATAAAGTCCTCGATAAGACATCATATAAATAAGTAATACAATTACTATCCCTTATTAATAGTATTAAATAATAAATAACATAAAATTTTTAAAATCTTACAAATCACAAAAAATCACCAAAAATACAAAATTTCAAACTACATAATCAAATAACCGTCGGCTCTCTCCTCAGTCAATCTTAGAATCCAGTATCAGTTTTGTCGAATTTTTCCGACAAGTTCTTCGACTTTTGCCTTTGCTCTCGTTCCTTTTCTTAAGGATGCAATTCTATGGGCTGCTCTTCTAAGACGGTTTCGTTTTTACTAATACATTAATGAGAATACAGTTTCTTGTATGTATAATTTTTTTGTTGTCTTTACTTTTTGCATCAACTTGACTAAATAGTTTCATCAAGTTCGGTATTATAGACTTCCGATACTGTTTCGCTCATGTCATCGTTATCATCACTTATTACTATCGGATCTTTAGCAATAGTAGGAGCGCCAATGAAATCGTTACTGTTTACTGCAGTTTTCATTTACTCTTATTAAATTTTATGACTCCGAATATTGTATATCGCTCAGATAAAGTCCTCGATAAGACATCATATAAATAAGTAATACAATTACTATCCCTTACTAATAGTATTAAATAATAAATAACATAAGATTTTATAAAAATCTAACAAATCACAAAAAATCACCAAAAATACATAAATACAAACGATACAATCAAATACCCGTCGGCTCTCTCCTCAGTGAATCTTAGAATCAGTTTTGTCGAATTCTTCCGACAAGCTCTTCGACTATTGCCTTTGCTCTCATTCCTTTTCTTAAGGATGCATTTCTAGGGGCTGCTCTTCTAAGACGGTTCCGTTTTTACTAATACATTGTTGAGAGTACAGTTTCTTGTATGTATAATTTTTTTGTTGTCTTTACTTTTTGCATCAACTTGACTGAATAGTTTCATCAAGTTCGGAATTAAAGACTTTCGATACTGTTTCGCTCATGTCATCGTTATCATCACTTAATACTATCGGATCTCTAGTGATAGTAGGAGCGCCAATGAAATCGTTACTGTTTACTGCAGTTTTCATATTCTCTTATTAAATTTTATGACTCCGATTATTGTTTATCGCTCAGATAAAATCCTCGATGGGACATCATATAAATAAGTAATACAATGAAATTTTATATATATATCATAAATATATATTATAAATAACATATATATTATAAATAACATAAAATTTTATAAAAATCTAACAAATCACAAAAAATCACCAAAAATACATAAATACAAACGACACAATCAAATAACCGTCGGCTCTCTCCTCAGTGAATCTTAGAATCCAGTATCAGTTTTGTCGAATTTTTCCGACAAGCTCTTTGACTATTGCCTTTGCTCTCATTCCTTTTCTTAAGGATGCATTTCTAGGGGCTGCTCTTCTAAGACGGTTCCGTTTTTACTAATACATTGTTGAGAGTACAGTTTCTTGTATGTATAATTTTTTTGTTGTCTTTACTTTTTGCATCAACTTGACTGAATAGTTTCATCAAGTTCGGAATTAAAGACTTCCGATACTGTTTCGCTCATGTCATCGTTATCATCACCTAATACTATCGGATCTTTAGCAATAGTAGGAGCGCCAATGAAATCGTTACTGTCTACTGCAGTTTTCATATTCTCTTATTAAATCTTATGACTCCGATTATTGTATATCGCTCAGATTAAGTCCTCGATAGGACATCATATAAATAACTAATACAATAACTATCCCTTACTAATAGTATTAAATAATAAATAACAAGATTTTATAAAAATCTAACAAATCACAAAAAATAACCAAAAATACATAAATACAAACGATACAATCAAATACCCGTCGGCTCTCTCCTCAGTGAATCTTAGAATCAGTTTTGTCGAATTCTTCCGACAAGCTCTTCGACTATTGCCTTTGCTCTCATTCCTTTTCTTAAGGATGCATTTCTAGGGGCTGCTCTTCTAAGACGGTTCCGTTTTTACTAATACATTAATGAGAGTACAGTTTCTTGTATGTATAATTTTTTTGTTGTCTTTACTTTTTGCATCAACTTGACTGAATAGTTTCATCAAGTTCGGTATTAAAGACTTCCGATACTGTTTCGCTCATGTCATCGTTATCATCACTTAATACTATCGGATCTTTAGCAATAGTAGGAGCGCCAATGAAATCGTTACTACCTACTGCAGTTTTCATATTCTCTTATTAAATCTTATGACTCCGATTATTGTATATCGCTCAGATTAAGTCCTCGATAGGACATCATATAAATAAGTTATACAATTACTATCCTTTACTAAAAGTATTAAATAATAAATAACATAAAATTTTATAAAAATCTAACAAATCACAAAAAATCACCAAAAATACATAAATACAAACGATACAATCAAATAACCGTCGGCTTTCTCCTCAGTGAATCTTAGAATCCAGTATCAGTTTTGTTGAATTTTTCCGACAAGCTCTTCGACTATTGCCTTTGCTCTCATTCCTTTTCTTAAGGATGCATTTCTAGGGGCTGCTCTTCTAAAACGGTTCCGTTTTTACTAATACATTGTTGAGAGTACAATTTCTTGTATGTATAATTTTTTTGTTGTCTTTACTTTTTGCATCAACTTGACTGAATAGTTTCATCAAGTTCGGAATTAAAGACTTCCGATACTGTTTCGCTCATGTCATCGTTATCATCACTTAATACTATCGGATCTCTAGTGATAGTAGGAGCGCCAATGAAATCGTTACTGTTTACTGCAGTTTTCATATTCTCTTATTAAATTTTATGCTTCCGATTATTGTATATCGCTCAGATAAAGTCCTCGATGGGACATCATATAAATAAGTAATACAATGAAATTTTATATATATTATTAATATATATTATAAATAACATAAAATTTTATAAAAATCTAACAAATCACAAAAAATCACCAAAAATACATAAATACAAACGACCCAATCAAATAACCGTCGGCTCTCTCCTCAGTGAATCTTAGAATCCAGTATCAGTTTTCTCGAATTCTTCCGACAAGTTCTTTGACTTTTGCTTTTGGTCTCGTTGCTTTTCTTAACGATGCATTTCTATGGGCTGCTCTTCTAAGATGGTTCCGTTTTGACTAATACATTGTTGAGAGTACAGTTTCTTGTATCTTTGACCTTTTTATTATCCTAACTCTGAACTTGACTGACTAGTTTCATCAAGTTCGGTATTATAGATTTCTGGTACTGTTTTGCTCATGTTATCATTATCATCGCTTAATACTATAGGATCTTTAGCGATAGTAGGAGCGCTACTGAAGACGTATGCTGTCTACTGCAGTTTTCATATTCTCTTAATAAATCTTATGTATAATCATATATCGCTCAGATAAAGTCCTCGATAAGACATCATATAAATAAGTAATACAATTACTATCCCCTATTAATAGTATTAAATAATAAATGACATAAAATTTTTAAAATCTTACAAATCACAAAAAATCACCAAAAATACAAAATTACAAACTACATAATCAAATAACCGTCGGCTCTCTCCTCAGTCAATCTTAGAATCCAGTATCAGTTTTGTCGAATTTTTCCGACAAGTTCTTCGACTTTTGCCTTTGCTCTCGTTCCTTTTCTTAAGGATGCAATTCTATGGGCTGCTCTTCTAAGACGGTTCCGTTTTTACTAATACATTAATGAGAATACAGTTTCTTGTATGTATAATTTTTTTGTTGTCTTTACTTTTTGCATCAACTTGACTAAATAGTTTCATCAAGTTCGGTATTATAGACTTCCGATACTGTTTCGCTCATGTCATCGTTATCATCACTTATTACTATCGGATCTTTAGCAATAGTAGGAGCGCCAATGAAATCGTTACTGTTTACTGCAGTTTTCATTTACTCTTATTAAATTTTATGACTCCGATTATTGTATATCGCTCAGATAAAGTCCTCGATAAGACATCATATAAATAAGTAATACAATTACTATCCCTTACTAATAGTATTAAATAATAAATAACATAAGATTTTATAAAAATCTAACAAATCACAAAAAATCACCAAAAATACATAAATACAAACGATACAATCAAATACCCGTCGGCTCTCTCCTCAGTGAATCTTAGAATCAGTTTTGTCGAATTCTTCCGACAAGCTCTTCGACTATTGCCTTTGCTCTCATTCCTTTTCTTAAGGATGCATTTCTAGGGGCTGCTCTTCTAAGACGGTTCTGTTTTTACTAATACATTGTTGAGAGTACAGTTTCTTGTATGTATAATTTTTTTGTTGTCTTTACTTTTTGCATCAACTTGACTGAATAGTTTCATCAAGTTCGGAATTAAAGACTTCCGATACTGTTTCGCTCATGTCATCGTTATCATCACTTAATACTATCGGATCTCTAGTGATAGTTTGTTTGTATCGAATTCCGTCAAAGAAGAAGAGAGAATTGAAGTATTTTTTTGAAAGATTCGACTTATTAATTTATAAACTTATTCGTAAATTTTCAAATAAAAAACTAATTATCGCTGGTGATCTTAATATAAATATGCTTAAAATCAGTCCACAATCAACCCGTTTACAGAACATCTTAAAAAAATATAATTTGTTATCGCATATCACCATGCCTATTAGAGGTAATACTTGTATCGACAATATAATTAGTAATATAGAGTGTGCGACAGGATGTGCGCTTCCCCTGGGGTTATCAGATCACGATACCGGCCAAATACTAACATTCAACGTTGCACATACAATGTTCATATTTCGACATGTTCCAAGTATTCACGGAATGTTTTGCAATACCTACTAATCTATTGAGGATTTAAGCATATCAAATGAAAGTAAGTTAAATGAATACTAAACTTATGACCTCAATATAGAGCGCCGGCTGCTACATTTGTTACGTTTACCGTTGATCAGATTACTACGTGTATGTTGATCCCGTACTTTGGAGAAGCTCGATACCGCAGTGTTTAACCGCCCGGTCTGCGATTGTAAAGGTTAAGCAACTTTCGCAAAGGCCGGTCATCTAATGGGTGACCAAAAATGTATCATCCTGAGCTCTTCCGTGCTACGGAAGGTACGTAATGCCGTTGATCTTGGCTGCATTAGCAGTCGTTAACAACCACCAAACAACAATGGGCTCGCGTAATGGTTTATGTCCCGTTCTCCCTATTCATCCATAGGGAAGGCTCGTGCTCCCGCAGTGGAAAGATAAAAGAACTGGTGGTGATGGTGATGATGGTGGTGATGATGATGATGGTGGTGATGATGATGATGATGATGATGATGATGATGATGATGATGATGATGATGATGATGATGATGATGATGATGATGATGATGATGATGATGATAATGTTGATGATATGAATTTGTAAAATATAGCACTGGCAAATTGTTGACGTCGTAACCACGTTAGTTCCGTTCATACGTAATAAATCGTAACGTACTAGTTACATAGCGATAGCGTGATGATAATTTTTAACTCGTTCCATGGTGCAATCAAAGAGAGCGATACGTAAGCTTTCTATAACGTAACAAACTTCGCGGTAATTAACGATTTTATGGAAGAACACAAAAGCGTTAATATCTTTCTATAATTATTTGATCTGTTATGCACGAGCAAAGCAAAGAAATCGTAATTTCTTTAGTTAACGAGAGCGTCACTAATGAGCGTAATAAAATTCATTTATAATAGCATTCGGAAATCACAGCGCCTTTGATTTCTGTTTACATAAAATTTACTGTGCCCTTTTCAATGTAAATTAGAAACTGTATAAAACTATAGTATTATAATAATATACAGTTTATAAAACTATAGTTTTATATTCAACGTGTAACAGAAAGGTGTGGTAAAACTTAAAAGATCCAAAGTGTATCCGATCTAGATCTTGTATGCAGTTACTAAGACATAATTATTAACTTTTATTTGTAATGCAATTTTTAATTAAATATTTCTATTGTGTCGTCACATCAAAATAAACAAGTCACAGCTCTAATGGTTTAGTAACCTCTGTGTACTTACATTCGTACCCTTAGTGCAAAAACCGATTATCAGCACTTTTTAGATGCCTGCACCTGTAGATGCGGCTTAACGAGACGAGTCGATTGGTATAAAAAAAGTTCAGTTGGGAAAAAGTGCTTTTTAATTCTTTATTTTTAAAAGAGGGTTTAGTCACGCAGTGACAATGCCACCCCCGTAAGGGCACATATAACACAAAACAAATTTACTTATTCTCTATTACCAATAACAATTAACAAACTATACAGCATTCTTTGCTTATGCCTTATGCCACGTCTGACGCGCATATCTTTCATAATATTATTATTTAATTTACAATTGCATGACAAATTAAAGTTAATAGTTATGTGTTAGTAACTACGTCACCCTGGGATCGCAGGTCTCCCTCTCGGTAGTACATAAGGTGACCTGATTCAAGAGTTACGGTGTCCTCCCCCTCTCTTCGGACTTCACTTAACCCAACAATATGCCACCTTATCTTCCCGAGTTCCTCTTCGAGCTGCGCCAGGTGCTCGTCAAGCGGTAACGTGCGTCCGTTATACGTTGCCAGAGTCAGTTGTTTTTGGCGACCTTCCGTAACCCGGGGATTCTCCGCACCCCTTGCCTTGCCGTTACCGTGACCGCCGCCGTGATCAGGAATAGCAGGGCGGCCGGGAACTGGGAGCCGTGGTCTGTTTCGTGCCGTCATGTGGAGGGTTTGCCCATAATTGCCACGCTGGGCATGCGGGTTGGCAATCGCAGTGCGTAGCTAATCGCACCAGTGTCGCTGCTGTCCGACACCGGTCTGTGCACTTTGTTCGCTATGTTTGCGCTGTGATGGGTATCCCGCCATCGGTCGGTCGCCAGAGCCTCTATAACGAATTATATTATAGCCTTCGCAAGTTCTAAAGCTGTAAGTTTTTATTTTATTCTTCCGGAAATTTGGCTGGCTGGTAGAAACTAGCCATCGAATATAGGCTCTTCCATGACTGTTTTAGTAGGCACTTATTAATAATTCGTATATGAGAACTAGCCAAGTCAGACCTTAGGCTTCAATATATTATCCTAAATTATAAGAAGAAATGATATTTTAAGTTGTTATTAAATATTTTATGTTGTTATAAATAAATTTCAGGACTGACCATTAAACTTGACACCCATTTAGATCTCACTTCTTTTGTCGTTGAAGTCAACAACCAAGGCATATCATAATATTGAACTTTGCTCTCATCATCATCATCATCATCATCATCAGCCTACACAGCGATAGTAGGAGCGCTACTGAAGACGTATGCTGTCTACTGCAGATTTCATATTCTCTTAATAAATCTTATGACTCCGATTATTGTATCTCGCTCAGATAAAGTCCTCGATAGGACATCATATAAATAAGTAATACAATTACTATCCCTTACTAATAGTATTAAATAATAAATAACAAAATTTTATAAAAATCTTACAAATCACAAAAAATCACCAAAAATACAAAATTACAAACGACATAATCAAATAACCGTCGGCGGCCTCAGTCAATCTTAGAATCCAGTATCAGTTTTGTCGAATTCTTCCGACAAGTTCTTCGACTTTTGCCTTTGCTCTCATTCCTTTTCTTAAGGATGCAATTCTATGGGCTGCTCTTCTAAGACGGTTCCGTTTTTACTAATACATTGTTGAGAGTACAGTTTTTTGTATGTATAATTTTTTTGTTGTCTTTACTTTTTGCATCAACTTGACTGAATAGTTTCATCAAGTTCGGAATTAAAGACTTCCGATACTGTTTCGCTCATGTCATCGTTATCATCACTTAATGCTATCGGATCTCTAGTGATAGTAGGAGCGCCAATAAAATCGTTACTGTTTACTGCAGTTTTCATATCCCTTATTAAATTTTATGACTCCAATTTTTGTATATCGCTCAGATAAAGTCCTCGATGGGACATCATATAAATAAGTAATACAATAAAATTTTATATATAATAGCCCCTCACCTGCCAGGCACTATTTTGACATAGACTGATAATGCCGGCTCAAAATGGCCGCCAGAAAATTTTGCGCCGGCTGCTTTAAGCTATGAATTGAGCCGTTTTCGTTAATTATGATGTAAAAACTATATATTTTCGTATTCCTTTTAAAATAATCTACCCGATGTTATACCTTTCGTAAAAGCCACAAGAATATACATCTCAGAATCACCGAAAATTTCAAGCCTGTGAATATTTATCTACAGTTCTAATACTATAGATTCATTCGTAAAACTAATTGTATTTCTGGCATGATAAAACATGAAGTTACTGTTACCGAACCTCTTCAAAAGTAGTCAGAAAGAATATTTTTACAAAAGAAGCACTTGAGTTTCATGTGGTTTCGGTTCGCGCTCCGCACAAAAAACGTGTGTGGCGCTGGACATAGTAGGGATACGCCAAGACAAAAACTAATGATTGCCAAGCTGCCCGCTATGGGTATAAATAATAATCATGAAATAGTTTGGTAAAAATATGACTTTGTTACTTTTTCTCTTTTAAAAAATTGATGTGTATGTATATGTTACGGCTAAAGATACTTATATGTAAAAGAAATATAAGATTAGCCGGCTAAGATTTTATTTTAAGGAGAGGCTAAAGTTAATTTCTTTCATCTTAAGCCGGCGAAACTTAAATGTAGCCTTCATTTCATTCATTTCTTTATTTTTAGCTACTCTTTTGCTAACAATAAAGAAGCAAATGAAAAAGAAAAGTAGAATAAAAATACCCATTTTCGATATAAAAACTTTTTTATTAAACATGTAAAAACAAACTGTCTTAAATCTATATTGTATATGTACAAATTAAAACCAGTATGTATTATTAAATTATAAAAGATTTATGTACTGTCTTTTTATCTACTAAAGATAAAAATATATTCGAGAGTCAAGTCACGAGCATGACGCAACAAACGTAAAAATAATAAAAAATAACAAATAGGTAATACAATAACAACATCTGCAGCTATTCGCTGTGGTAACGTTGCGCACAAGGTGCAAGGCACAAAGCTACTTTGCACGTAGGGCAATGGGTGCGCACTCGTTTTCTGCATAGCACACACGAACGCCTCAACCGCTCATTGCAACCTTGTTGCGTCTCGTATGAAACTGTAAAATGTGCTACCGCACTATTTGGTAGCAAACGGGTATTTAGAGGCAATGCGCGCAGAATAGGCCGTCGGAAGGTGTTATGCCGTTCTAAGATTGACAGCACCAACTTGCTGCGAAAATCTCGCTGTGTCATAACTTTTTTGTTTTGAGTGCATGACGAGGCATTCAAAACAATCGACGCGTTTAGGACGCTTACATTCAATAGTCGGTAAAATAGTTTTTTGTACCATACTACTAAACGCTTACGTTCAATGGGGTACCCAGACAAAATCTGATCTTTTTTGTCTACCCCCCCCATTGAAACGTTATAATCCCGCACCAGAATTGGTTTGCGTTTTTGTTCTACGGGACAGTGATGTACCGACATGCCGTGATACGTGGAGACGAATGCGACCCGGCTGGTGTCACGCCAGACAAACAAATCTAGGTCACCACTCGTGCAACCGACCAAGTCGCCTTTCGTCATAGGCAGCTGTCCACTCTTTAACTGGTTCAATTCCGCCGGCACTAGAGTACGGTTCGTTCTTAAAGTACCGACGCAATCAAACCCCCTGGTTTTGAGCACCCTTGCCAGTGCGGGACTATTGTAGAAATTGTCCATCCAAACTGTATATCCCCGATGTTCCAATCCTTCCAGCAACCTCAGAACTAGGCGTGGAATAAACCCTGAAATGGGTGAGTCAGAGACGGGTGTCGGGAGTTCTGCACTTTTCGCGTGGATCTCGAATCGGTGCAGATATCCAGTCTTTGACTCGCACACTTCATAGGTTTTAATACCTACCTTCGCCGCTTTGTTCGGGATGCACTGCTTAATAGAAAGCCAGCCCTTCCACTGCGTGAGCGATTCGTCGAGAGAAATGTTCCGATCCATTACGTAAATCTCTGTGAATTTGGCATTTAAATGCCGGATAATGGGGTCTAGCTTAAAAACCTTTGCCTGCGCTGAAGTACTGTTTTGGTCCAGCCGACTATTGTCATTAAAATGGATGCATCGGAATATAAGCTGGAACTTATTCCTAGACATGGCAGCAGAGAACTGCGGAGTCATAAAAATGTTCTGATCAGTGCTCCAGTAATCAGTTAAAACATTTTTTTGGACGATGCTCATCGCCATCACGATGGCAAAGAAAACCATTACATCGTCTGCATCGATAGACGACCACGAGGAAATGCGGCTGTTGTCACGTAGCGATCCCTTTTCCAGCTGCTGTATGAACAGTTGCTCTGCGTACTTATTCGTTTCTGCAACAATGTGGTTCACTATTGCTAGATCCCAAATCGCCGTAAAAGCCTCATATTGGTCTGATGGTTCAATAGTTGAACCAATTCTCTCCGTAAATGTTTCTCTTCTGGTATCGTGTGGGATGGGAGGTCTTGGAAGTGGTTGCCATTCAAAATCATACAGGCTTTTAGGTCCAAACTCGCTACGTATGTCTTGTTGAGCTGGTGGTGATTGTTGATTTTGTCCCACCGGAGAAGATGGAGTTGGGGAATGTTGACCAGGTTGGGGTGGCCATGCAAAAACAGGCTGTGTTTCTGGAATTTCCGAGACGTCGTCGTCGATATAAATTCTAGCACCACGTGGCATATACTGAAA
Organism: Eudonia mercurella; assembly: GCA_963082485.1. Lineage (NCBI taxonomy): Eukaryota > Metazoa > Arthropoda > Insecta > Lepidoptera > Crambidae > Eudonia > Eudonia mercurella. The sequence continues at coordinate 11,369,231 of OY720022.1, read as the reverse complement.
CATTTCGCCATCGTCGCTTTCTTCGTCCTCACTTCCTAAAAATAAACGGAATACTATGAATGATACAAAACACTAATTTTCTCTGTAGCTCTAGGCTTTCGTCAAAGATTTCACTTACCTAGATTGACCAAAGCGCTAAAAATATCGTCATCATTAAGATGAGCTTGGTGACGTCTGCTATGAGGAGTGCTCTGACTGCTACCACCGCACTCAACGAACCTGTAATCAATTTACTTATTTAAACTCTTATAATGTACGAAGAATGCCAACAAATCGCAACATTTGAGATGAAACTCGAAGTTTACAGCTGTAAGAATGCCCGAGATCAAAAAGTGTCACAAAAGTGATTAAGATCTTCAAATCTTGGGAACGGCTACACCATTTTTATCCAATAATAGCCAATAATAATTTTGCTAACTCCTTTTTGAAACCAAACAAAACCGTAATCATATCGATACATCCGTTTCTACAGCTACGATGCTACATACAGACTGGCAGATCAAGGCATCCTCGACGCAAAAATGTAAGAAGTTGTACCTACGTATGACGTTATTGCCTCAGAGGTAAAAAAATCATATGAAGATCTAGAGGTAAGAGGTTTTAATTCAAGAGACACTTACTGAGCTGGCGACGGAACTGAAGAATGAATCAATTGGGATCCCTGATCCGGTTCAGGTGTGACTCGTGAAATTTCAGTTACAACAGATCTAAAAAAATTAACAAATTAAATAAAAAGAGAAATTCAACATGTTTCTTCAGATAACAAAGAAAAGGGTTAACACATTTTGTTTATATTTGAACTTACAGAGTAGGGTGCTGCAAAGTCACGTTCACATCATCATCAACATCGGAAGAACCGGCAATAGGCTCGGAGTTCAACGTTCTAAAAATAATAATAGAGGAATTAGGAGGCACACAGAGTTTTGTCCTTGTCGTAGCTTACAGAGCAGGATAATATGAGGTCACTATTCAAAAGAAACACTTACTGAACTGGCCACGAAACCGAAGAGTTGATCAACTGAAATGACGACTCCGGTAGCCATGATCCCTGATCCGGGTCCGGAGTAACACGCGAAGTTTCAGCGACGGCAGATCTAAAAAATAAAACATGAATGAAATAAAAAGAGGAATTCAACATGTTCCTCCAGATAACAAAGATTTGGTAAATGAACACTTTTTGGCTATATTTAAACTTACAGATGTGGGTGCTGCGAAGTAACATTCACATCAAGATCAGCATCGGAAGAACCGGCAATAGGCTCTGAGTTCAACGTTAGGAAACTGGAGGCAGACAGAAAACACATTTTGTCGTTATTGTAGCTTACAGAGCTGGATATAAGGTCACTATTCAAACGACACACTTACTGAACTGGCGACGGAACCGAAGAGTGGATCAACTGAAATGACGACCCTGATAGCAATGATTCCTGATCCGGGTCCGGTATAACACGCGAAGTTTCAGCGACAGCAGATCTAAAAATATAACATAAATAAAATAAAAAGAGGAGTTAAACATGTTTCTTTAGGTAAAAAAGAGTTGTTAAATGAACACATTTTGTCTATATTTAAACTTACAGAGGAGGGTGCTGCAAATACACGTTCACATCAGCATTACCATCCGATGAACCGGCAATAGGCTCGGAGTTCAACATTCTAAAAATAATAATAAAGGAATTAGGAGGCCGATAGAAAACACATTTTGTCTTTGTCGTAGCTTACAAAGCAGGATATGAGGTCACTATTCAAAAGACATACTTACAGAGCTGGCGACTCTTCAGGGTCTTTTGGACACCATAATCGCCTGCGTTTAGTGGTTAGAGCAGTTTCCAAGGGTATCCCAAGTGGGAGCTCATCAACATGACCTAGATAGAACCTAAAATTATAGCATAACACGTCAAAATCTTTTTTAAAAGACAATACTTTACTGAAATTTTATAATAAGCAAGTTACCAATCTGGTACGCTCACAGAAGCTCGTCCACCTCTTTGTCTACCACGCCCCCGACATGCTTGATTATTAGTAGCTTCGCCACGCTGCGTTTCATTATTGTCAGTGCCACCCCTACCCCTACCCCGTCCTCCACGATCTCGACTGCCACCGCGAGTACGTACTCGTCTGCCGCCTCGTGTTCGTGGCATGGTTAAAAGCAGCTACAAAAGCGAAGCATGAAAAAAGTTATTCCACTCAATCTGGAGTTGGGTTAAACTGTACAATACGGACCCACGAGTTGGAAGCACAAGAACCTAACTTTAAATAATATAAAGTTAATAAATAGGGGGAAACACCCTCCCCCAAATAATAAATCAGGGGTCAATATTGTACAGTTTTACCAAAAATTGCATTAGTGTAAAAATAATATAACTCATAAACTGAAAAAAAAGGTAAGTGAAATATATCTAATCTTATGCAATGCAATATATCTTATCTTTAATAAGTTATATGTACAGAAAAAAAATCAAAGATAGTTTAATGCAAACGGCTTTAACTTATGATGACGAAATAAGTTACAACTAATAAAAACGAACACGGCTACTAATAACTAACAAACAAACATACATAGTGACTAATATGATAACTTGAATAAAAACTTTTAATAAAAATCGTAAATAGCCGATACACTCTTGACCAAATCATCAAAGGAATATCCACATTAGTTTCACGTGTCAACTTTGAACTCATTTGACCTTGAAGCAACGAGTTGCCACGTACCCGCTACGGGCACCGGTACAAAATGCATCATTGTTTGAATGATTTTACTAAATTTGTAAAGATTTTAGGTTGTAAGTTGTATCTATAGTCACTAGAATGAACTAAACTAAGGGATTAAATATAAAAAACTATGAATGACGAACAATAAAAGTAAGAAATAGTGTAATTTTGTGCCACCAACGTACACCCCCAACACCATGTATGAAAACAATTAAAATTATGATAAAACGTGCTGGATTAGCCGAAATGTACCTATTATAAAAGATTTGTACTTACATTTGCTTGATAAAAACAAATAAAAGGCACTTTAATTCCCGCGGACGATCTTGACACTCACATCACAAACCCACGCAAAATCACTGACTTAGCCGTTGTCAAACAAGGCTCTTTGAATAAACGAATTGAAGTATTCGAGGCGAAATCAGCTGTCTTTTTTCATCTTTTAACCGTTAGCAGCGAGATGAAAGAGATAGATATAATTTTACACGTACGTTTCAAGGGAGAGACACACTACTGCTTGTGCCCGCTACGGGCGCGTGGCAATCGGTACCTAAATTTTCTGTCGGTAGCGGGCATGCTGGCAGGGGAGGGGTTATAAATATATATTATAAATAACATAAAATTTTATAAAAATCTAACAAATCACAAAAAATCACCAAAAATACATAAATACAAACGACCCAATCAAATAACCGTCGGCTCTCTCCTCAGTGAATCTTAGAATTCAGTATCAGTTTTCTCGAATTCTTCCGACAAGTTCTTCGACTTTTGCTTTTGGTCTCGTTGCTTTTCTTAAGGATGCATTTCTAGGGGCTGCTCTTCTAAGACGGTTCCGTTTTGACTAATACATTGTTGAGAGTACAGTTTCTTGTATCTTTGACCTTTTTATTATCCTAACTCTGAACTTGACTGACTAGTTTCATCAAGTTCGGTATTATAGATTTCTGGTACTGTTTCGCTCATGTTATCATTATCATCGCTTAATACTATAGGATCTTTAGCGATAGTAGGAGCGCTACTGAAGACGTATGCTGTCTACTGCAGTTTTCATATTCTCTTAATAAATCTTATGACTCCGATTATTGTATCTCGCTCAGATAAAGTCCTCGATAGGACATCATATAAATAAGTAATACAATTACTATCCCTTACTAATAGTATTAAATAATAAATAACATAAAAAATTTTAAAATCTTACAAATCACAAAAAATCACCAAAAATACAAAATTACAAACTACATAATCAAATAACCGTCGGCTCTCTCCTCAGTCAATCTTAGAATCCAGTATCAGTTTTGTCGAATTTTTCCGACAAGTTCTTCGACTTTTGCCTTTGCTCTCATTCCTTTTCTTAAGGATGCAATTCTATGGGCTGCTCTTCTAAGACGGTTCCGTTTTTACTAATACATTAATGAGAATACAGTTTCTTGTATGTATAATTTTTTTGTTGTCTTTACTTTTTGCATCAACTTGACTAAATAGTTTCATCAAGTTCGGTATTATAGACTTCCGATACTGTTTCGCTCATGTCATCGTTATCATCACTTATTACTATCGGATCTTTAGTAATAGTAGGAGCGCCAATGAAATCGTTACTGTTTACTGCAGTTTTCATTTACTCTTATTAAATTTTATGACTCCGATTATTTTATATCGCTCAGATAAAGTCCTCGATAAGACATCATATAAATAAGTAATACAATTACTATCCCTTACTAATAGTATTAAATAATAAATAACATAAAATTTTTAAAATCTTACAAATCACAAAAAATCACCAAAAATACAAAATTACAAACTACATAATCAAATAACCGTCGGCTCTCTCCTCAGTCAATCTTAGAATCCAGTATCAGTTTTGTCGAATTTTTCCGACAAGTTCTTCGACTTTTGCCTTTGCTCTCATTCCTTTTCTTAAGGATGCAATTCTATGGGCTGCTCTTCTAAGACGGTTCCGTTTTTACTAATACATTAATGAGAATACAGTTTCTTGTATGTATAATTTTTTTGTTGTCTTTACTTTTTGCATCAACTTGTCTAAATAGTTTCATCAAGTTCGGTATTATAGACTTCCGATACTGTTTCGCTCATGTCATCGTTATCATCACTTATTACTATCGGATATTTAGCATTAGTAGGAGCGCCAATGAAATCGTTACTGTTTACTGCAGTTTTCATTAATCTTATTAAATTTTATGATTCCGATTATTGTATATCGCTCAGATAAAGTCCTCGATAAGACATCATATAAATAAGTAATACAATTACTATCCCTTACTAATAGTATTAAATAATAAATAACATAAAATTTTATAAAAATCTAACAAATCACAAGAAATCACCAAAAATACATAAATACAAACGATACAATCAAATAACCGTCGGCTCTCTCCTCAGTGAATTTTAGAATCCAGTATCAGTTTTGTCGAATTCTTCCGACAAGCTCTTCGACTATTGCCTTTGCTCTCATTCCTTTTCTTAAGGATGCATTTCTAGGGGCTGCTCTTCTAAGACGGTTCCGTTTTTACTAATACATTGTTGAGAGTACAGTTTCTTGTATGTATAATTTTTTTGTTGTCTTTACTTTTTGCATCAACTTGACTGAATAGTTTCATCAAGTTCGGAATTAAAGACTTCCGATACTGTTTCGCTCATGTCATCGTTATCATCACTTAATACTATCGGATCTCTAGTGATAGTAGGAGCGCCAATGAAATCGTTTCTGTTTACTGCAGTTTTCATTATCTCTTATTAAATTTTATGACTCCGATTATTGTTTATCGCTCAGATAAAGTCCTCGATGGGACATCATATAAATAAGTAATACAATGAAATTTTATATATTATAATAATAATTTATTCTTGTCAAGTATTGTAACGTACAAATACAAATACAAATACAAATACTTTATTTGCTATTAAATAGGGTGGTTACAATATGGATGTTATCAAGACATTACGTAAAGTAGCTTAAAGCCTATTTAGTCATATACATATATCATGACATGCAAATCAATGTAATATTTTCATTTATTACATTATTATAATATTATTATTATATTACATTTATTAACATTTAATTATGAATGAAATGAATGAATTAAATGAATTGAATTAAACTAGACTAAATAAACTTAGAAACAAATAATAAATCAATTAATAAAACTAATAAATGCATCGATTTCATTAAAAATTAAAATTAAAATTATATTAATAATCCCCTCATTTATAGGTTAAAAATTCATTAATGGAATAGAATGCTTTTTCAAGTAGCCATCTACGCAATGATTTGTAGAATATGTTATCTGGGAGTTCTTTAATGTCGTCTGGTATTTTATTATATATTATTTTACACATAGCATAACTATTTTTTAAAAAACGCTTGGTTTTTGGAACAGCATCTAGGATAAGTTTGTTAGGGTGTCTAAGACTTCTAGCTGTCATTTGTTTTGCTTGTAAGAACAAGTGGCCGTTGCTTTTAACAAATTTCCCAATCTCAAGTATATAGATACAAGTAAAGGTTAATATTTTAAGAGTTTTAAAGTAAGGCTTACATGAGATATCCGGCGCTATGCCACATAAGGCTCGAATGCATCTTTTTTGAGCAACAAAAACTTTGTGGATGTCCGTGGCATTTCCCCAGATTATCAAACCATATCTGAAAACTGACTCCACATATGCGTAATAAGCAGTTAAAGCAGTGCCCTTATTTGCAACCTTTGTTAATTTGTATAACACGAATGCGAATCTGTTAATTTTATTACAAACTCTATCTGTGTGTTCTTTCCAGTCAAGTTTAGAATTAATGTCTAGGCCTAAAAATGTTACGTTATCCGGATTCATTAGGATTTCTCCGTTGTATTCAATGACTATGTTTTTATTTTTAAAATTATTAAAGTTCATTATATTAGTCTTAGAAAGATTGATTTTTAAATTATTTTTTTCAAGCCATTCTATTATTAGTTTTAATGTCGTGTTAAATAAAATGCGAAGAAACTTGTTGTACTGGTTTAATTAAGATTAAACAAATTAAAATATAATAGAAAAAGCGGCTCACTCCGCCATTGAAAAATGAAACCGGAAGAGAGCCAAAATATTGTTGCCAGCACAATAATAATAGTGCATGACATAAAAAAATAAAAAGTTGCCACTTGGCAAATTATATGTTTGTAGCAAACATAGTTGGGCCGGGGGAAAATGAATAACAGTACAAATAAATTTAAACATTAAATTATGGGCAAAGGACATAAGTTTGTAATGGCTCTACAGTACACTTTGTTATTCATTTTAACCTCAGCCACTCTTACATTTCCATCAGCTCCATGAAAAATTTTTACAATACGACCCAGAGGCCAGTTTAAAGGAGTTGTATTCATATTTTTTACAATGACAAGGTCACCTTCCTTAAGATTACACTGCTGGGTCTTCCATTTGGGACGGCTCTGCAATTGATTTAAATAATCATGAGACCATGACTTCCAAAAGTCTTGTTTTATTTTAGTGCAGATGTTCCAAAACTTAAGACGATTTATAGAGACATCGGTAAGATCAATTTCTGGATAACTGGTTAAAGCCGCTCCAATAAGGAAGTGTCCAGGTGTTAAATATTGACAATCGTTTGAATTTACTGAGAGGAGAGGTCTAGAGTTTAAAACCCCTTCGATTTGAACAATGATGGTATTGAGTTCTTCATATGTGAGGCAAATATTACCTACTACTCTCTTGAAGTGGTGTTTAAAACTCTTGACACCTGCCTCCCACAAGCCTCCAAACTCAGGAGAGTAACTTGGAATAAACATAAATTGTATGTAGTTTTTATAACAAAAATTATTAATAGCATCTCTGTGCTCTTGGGTAGAAAATAAATTATATAAATCTTTTAAAACGTTACAAGCACCCTTAAATGTTTTTGCATTATCACAAAATATTTTTGTGGGCATACCCCGCCTCGAAATAAACCTTTTGAGACTTGCTAAGAACGCTTCTGTCGTTAAATTGGACACCAGCTCTCCATGGATGGCCTTAGTTACAAAGCATACATAGAGCGCAACATAGGCTTTAGTTATAATGGGTCTTCTTATCCTACCAACTTTGACACTGAAGGGTCCACAAAAGTCAACTCCGACATGCTGAAATGGTCTGGTGGGCGTAACTCTTTCTTTAGGGAGAGATCCCATTAACTGCTTGGCAGCCACTGCTTTCAAACGAAAACATATTATGCATTTATGTAAAACTTTCTTGACCTCTCTAGTACCACTAACAAGGTAGTATTTTTGTGACAATGAATTTAATACTAACCTAGGTCCTGCATGAAGCAACCTTATGTGTTCCCTTTCTATAATAAGGTTGGTAATATAAGACCTCTTAGGGAGAATAATAGGGTGCATCTTTTCAAACGGTATTTTGTTAGCATTTTGTAGCCTTCCACCTACTCTAAGTATACTATTTCTGTCTAAAAAAGGGTTTAAGTTAACAATGCCTGTTTTCAAATTTTTATTTTTATTTAGGGACTGAATTTCTTTTGAAAAATGCTCTTTTTGGTCACATCTAATTACCACAAGCAAGGATTCATTTAATTCATGAGGTGTTAACTCATTAAGAATTTTATTGTTTTTATTTATTGAACAATTATAAAAGAATCTGAAAATGTATGCAATAATTTTTTGCAATTTATATAACTTGGAGTATTTTTGAAACAATTGAGCTGAAAATGATGGCTCGATATTAATTAAATTACAAGGGAGATCCAACTGATCATCTAAAGGTTCATCTGGTAGTTTATCAAATCTTTCAGGATTACAAAAAAATAAATTATGTGACCCGTGCCACCAAAGTAAATTGTCTTGAAGGTTTTGTGCTTGGACACCCCTGGATAAGAGATCTGCAGGGTTTTCATTTGTCCTAACATAAAACCATTGAGATTGTTCAGTTGCCTCTACAATTTGTTTAACCCTGTTATTAACATAAATATTAAATTTAACATTTCCTGCTTTAATCCAGGCTAAGACTATTTGAGAGTCAGAAAACAAATATGTTTTATGTTGAAATCTATTTTTTAAAAGATCGCTTATTCGCTTTGCTAGCTGAGCCAACATTAAGGCACTATTTAATTCAAGCTGGGGGATTGTTAAGCTTCTTCTTAATGGAGCTACACGAGATTTTGAACACAATAAGTTTTGATTTACTGTGCCATCGTTCCTAAGCATTCTCAGGTAAATACAACAGCCAATGGCTTTCATAGAAGCATCAGCATATCCCACCAACTCTACAGATGAAACATCTGAATAATTAATACATCTGGGTATAGTAATTTTTCCCATCTGCTTAATGTTTTTAAGAAACGTAACCCAGGGTTGTAGCTGTGCAGTGGGTATTATAGAATCCCAATCAACCTGCAAAGACCATAGTTCTTGCATGTACAATTTTGCTACAACTATAACTGGGCCAATTAAACCAAGAGGGTCAAACAGTTTTCCTATAAAACTTAAAATTTTCCTTTTTGTATTTATACTACAGTCTTCATCAAAAGAAGGACTCGAAAAATAAAAATGATCTGGAACTATTTTATACATTAGACCTAAAGCTTTGACTGTGCTATCCTCACTAATTTCAACATCTTCAAAATGCTTTTGTTGATTTGGAATATCATCTAAAACCTCAGGACAGTTGGAGCACCATTTATGCAAAGTGAAGCTACCTAGTTTTAAAAGTTCTATCAGCTGTGATTTCAGCTCTTGAAGATGCCCTATTGTATCTGCACCGGCCTGGACATCATCAACAAAGGTATTTTGTTGCAAAGCTAAAGCAGCCAATGGATAGTCATCCTTATAGCGCCTAGCCAATTCAATTAAACATCGAGTGGCCAAGAAAGTTGAGGCTTTAAGTCCATATGTCACTGTTTGAAGTTGCAGACATTTAATAGGCTGTTTGGGATTGTCTCTCCATAATATATTTTGCAGGCAAGTTTGGTGCTTATTTAAATAGACTTGTCTAAAAAATTATTCGATATCGCATATTAAAGTATATAGGTATGTTCACTCTGCACCACTGGACCATTGAGCATGACGTCATTGAGAGACACCTTGTTACGTGACTTCATACTGCCATCAAATACAACCCGCAGCTTTGTTGTCTTACTAGCATAGTTAAAGACTGCATGGTGTGCTAAAAAATAAACAGGGTCATTATTGACATCATACATACCAACATCAATAATCTTAGCATGTCCCAGATCTACATATTTTTGAATAAATAGTTTATATTTTTCCAATAACAAAGGATCTTTTTTAAACCTTTTTTCTAACATATTAAATCTTTGGTAGGCTACTGAAAATGAGTCCCCGAGCTGTAAATTCTCTAAAGGTGAGACAAGCGGCATGTCAACATAAAACCTGTTATTCTGAATACTGACAGATTGTTGAAAAGATTCCTCAGCTTTAACAAACTCATCACAACTCGGTTTCACTGGATCAGGTACCCTTTCAGAGAGCCAGAACCTTTCCATTACATTTTCTAACTTATTGTTATCACTAATAGCAAAATTAGTAACAATATCAAAACTTACATTATTGAAGGCTTGTTGCACAATGCTGCCACCAACAACATATCCAAACAGGGTGTTTTGCAATACCGGCCCTCGGTTTAATTTAATACATCCATCGAGCAAAATTTTAAAATAAATATCAGCCCCAAGTAGTAGGGATATATCAGATGGAATATTAAAACTATCATCTGCAAGTTTTACATAATGAGGAATGTTCCAATTGGAAGCATTTATGAAGTTTTGTGGCAATTTAGTTGTTATAGAATCAACTACATGACATTTTAAAGTACATTTTACATCATAGTGACATGAAAATATAGTAATGTTAATGCATTCATTTATTTGAGTAGGTTTATTACCTATACCAATGATATTACTTGGTTGAATTATAGCATTCAAACCAAGTTCTTTAACAAGAGTACTTGTAGCAAATGAAGCCTGGCTGCCAGTGTCAAGCAAAGCTCGAACAGTGATTTGACGGCCAGCATTATTTAATATTTTAACTTTGACAGTAGGCAGCAAGCTGTTACTGGTAACAGGACTTGATACTAAAGACACTGGAGGCTCTGTTGAGCTCTCTTCATGTAAAAGAGTATTGTGATTCTGCCTACATGTTTTGCATTTAAAAGAAAATTTGCACTTACCACTATGTGGATTTAAACAAAGAGTACATAAACTATGTTTTCTTACAAATGATTGACGCTCTGCTAACGCAGAGGTCATGAACTCCGGACAGCTGAAAATAGCATGGTTAGATTTAGAACAATATTTACAAACTGTCGGAGATTTAGTGACAACATTAGCTACTTTAAAAGGCATGAACTTGGGTTTAGGACCTTCAAAGGATGGTTTAAGACTCTCAAAAGAAGCTTTTGGAGTAAAACTGTCTTCTAATGCTATAGCACGACGCTCCAGAAATGATATAAAATTGTTGACAGAAGGCATTTGGTTTGAGTCCCTATCTAATTGGTATGCTCTATTTGTAATCTGATCTAATTTACGTATCAATATTGCAATTAAAAGCATGTCCCATTTATCAATGGGTTCATCCAAGTTTTTTAAAGCATGCAATTGCTGCTGAACTTGTGACACAAACAACCTTATAGAGGCAGCTGTACCCTTTTGCATTATTGGTAAGTCTAAAAGAACATTAATGTGATTAGTAACTAAGCGGGGCTTGTTGTCAAAACGCCTTTTAAGTAGTTCAATAGCCTCATTATAAGAACTGTTGACTAATGGCAAGTTAATAATAACAGCCAGAGCTTCATCTACCAAGTACTTTCTGAGATAAAATAGTTTTTGTACATCTGACAAATTTTTATTATTGTCAATAATAGCCATAAACAATTCAAAAAATGGTTTAAATTTAGTGAAGTTTTTACCATCAAAGTTTGGTATCTCTATGCTTGGTAGTTTACATGTTGAAACATTGTTTGAATTTGATATCGAAATTTTACATAACTCTTTTAATGAAGCGTTTAGTTTAGCAAGCAATACATAATATTTTTCTTCGATGGGACCCACCTGCTCTGGATCGGTTTCGTCCAAGCTCAAAATATCCAATTGTGCTGTTTCATAGCTCTTGAGAGCCGATATAAGCTTCTCCTTACGGGCCTCTAACAATTCGGCAGTAGCCGACGCAAAACTTATTTGGTCGTTGACAAAATTCTCAATTCTTGTTATGGTGGCCTTACACTGGCCCCGCACCAACTTTAACATTCTGAGATCTGCCATATTTTGATATAAACGTGATAATTTATGTAGCCGCACAACACTTTTTCACTTTTTCGAACACGCAGTTAATTTGAGGTATTAAATTTGACTATTTCACTGACTGACACTGACATGTAAACATGTGTGAAATTAGAGAAGTTAGTTTTGGTTGTCACTTTTCACTTATGTTGTCACAACTCGCCGCTATGAACACGACGACTGCAGCGCCCACCTTATCATTTGTACAGGACGAACTTCACTTTGTTCTTTCCTGCTCAACAACTTGTATGCGAGCGATTAAAAGATGGTGGCTTTGAATTCAAATAAAGTGGGTAGGTAGGTACCTATACCTCGTAATCTGCACTAACTCGCTACCTTAACTTGCGATTCCCAACCACTAAATACGTGATCCACAGGCTTTTTTCGTTTTAACGAAGCTCCGGGCCGCCGCAAATCCACGATTTTCCACCAATAAATTTGTTATAGCGGTATGGCGCGACTATGGCGTACACACCACCCTATCACGAGAAACTCGTGTAACTGTAATGCACTGAATCTAAATATTAAAATCGAAGGACCACTTTTCGCATGTTAAATAAAATGCGAAGAAACTTGTTGTACTGGTTTAATTAATATTAAACAAATTAAAATATAATAGAAAAAGCGGCTCACTCCGCCATTGAAAAATGAAACCGGAAGAGAGCCAAAATATTGTTGCCAGCACAATAATAATAGTGCATGACATAAAAAAATAAAAAGTTGCCACTTGGCAAATTATATGTTTGTAGCAAACATGTCGTTTTAATGTCATGTACATGCTGTTCCAATTCTTGTTGTTTGTTTGTTGTAACTGAAATCGAGACATCATCTGCAAACAAGACCATTTTGTGCTTTATAATTTCGGATAGGTCATTTATATAGACTAAAAACAGCAGTGGTCCCAGGACACTGCCCTGTGGTACTCCCAGATTTTTTAGAATTGAATTTATTTATATACGATACTTCTACTCTTTGAAGCCTGTCTTGCAAATATGACTTAAGCCAGCTCCATGCAGGACCTCTTATACTGTTGTGTTCGAGTTTGGAAAGTAGTTACTGAAGAAAACTGAAGGCTGCATGCGCAGTCGACTTATTTTTTTGGAAGCCAAACTGATTCTGTTTTATTATTCCATGTTTATTAAAAAATGATATCAGTTGATCGTGCATGATTTTCTCAAAATCTTTGAAAAGATGGATACTAGTGTTATTGGACGATAGTTATTAATATCAGTTTTATCTCCTTTTTTATGCAAAGGCTTAACAATTGATATTTTTAGTTTTTCTGGGAAGGTACCAGATTCTAAAGAGAGATTTACCAAATATGTTAACACCTGACTTATTTCCTCTTTGCATTGCTTAACGACCTGGGTGCTGATGCAGTCATACCCTTCCGACTTCGTATTATTTAATGATCCTATAACTTTTCTAACGTAATTTTCACTTTTTGGTGCTAAAAAAATAGAGTTCGGTAAACAATTCTTTGAAGTGTTTTCTATTTTGTTGTTGAATGGAATTGTATTGTTTATAAAATAATTATTGAATGTTACTGCAATTTCTTTAGGTTCTGTAATTTCCCTATTATCATATTTTATTTTGTGTATATACTCTGTAGCATATGTTCCGTTAGTCTCACTTTTTATAATATTCCACGCAGCCCTGCATACATTCTTGCTATTTGTAACATACTTTTCGTTTGCGATTCTTTTAGCTATGTTCGTACACTTCTTAAGAAGTTTATTGTAATTAAGGTATTGGTTTTTATCAACAATTGTTTTATTTGAATAGTACCTAAAACGCAATAACCTTTTATTTTTACAACTCTGTTTCAAACCCTTTGTTATCCATCGTGGCTTAGATAATAGGTTTGCTTGTAGCTTTTCAGTAGGAAAACAAAGTTTATACAGTAAACAAAAAAGGTCATAAAACTCATGAAAGGCAGCATTGAGCTCTGTGTGTCTATAAACTTCAAAAAATGAAAGGCTTTGCAGATGGTGTTTGAAACGAGAAATATTATCCAGCGAGTAACATCTCTTTGAAATGAAAACTTTTTTTGGGACCTCATTTTTTTGTGCAACGTTGAATGTTAGTATTTGGCCGGTATCGTGATCTGATAACCCCAGGGGAAGCGCACATCCTGTCGCACACTCTATATTACTAATTATATTGTCGATACAAGTATTACCTCTGGTAGGCATGGTGATATGCGATAACAAATTATATTTTTTTAAGATGTTCTGTAAACGGGTTGATTGTGGACTGATTTTAAGCATATTTATATTAAGATCACCAGCGATAATTAGTTTTTTATTTGAAAATTTACGAATAAGTTTATAAATTAATAAGTCGAATCTTTCAAAAAAATACTTCAATTCTCTCTTCTTCTTTGACGGAATTCGATACAAGCAAACAACAATAATGCTATTGCTAGTCAGATGTGTAATACAAAACTCGAAATGACTAATCATCAAAAGATTATCAAATGCGGCAATTTTTTTGTGTTCTATTCCCCTTTTAACCAAAATACACGTTCCCCCTCTTTTTGTAAGCCTTGAGTAATAAGCTGCTAATTGAAAATTATTTAAAACTATGTTTTTTTCATCTCCCATCTTAACAAACGTTTCTGTGAAACACAGAATATCATGTTTAATTTTCATATCCATTAACGTAATTTCCAGTAATTCCCTTTTCGAGCAAAGACCTTGGATGTTTTGGTGAAAAATTGAGAAAACATTTTTTACTTCAGGCTCGAAAAAATTTTTTCTTTTTTATTTCATCAGGACTGTCATTAACGGGATCTAACGTTTGAGTTGAAGATATTATTTTTGGTTTAGCAGGATTTTTTTTGAAATAATAAGGGATCGTTCCCTTTTTTTCCATTTTAATTAGATTTTTATTTCTGACAGATATTATTTTGGATTTGACAGGAACTTTTTTGAAATAATAAGGGATAGTTCCTTTTTTTTCCATTTCAGTTAGGTTCTTATTCGTGATAGGATTTTGTTTAGATTGTAATAAGCATAGTGACAGTTTTGTATGATGTTTTTTAATTTTTTTTAAAAGTTAAAAATTTGCTTTTATAGTCCCTAAAATCGATGCAAACATTAATCTTATTGATAATAATATGCCTTAGATTAGTATTATTCAATAACAATGACTTTTCAATGTCAATAAAGTTACAGTTATCAAAGTGGCTAGTCCATAGCTTCAAATTATAATTTAAGATATTTATATTGAAGGAGCTATTTTGAAATATAGGCATAAGCAATATAGATACAGATTTCAACTTATCTATAGCTATACACAGATTTGAATGTAGCTTATGTATATCAATATCGTGATTTCCAAAACCTAGAATTACAACATCATTCTTATGAGACTCTCTTTTAATAACATCACAATAGGATAGAAAGTTAGAACTGGATTCACCATTCATGATAAAGGCAGTGGTTTCATATTTGTCGTTCCATTTCCCTTGTCTTGATTTGATGATTTCGGCACAAATTCCCTTCAGAGTTTCGTCTCCTAATATAAAAATTTTTGGTTTACAAGCGTCCTTTGGCGACATGCTGGGCAGAGAATGGTATTGTGGGTCTATATTGATGTATTCGCCACAGTAGTTCATAGTATCCGGCACAGATGGCGCTGCAACAATATTTTGTGACGGCTCACGTGGCAACAAATGGTTTTGTCGATATATTTTACTAGATTCGTTGCTGTAGTTTGTAGCATGATCAGATTGGCTCGGAGATATTGTTTTACATAATATATTTCTTCGCACACTCTTGCGTGCAGTCACGTTTCGCTCTGGTGTAGATCTGCATATATTCTGAAGATGCTTTATTTGAAGAGAATAGTCCTTGATTTGCTTTTTTAAATTGCCATTTTCTAAAACTAAGTTTGCTATTTCATTATGAGCACTTTCTAGGTCTATTTGGACATGTTCTTCCAATTCGTGTTTATATTTCAGTTCAATATTTAACTCAGGACAACTTCTGTTTAAGGTGTCATTTCGAAGATTTGTACTATTGAAGTCACTCTCATCAGTCAAGGAGTCAAAAGAGTTTCTTACAGGGACATTATACTTTCTGTGGGTAATATTGTCAGATGTGGAGATATTGACAAATGGCGATTTCCTTTGTATAGGCGTAATATTTGTCGTATTAGTTTCTATCTTATTTAGAACAGGAGAAGAGATTTCTCTGTAAGCTGATGTTGAATGTTTGACTTTTTTTAGTGTTGGAGTGCTAGTTTTTTTTACAGGGGCTTTTGAGCTGTTACAGACATTACAAATCCATGAGTCTCTTCTATTTTTGTCCATTAGAAAGAATAGTTTTTTTTATTAGCACATATTAGGTCATAAGTTTGTTTACACTGAGAGCATCTCAGAAAACTATGTTTGGATAGAATATTTTTATTGCATTTTGCGCAAATAGGTGTAGGTGCCATAATATGTTAATTTTAATTGTTTTAAATTTTTATTTATAAATAATTTATTGCGTGTAAAGGAACGCAAAGATTTCGGTTTCTGAACGACTAGTAACAAAGCCTTCACTTGCTTGTCGCTAGATGTCGCATATTCCGTGTTGACATTGACGTTTGTGCTGCTTTACCGACTCTACTGAGAGAAATAGGTCAGCTAATCCGTGATTGTGTTGTTTGAAGGAGTAACCGTTGTTTTTTACTTCAGTGTATAAATATTGTATCTTTATTGTTTAAATAATGTTTAATACGTACATTTCTAGTGGTCCAACTTATCTTTGCATTATTATTATTATGTTAACTGGTACTGTTTTCAACCGGCGTGGGGCTAGATATTCTCCTAAGTTCAGGCGTACTCCGATTTGTTGCTATTCGATGATTCCTTGCTTATATGGCGAGTATAACATTTGCACTTATATATTTAATGACTTTGAGTATATTCGTCGGTACTTAGAAGCATTGTTTGTGTCTAAACGCTTTTACATCACGACGCGTTTGTATCGCAATCGTGACTTACAGTCATATCCGTAGTTTAGTAGTATAGTTTTAATAATCTTCGTCCAAAATAGAAAACGGGCGCTTAGTGCCAGTATTATTCGCCATTCGATCACGTTTGTTTATTTATTTATAAGGTTACAGATATAATATAATATACGAACGTTAACGAAGCTGGATTCACAATTACTTCACACTCACTCACTATTATAAATAACATATATATTATAAATAACATAAAATTTTATAAAAATCTAACAAATCACAAAAAATCACCAAAAATACATAAATACAAACGACACAATCAAATAACCGTCGGCTCTCTCCTCAGTGAATCTTAAAATCCAGTATCAGTTTTGTCGAATTTTTCCGACAAGCTCTTTGACTATTGCCTTTGCTCTCATTCCTTTTCTTAAGGGTGCATTTCTAGGGGCTGCTCTTCTAAGACGGTTCCGTTTTTACTAATACATTGTTGAGAGTACAGTTTCTTGTATGTATAATTTTTTTGTTGTCTTTACTTTTTGCATCAACTTGACTGAATAGTTTCATCAAGTTCGGAAATAAAGACTTCCGATACTGTTTCGCTCATGTCATCGTTATCATCACCTAATACTATCGGATCTTTAGCAATAGTAGGAGCGCCAATGAAATCGTTACTGTCTACTGCAGTTTTCATATTCTCTTATTAAATCTTATGACTCCGATTATTGTATATCGCTCAGATTAAGTCCTCGATAGGACATCGTATAAATAAGTAATACAATAACTATCCCTTACTAATAGTATTAAATAATAAATAACATAAGATTTTATAAAAATCTAACAAATCACAAAAAATCACCAAAAATACATAAATACAAACGATACAATCAAATACCCGTCGGCTCTCTCCTCAGTGAATCTTAGAATCAGTTTTGTCGAATTCTTCCGACAAGCTCTTCGACTATTGCCTTTGCTCTCATTCCTTTTCTTAAGGATGCATTTCTAGGGGCTGCTCTTCTAAGACGGTTCCGTTTTTACTAATACATTAATGAGAGTACAGTTTCTTGTATGTATAATTTTTTTGTTGTCTTTACTTTTTGCATCAACTTGACTGAATAGTTTCATCAAGTTCGGTATTAAAGACTTCCGATACTGTTTCGCGCATGTCATCGTTATCATCACTTAATACTATCGGATCTTTAGCAATAGTAGGAGCGCCAATGAAATCGTTACTACCTACTGCAGTTTTCATATTCTCTTATTAAATCTTATGACTCCGATTATTGTATATCGCTCAGATTAAGTCCTCGATAGGACATCATATAAATAAGTAATACAATTACTATCCCTTACTAAAAGTATTAAATAATAAATAACATAAAATTTTATAAAAATCTAACAAATCACAAAAAATCACCAAAAATACATAAATACAAACGACCCAATCAAATAACGGTCGGCTCTCTCCTCAATGAATCTTAGAATCCAGTATCAGTTTTGTAGAATTCTTCCGACAAGCTCTTCGACTTTTGCTTTTGGTCTCGTTGCTTTTCTTAACGATGCATTTCTAGGGGCTGCTCTTCTTTTTTGTTGTCTTTACTTTTTGCATCAACTTGACTGAATAGTTTCATCAAGTTCGGAATTAAAGACTTCCGATACTGTTTCGCTCATGTCATCGTTATCATCACTTAATACTATCGGATCTCTAGTGACTACTATCACAGCGCCAATGAAATCGTTACTGTTTACTGCAGTTTTCATATTCTCTTATTAAATTTTATGACTCCGATTATTGTATATCGCTCAGATAAAGTCATTGATGGGACATCGTATAAATAAGTAATACAATGAAATTTTATATATATATACTACTCAAAACAAAATAAGGGCCACGAGGTATTTTGTCTGTACCATGAAAATAATAAAACCAATATTAATTTTTTTGTTTCCATAACGAAAACTAATGTTGTTTTTACCGTATAGACCAATAAATTTATTCCAATAATAATGATTAAAAAGTTTATTGGCTTTTGAAAGAAAAAACACATTTAAGGTTAAAAATAAAAACAATGTAAAGTTACTGAAAACAAAAGAAAATACTCTATGCTCATCTTTTAGTAACGGGTATGCCCCCCTCGTTTCGTTACGCACTCCTGAAGCCTGGAATGCATGCTCTCAATCAAATGCCTGACATTTTCCATTGGAATCTCTTCCCAGGCTCTTTTAACAGCGTTGATGAGTTGCTGTTGGTTGTGGATTTCCTGATCACCGTCTCTAACTCTTCGTTTCAACTGATCCCACATGTGCTCTATTGGATTTAAGTCCGGACTGTTTGCCGGCCACGGCATGAATTTGAGACGCTTCCAGTACAAACCGAGTCGCTTGAGCCGTGTGTGCACGAGCATTGTCTTGCATCAAGATGAATCCAGGACCCGCTCGCTGGGCAAATGGGATCACATGTGGTCTGACGACTTCTTCAATATACCGCTGAGCAGTAACAGTACCCTCATTTAAAATAGCGAGCTCAGTTTTGCCGTGTAAGCTTATCCCGCCCCAAATCATTACATTTGGACCACCAAAACGATCGACTTCATGGATGCAGACTTCTGAAAATCTCTCGCCGCGTCTTCTCCATACTCTAATACGCCGATCGTCGTTAAAAAATTTAACTTTGCATTCGTCTGTGAAGAGCACCATGCCCCATTGGTTTATGTCCCAGTCCAAATGTTGACGGGAAAATCTTAAACGATTTGCACGATGATTTCTGGTTAATGGAATACGGACAACTCGCCTTCTTGATGCCTGCTGGTCTTCATGCAATCGATTACGAATAGTTTGGTCACTGACACGAGTACCCGTTGTGAGCCGTAAACGATTTTGCAGCTTGCGGGCCGTCGTTGTGCGATCTCGGCGCGCACTTAATCGAATGTAACGATCCTCTTGAGCTGTTGTAATGCGAACTCTGCTCGAACCAGGTCTTCTTCTAACACTGCCGGTCTCTTGGAAACGATTCCATAGATTTTGAATAGCTCTTCGAGAAAATCCCAATTGCAAACCCACAGATCGCTGCGAATGACCTTCTTCAATCATTGTAACGGCTCTGGTTGCTGTCAGCGAGTCCATATGACGCCTGCGTGCTTGTGGCATATTGCAAAAGATGTTTCTGACTCGAGATATCAATGAACTCTGATAATTTCTAATAAACCAAGAAGCTAAGGAAAGCAAAACGTCAAAGAAAATGCAAAAAAAAATTGCCTTTTAATCGTCTAAACTCTTCCCTATTCTCTCTCACAACACGTTCGGCTTCTGTAATCTTTTCTCTAAGTTCTTGTTCACTCGAACATTCTCGGGCGTAAGCGATTTCCTTGTAATAGCCCCACACAAAGAAGTCGATTGGGTTAAGGTCAGGTGAGCGTGGAGGCCATCTGATTGGTCCGCTGCGTCCGATCCATCTGTTGGGGTAAGTTTCATTTAAGTGGTTTCGGACTTGCGTTGCGAAGTGACACGGGGCGCCATCATTTTGAAAAACCATGGTGCGTCGAAGCTGAAAATCACATCTAGCAGCAGCAATGGTAGTTCATTTTCTAAAAAGTTTTTGTAAATTTCTCCATTAAGTCTGGATGGCAATTCAAACGGGCCAATAAGTTCGCCGTTGAGGATACCCGACCACATGTTAACACTAAACTGGTGTTGAAAAGATGAATCTCTCGTTTCGTGTGGATTCTCGATTGCCCACGAGTGGTAATTATGAATATTGAATATTCCAAATCGCTCAAATCGTGACTCATCGGTCCACAAAACTTTATCGAAATATTCAGGATCTTCTTGCTGTTTTCGTAACATGGTTTGGCAAAATTCAACGCGCAATGGGTAGTCTGCAGGTAGCAAAGCTTGAACTCGTCGGATATGGAAAGGGTGATATCCTTCATCGTGAAGTATGGCTTGAATAGACGTTCTTGGGATGCCCAGAGCACGAGCCATTCTTCTCGTACTCGTGGACGGATTTCGCTGAACTTCTTCGAGCACTCTTTCTCTGCGATCTGGATCGACTCGAGGGATTCCTTTACGGCCACCGCGTTGACCAGGAATGTGGCCTGCCATCAACGTGTTGTGCGTGTTAATAAAAACACGATGGTCGGGATAATGTGCAGGTTGCGGCCCACCACGTCGTTGAAGTTGTTCGCGATACAATCGCGCTGCTTCACGGCCGTTGCCTTGTGCAACTCCATAAAAATAATGCATTTTTGCATATTCACTTAATGTGTAACTCATCTTCACACAGGAATACAAAAGCACCTGGGTATGTCCTGAATGCACGAGAGCTATCCCAAAAACGGATAACACTGATACGCCGGTCCGAGGAAGTACTGTCTTAATGAACAAAACATTCACTCCCGGCACTTATGTGAACACGGAGCGTGGCAGCCGAGGCAATCGCAAGGAGCCGGCGGCGGCTGACAACGAGAACAAGCTACTCGAGGAGATGCGTGAGTTTCGCCTCGAAATCAAATCACGACTGGATGAGCGAGGCGAGGATTATGCACTACTACATCAAAGATTTGTGAACACAGAGAAAGAATTACAGGAGCTACGGAAAGTTATGAAGGTAGTCGAAGAAAAAACTAATAAAATCGACGATTTAGAAATTAAAATTAAAATCTTGATTGAGAAAAATGAAGAGTTACAAGCCTGTATTTCTAAAAAGGAGTCAAACATCAACGACACTGAAAGTATACAAAGATCCCAACGACCTATGTCTTCATTTGCCAATGCAGTGAAAAAAAATCTAAAGTCGGTGGTACCGATTTCGCAAGAGGCATGTGTGGCCACTAAATCGTCGACTTTGACTGCGAAGGAGAAAATAGTTCTTAATAAAAACGAAACTCAAACATCTATTGTAGTTATTGGTGATGACAAAAAAAAAAGCCTGAGGGAAAAATTGAAAAAAACTGGACAGAAGTAAATAGAAAGAAAAACAAATATCCAAATACCGAAGTTAAAAAGGGAGGAAGCACGAGTACCATAGAAATCCAAGGGACAGAAAGAAAAAACATTTGCATGTATGGCGACTTCAAAAAGACACCACATTAGATAGTTTGGAAAAACATGTAAAAAAAATTTGTGGCCAGAAAGTAACAGTGAAGGTAGACAGAATAAAGCATAAAACAGAGAGGGATTATGCTTCTTTTATTATTAGTGTGCCGGAAAGTCATTATGATGAACTCTGTCAATCAGAAAACTGGCCAGTGAACATTGAGTTCTGCGAATGGGTGTGGTTTCGTAGACCACTCACTAAACCCAAAACCAAAGAGTAAATTTATTAATATTCACTATCAAAACGTTAGAGGTCTCAGAACAAAACTTAATGACTTTTATTTAAATGTTTCGTCCTCCAGTGCAGATTTGTTTGCTATTACGGAAACAGGCTGTAATGAGTCCATTCACGACGCAGAAATAATTTCACCCGGTTATACCATTTTACGATGCGACCGAGTGGATGGGCGAAAACAGGGTGGCGCGTTTCTCGTGGCCACACCGCGCTTCGAGCTGCGGCGAGTACCTGCCCCGTGCGACGTAAACATTGATGACCGCGTATTCGAACTTGTGTGTGCTACTGTTTACAAACACAATCGATTTTTGTTTTTGTTGTGCGTTGTCTATATTCCACCTAACAGTCATGAAAATGAGTTTATGCTACTGTTTAAATGTATAGAACAATATTGTAATAAATACAGTGAAATTGTAGTGATAGGAGACTTTAATTTGTATTCCTGTTTAAATGTATAGAACAATATTGTAATAAATACAGTGAAATTGTAGTGATAGGAGACTTTAATTTGTATTCTTGTTCTTCGGGTGTAACTAATTATTTTGAATGTTTTGTGACTTACTGTGGGTTCGGTCAGAGTAACAGAATAGGTAATTGCAACAACCGACAATTAGATCTAGTGTTGAGTACGTTTGTGGAGGACGAGGGTGTGAGCGTGCGCGCGGCGGAGGAGCCGCTCGTGCCCGTGGACCCGCACCACCCGCCGCTGGAAGTCTCGGTAAGTCCGACTACGCGTCCGTGCCCACCCATCCCATCATCGACATCCAATGACAACACACATACATCAGAGGGTTGGAATTTTAATAAGGCTGACTTGTCGCTGCTTTATTCGTTATTAGCTGCTGTACAATGGTCTCCGATGTATGAATTAGATTTAGAAATGAGTTTAAATTATTTTTATGACACTATTAATGCCGTTATGGATAGCTGTCTGTCGAGGAAAAAACGAACTAGTGTTAGTCAAAGGCAATGTTATCCGGAATGGTATAGTAGTGACATTATTTATTGCATAAAAACCAAAGCTCGTCTTCACAAACGGTACAAGATCACTGGGGCAAGAGAAGATTATGAGGCATTTGCACAGTGCAGATCAAAGGTCAAAAGTATGGCAGCTATCGCACTAAAGCGTTATCAGGACCGGGTTCAACGTCAACTTCACAAAGACTCTAAGTCTTTCTGGAACTTCGTGAAAACTAAAAGAGGTAGTAGAAATCCACTTAGGATCTTGAAAGACGGAAAGATGTTAGATGGCCAGCAGTGTGCTGAGGAGTTTGCAGAGTATTTCAGCTCCGTTTACAGTACAAAGCGGGCGGAGTTGAATGTAAGTGCTGCAATGGCGCATGCGGGTGGCGAGAATAGGGCGGCTTGGGTTCACCTGGAACAGCTAAGCATGGCCGATGTGCAGAAAGCACTTCAACAACTCAAGCCGAAAAGGTCTGTTGGACCGGATGGCATCCCGCCTTATATCTTCAGGGACTGTCGTTCAATATTGGCTGAGCCGTTGCTGTACATCTACAACCAATGCCTGAAAACAGCTGTATTCCCGGAAAGGTGGAAAACTACTCGAGTCGTGCCGGTACCGAAAGGAAGCTCGAAAGCGAAGGTCGATGGATACAGACCTGTTGCAGTACTTTCAACACCTGCCAAGATTTTTGAATCTGCAATTCATTCCAGCCTATTCATGCAAGTAAGCGCGCAGCTTTCGAACGCCCAGCATGGATTTCGACCAGGGCGGAGTACCACTAGTAATCTGCTTGGCTACATGGCTGATATTGTACCTGTGGTAGACGGTGGGGGGCAAGCCGATGCAGCATACTTCGACTTTAAAAAAGCATTCGACTTGGTCGATAATGACATACTGCTGAACAAGTTGGCGGCAATCGGTTGCACTCCTCACTTGCTTAATTTTTTTGCAAGTTATATGAGAGACAGGCAACAGTATGTGGAATATGCAGGTGCAAGGTCGCAACCATACTTTATCAGGTCTGGCGTAAGCCAGGGTAGTAATCTCGGGCCTTTGCAGTTCATTTTGCTTTTAAATGATTTGCCTAGGGTGGTACAGGATGCAAAGTGTTTATTGTTTGCTGATGACCTAAAACTGTCCCTAGCTATAAAAAACCGGAGTGACTGTCAAAGGCTACAACAAGACATAGACAGGGTCGTAACCTGGAGCAAAGAAAACTTGTTGCAATTTAACACCCTAAAGTGTGTCACTATAACTTTCACTCGAGTACATTCGCCTGTCCTTTACGACTACAACATTGACGGGGCTCCTATTGTGAGAGTGAAAGAGGTCAAGGACCTGGGCGTCCGACTTACCCAGGACCTAACATTTCGTGATCACATAGTCACTTGCTGTAAAAAAGCTTACAGGAACTTAGGATTTGTGCTCCGCACGGTTAATAGCTTTACTAATGTAAAAGCTATTATCGCGGTGTATAATGCATTGGTAAGAAGTCATTTGGAGTGCAACGCAATGATTTGGGCTCCATATGAAATAAAATATGTAAAAATGGTGGAACGAGTACAAAATAAGTTCGTTCGATATTTATATTTGAGACTGTACGGTGTGTACCCATTTTACCCTCTTATGTATCCAACATTATTTGTGTTAGGGATGGTGGGTACAACGAGCTAGGAGTTAGGAGAAACGTCGCCGTACTTCAATATATTTTTAAAATTATAAGGGGTAAAATCCATAATGAAGAATTGTTGGAAAGAGTGGCGCTATGTGTGCCAGACCGGTACGTGTGGCGACGCCGCCGGCCGCCGCTGCTAGCGGTGCCGCGCGGCCGCACCAACTTGCTAAACGAGGCGCCGCTGACGCGCGCGCTCCGCACTCTCAACCTAATAGATAAGAAGGTTGATCTATTCTGCTGTGCTCTGAGCGAATTCACAAGAATTGCGTTGTTTACTGTATCGTATGAAGTGTAAAGTATATTGTTGTGTATTTTATTCATATTATTATTATAGCTGCACTATTGTATTGGGTAAAAAAAAAAAAAGAAACCTGTAAAGATAGTTGTATGTAATTATAAATAAATAAATAAATAAATAAATAAATCTCTTTCACTTCCAAGTAAACAAAGTCCAAATCAGAAGGCAAAACAGTCCAGTAAACGAGCAAAGTAGTCAAAAAAGTAGGGCAAGCAAATTTGGGGTGAGCGATGGCGACACGAGTAGCAGTAAACACAAAGTGAGTACGACTGAGACTTAGATTAAAACAAAAAGAGGAAGATACGGTACGTTCTTACAATTGTCAACTAAAAGCTGGGCCAGCGCGTGCCAGACATACATACGCCATATAAACGTATTCACACAGACGCCACCAAACGACAAAGACAGAGCGATGAACTCCTGCAACAGTGCGAGCGAGAAAAGCGCGTTCCGATCGGCGCGATCGGGCACCAATCGGCATCATCGGCCACGCTCGGCCTTTACTGCATCGAGCGAAGTAGCGTCAGCAAGCAAACAAATGTAAAATAATAACACAGCATGTTTTTTAATTATTTATTATTCATAATCATCGTATGGGTTACAAATACTTATTATATTTAAATAATATCCCTGATAGGCCCTTAGGGGTCTATTAAAAAATTTCACAAGAGCACATCTTGTAAGGATGATATTGAGAGGTGTCGTGGTAGGGTAGGAAAGCATTTCAAACACCTTCAAATAAAGATAATTTGTTTCGTTTCTGTCTTTTTGTCGTTTTAGATATTGCTGGGTCTATTTTATGTAAATAATGAAGTCGGACATTACAATACCTATCAATTATCGCCCTCAGGAGATGTGTTCTGTGATTAAACGTAACAGGTTGCTCTTTTGAATGAATTTCCAAACTAGATAAAATGTTTGAGTAGAGAAAAGATTTTATTACTTTTGTTTTTAACTGAAAAATTTTATTTTCAGAAACAAAATGTGAAGTTTTATTTTCATTAATAAACAATTTAATAATCTTTTCAGTTTTGTTACAAATTGCAAATAAATCATTGGATGGGTAACACAAACCACCCATATCTTTAAGTGTTATTAATTTATGAAATCTCAGTTTTACATTAGTTACCAGTTCGGAGACACATCTCTCACACTTTATTGTTTTTATTAAGGCCCTAGCGACCCACCCAGCTATGTACCCTATAATTTGCTCATCAGCGTCATAAAAACGACGTTCATTATTCAACATATTATTTAATATCTGTACATTTTCTTCAGCTAATACATCACTTGATAGGGTTATGTATTTTTTTGTCTCTTACACGCGTATAAGATCCTCCACGAGTAACCTTATGTTTTTTAAAAGTTTCACCATCGTACAGTTCTGTTATTAATAAATTATCTTGTTCGTCGAAATCTGTTAAATTTCTGTTGACAGTTCGATTTATACTTTCGACAGCTGACGAGCAGGTGAGTATTGGAAAATTATCTAAAGGAATACAGTTTCCTGTCAAAGAAGACCGAAGCTCTAAATGTCCTAGCACCTTTTTGTAAATTCCCTGAAATTGGCATGTATTGGGATTATTGTTATACCCACCTTGTCTGCGAAACACACCAAAAAGTAATTCTAAGTGATCTTGACTGAGTCGATACGTAGCGATGTATTTTAAAGCATTTGTTTGCACCAATGTCAAGTACAGATATTTTAAGCTCTCTATACAAATAATGAACCCTAAAAAACCTGTTTTACGGGCAGACAACACGAGCATACGTTGTGTTATTGTCATTGTCACTGAACGTCTACGAATCCGTCTCCTCTTGACATAGATTTTCAATGAACAAATGTACTCTTTCATCTTATTTAAAAATTCAAAAAAATCGTTTTTGTTATCAGGACAAATAGGTTTTTTAAAACCAAAACGACCACGTTTTCGAGAATTCATAATGTCGAATAAGTTATTGAAATTTTCAATAAACTCTACAGTAGCTTCTGTTCCTGAAAAGTGTCTCGATGACAACATCTCTTCACACAATTTTAATGACGTGGCTACACTTTTACTCAAAAGCTGAGTCTCCAGCTTAACTTTCATGATTTGGTTTCTAAAGTCAATATGTCTAGGTGTTAACTTATTGGCAAATGTTAATGTTTGGCTGTTTTGTAGTTTTAATAAATTAATTAAAAATTGCCATTTTATTTCACGGCCTTGGTCACCTAAGATTAATCTTTTAGACTCGAAGGTGTTTCTAACGAGTTTCAACATGTGACACGGATCTAGAAAGACGGCTACATCTGTATCACATGACGGATGCTTGAAGGTCGTTTTTAAATTTTGAACGTCTGTAAGATTACACCCTAATATATTTGCGGCATTTATATTTGACCTGCAGCCATCAAAAATCAGAGCAACTATGTTGACACCTACTTCCCAGCATTTAGTCAAGCAAATATTAATTAAATTAGCCTTGTACTCCGCTGCTAATCCATTTACGAAGAAATAGCCTACCGGTAGTTTCCAGTTTTCGTTCAAACTAACTACCATCATGACAAAAGCCTGAGTAGCCACTTTGTCTACGTCTATGGTCCCATTTCCGTAATTGACAAGTCCTAGTGTTTTTCTAGTATTCCAAATAGTTTGTTGTCTTATAGCCATTTCATCCATGACGAGTGAACACAATATTTTCGTGTCAGAAGCTAAACTTTTTTTTTTTAAAACATTAAAGGCTTCGGCTGTAAACCCAGGTTTAGCATCAAAATTCTCGTACCACTTTCCTAGTGTTCGAGGATGAGGCAAAGCATCTTCGCATATTTTGCGCACGTATTTGTACGCCGCAGGAGAGTAAAAATGTACCGTGAGGGCAAACTTTCTCAAGGCCGGACTGTATGCCATTCTCAACTTCTTATTTTTCTTCTTTTGTTTTATCATTCTTGAAAACAAATCTGCCGCTTCAGCTTTTAAAAATAATTCTTGGAATTGGTCTTCACCTAAAATAATGACCTTTTTTAATCTTACGACACATTCTTTTAAAGATTTACATTTTTCAGTAAGCCGTTTATTTTTCCTTTTTAGATTTTTGTTGTCTTTTAAAAGTTTTCTTTTTGCATTTAAAACTTTTCGCATTTTTGATTTTAAATATGATTTCCGTGGAGTATCGAAGATTGAATGTAGATCAGAAATATCTTCGTTATGCAATGAGTTTGGCGAATCCGGTCTCGAACAAGTGTAGCTGGTAGATTCCATTGCAGTCTAAAACAGAAAAAACTATTTGAAGACGCAGTTGAGTTATGTTATGCTGTACTTTGACTTAAGTCAAAGTACAGCATAACCTATCTTCGTCCGGTTTAAATAAATAAATAAGACATTCGTAAACCTAACATTTAATTTTATAGTGGGGTTAAAACTGGTTAAAAATGTATGCAACAAGCGTTCATGCCAAGGCCCTCTGGAGTCGTAATTTTAAAATTTACAACAATTTTACAGTGAATTTTGATCTAAAGTCACCGGTGTGTTTCTAAAATAAGTATGTAAATACCTGAAAATAAGGTACAGCTCCCTTTGTTATTCTCGTTAATCCTTTGTTGGTCCTATATAAATCTCCTGGTTTAAAATGTATTGAACATACTCTACTATGCTCTGTAGGTATCCAGTCATGTTCACGCCTTTGATTTCGAACAACCACAAGCCATTTATGCTTCCACAATTCGTCTTGAGGAAAGCTGTAAAATAATTTCTACAATTATTTAAGATATATTTTTTTCTTAGTATGCTAGATCATACGGATTTAACATTAATATGCACCTATAATAAATTAAACACCCTTGCCCTCATATTTTATTTCTTATGAATATTATTATGCTGACCTTACATCATTAACAACGTGTTATTGTAGCCATGCAGTCTATCGTGTCCCTCCCGCACACGTTCTGTATAGCTCTATCTCTATCACTCAAAAATGTCCGAATGCACGACAAATTCACAAGAATTTTCTTTAAAAATATATTTTTGGTGTACTTACGCATGAAAAGTGATTCCATGTGTCTTGTTTTTACGCCTTGAGTGATTCGTGCACTGAAGAAATGCACAGGAAGGCATTTTTTAGCGTTATTTCCTACTAAAATCGTTTTCACACTGACAACGCAGCACATGCAAACAAGTCGCTGTTTCAACGCAGACTGGAACAAAGCAGGTCCATTGGACTCGGTTTAGCAGGACCGCGCGCAGCTAGCGAGTACCGTATCTTCCTCTTTTTGTTTTAATCTAAGGACTGAGATAACATTTTGGCGTTGGCTTGGGTTGTTGCCCGCGCTACTGGGAGTGAGAGAGATGGCAATTATTCCGTCTCTATCCTCGTGTTCGACCTATTGTTATTGCAGGTAAAATAATCGCGTTCACTTTTACAACCCATGATTCGCAAGAATGCAACGCGCAGAATTGATAAAATTTAAAACTAAAATTAAACAAAATGTCAATTTTTTAGGCATTTTTTGGTTAGTTAACAAACCAATTTAACATTAGGAACCATAAAATAGCAAGACTTTTTGTTTTAATCACATGGATTATTAAAAAAATACCACGTGGCTATCTTTGAAGGCCGATTCTAGGAAAACTAGCGCATTAAGTACTACTTTTTTTAAATGATTATGAAAGCGGAGAGTATGTCGCATGTTTTAGGATGACTATAAACCATGCAGTCATCTGTTTAGATTTTTAATTTGAATCCTAATGTTCTAGTCATAATTCAATAATCGTATTTTTTATTCTTGAGACCTGCATTTCCAAATTTTCATCAAAGTTACGAAGCTAATTGTTTTATGCATAAAAGTACAACTTATGAAGATTTCGTTGCAAAAAAAAAATAGAAAAAAGTCTTCTACTTTTTTTTCTAGAAATTTTTTAAGTTGATCGCTCGAAAATTCTCAAAAATTTAGAAAAAAATTCATAACTCGAAAACCGTGAAAAATCGCGAAACATACCTGGGGGTGATTCGGATACCCCACGACACGAGAGACCTAATTTTTTCTTTTGGACGTCAATCTTCCGGCCATCTTGTATATCACTTAAAATCACGGTGAACTACTGATTCCATATGTGACAGTTTTTAATTCAAAAATCTTTATAGGCTCATCCACTGATGGTCTATATAAAATATGCTGATATTTACGATCACTTTCTCGAATTAAAATAGCTCGATACATTTTACAAATATCACTTGCGAAACAATATTCAAATAATCTAAAATTTATTATTATTGAACCAATGTCGTTATATAAGTTTGGACCAGCAAGCTGAATATCATTAAGAGAAATATTATTACTAGATTTAGCTGACGCGTCAAATACTACGCGCAAAGGAGTTGACGTACTGTTCGGTCGCAATATACTGTGGTGTGGTATAAAATATTTACTCGGTTCACTACCGGTGTATAACTCCATATGATCGAGTTTTTCATATTCAGACATAAAATCATTATAAGCTTGCTGTAGAAAATCCCTAATGTTAGCAAAAATTACATATAAATAAAAAATTGCTTGGCGGGAAAGTGAAGAATCATGTCTGCGGTTTTGTTTTATTTTCGAAAATTTGTGTTATATCGAATATTAATGTGAAATAATGGTGGATTATTAACCGTTAAGTGTTCGTGAGTGTGCACGAGTGTTGGCAAATAAAACAAAACAGTGCAACGTCACTTTTCAAATTCTCTCAAGACGTCCGCCCGAGGACTTAGTAAAGCCCCACATCTTTACTGAGATACTCGAGGGGTTGGGGGTATATCATTTCTCACTTCTCATTTCTATTATCATTCATCATCATCATACAGAAAAGAAATATTGTTTATTTATGTATTATTAATAATAAAAAATACTTGAAATTGGCTAAATGCTAAACGCGAAGCCATTAATTAAGATTAAAAAAAAAAAAAAGCTTGCTGTAATACAGGGGTGCGAGTGAGTTTGCGTTCGGTATTTAGTAATCTATCGCTCAGCGATCGCGCGCGAATTGCCCAAGTCTGGTTTCTCGGGAACGAACAACAACGGCACTACATACTGACCGCGCGAGTCGCGACTATGTTCAGTAACAAAGATCTCCTCCGCCAGCTGATCGAGCGGGTTCGATACCGGTTTGCTCGGCAACTCTTCAATTTCCCAAAAATTTCGCAAAGTTTTATCTAAATTATTTTCGGTAATTGTTAAGTGAAAATTCTGCGATTGTAATTTATTTTCGTAGTACAATTTGCCACTAACGACAAAACCAAAAACGGTTTCAATAAGGTTCGGAATATTAGACTGAATAGTGATCGGTTTATTTTTAATTAATTCAGAAACAATATCATTTCCCAATAAAATATCTACCGAAGATTTTTCGTAGAATTGGGGATCAGCTAATTTATAACAGATATTTACGGATAACGTCATACGGAAAGGAAACATTAGGCATATCTGAAGACACCTTTGAGACTATCACCATATCAACCGCAAAAGTCGGAACGTCCGATTTACACGGCTTTATTTCACCCGTAACCATACCTAAATTTTTTACGACTTCGCCGCTAAGGCCGGACACAGTGTACGGACACTTACGTCGTCGTGGGCCCAAACGTTGAGCACAATCTAAAGTAATAAAAGAACTTTGCGCACCCGAATCGAGAACTGCACGGCAATTCTGATACTGGCCGCTAATATCAGTGACATCTATGCGTGCTGTCCCCAACACCACTCCATATTTTACATCGATTTCATTCACGGAATGAAAGTTCTCGTTTGTAGCGGATGACTCAACACTCATGGAGTGTTCACAAGAGGCACCGCTCACAAGCGCGTCAGCGCGAGGCGCAGGCAGCACGGCTGCCTCGCTTCCCGAGCCCCAGTTAGTTTGGGTGGTCGGCGCCGGCACGGCCGACATTGATCCGACACTCGAATTTTGATGTAACAGATAGTGATGAGGCGACAAACAAACGCCACAGGTTAAACTACTTTTGCAAGTTTTTGAATCATGGCCGCTCTTTAAACAATTAGTACATAAATTTAAAGTGTTAACACGGTTAACCCTTTCAGATACAGGCATTTGCCTAAACGAATTACAACGATAAATCATGTGATCTTTAGAACAATGAGCACAAGCAATATTATTTTTATGTTGTGTTTCGTTGCGGGAGGTAGTTAGATTTATTTTCGAAGTTGGTTGATTAGAACGTGAATATTTGTTATTATTATAAGAATATTGTTTTTGTTGTACAGTATTTCCTTTGTTTAAATTAGGAATAAAATTATTTTGTAACTTCATTTTATTTAAGTTATTTGTAGGCCAGGAGCTAGTGGACGGAAACGTATGTTCCAGAACTCTAATTTGTTTATTAACAAAATTAATTAATTCAGCAAATGACGGCAATGAATTATGATCACGACTTTCTTCAAAAAGTTTTCTAGTATGATTATCAAGGCCCCGCAAAGCAATGTGACAAGACAAATAGTCATCTAAAGGGGTTTGAGTAATTTTGTATGGAAGGGTGGACTTTTTTTTAAAAATTAATTTATGATTTTATTTGGTTTGATCATTACCGACATAAAGAATACTTCAAAATAAAAAGAAACACAAAGTCGGAAACCTCATAGTTTGTGAAAAATTGCTCATATAAAATACGAAAATGTATGAAAAAAAATTTTTTTGCTTGTCGCTCCTCAATTTTTATTTTATTTGAAAGAAATACTACTACAACATTTCCTAGTATTGGGCAGTTTTTGAGATATCGACTCTTGTTTGCTTTCCGTAAATCCGTTTAAGTGTAAATGTGGAATTGGCACCGGTAGCATTCCTTTTAAGGAAGTGCATTTGAACTTATACATAACTAGCGGATCCTCGCAGTTTTACCCGTTCCCATGGGAATATCGGGAAAAAAATATAGCCTATGTCACTTGGGAAGAATGTAGCTTTTTAATGGTCAAAGAATTTTCTAAATCGGTCTAGTAGTTTCGGAGCGCGCGTTACGCAGATTATCGTTTTTCCATATATTATTATATTTAACTTCTCGTTCACACCGAACAGACCATACGTAGTGCGTTGTCGCTGACTCTCGGTGGCCGATTTCTGAACAACGCGTCTATGCACAGCGGACGCGGATTGGCTACATAGCCGAACGCAACAGCGTATTAGATTGCTGAACCGCGGGCACATGGCACAATTCATTCGAGAAACTTCAATGAGTACAGACGTATATCTCGCGATAGTCGCGGTGTTGGCCACCGAAAGTAGCGAATTACGCGCTATAGCGTTTCGTCGGCTAGGTGAGAACGCATACTGCAGACTGAGTCTACGCTCACACTGGGGCTGACTGTGTGAGCATACTCACTATCCGCGGCGGACAATCCGTTTGGTGTGAAACATGCCTTAGGGTCAAGACACATTGATCGACGGCGATCGACGGTTTGTTCATATACAGAAAGCAAGATTAGCATCGACGACCGACGTTGCGAAAGGATGCATACGGCATCCAGCGTACTTTTGTACAAACAAACCGTCGATCAATGTGTCTCGATTCTTGAGCCATAAGCAACCATAGGCCAAGTGTGTTGGCCCTCATCATCATCATCATCATCATCTCAGCCAAAATACGTCCACTGCTGGACAAAGGCCTCCCCCAAGGATCTCCACAACGATCGGTTTTGTGCTGCTCGCATCCAGCGGCTTCCCGCGACCTTCACCAGATCGTCGGTCCACCTTGTTGGAGGCCTGCCCACACTGCGCTTTCCGGTACGCGGTCGCCACTCGAGGACTGCTCCGCCCCAGCGGCCATCAATCCTGCGAGCAATGTGCCCTGCCCACTGCCACTTGAGCTTAGCAACTCTTCGGGCTATGTCGGTTACCTTTGTTCTTCTGCGGATCTCCTCATTTCTGATTCGATCTCGCAGAGAAACCCCGAGCATAGCCCTCTCCATTGCTCTTTGAGTGACCTTGAGCCTTCTGATAAGGCCCATAGTGAGCGACCACGTCTCAGTCCCGTATGTCATCACTGGCAACACACACTGGTCAAAGACTTTCGTCTTGAGACACTGCGGTATATCGGACGAAAAGATATTTCGTAGCTTACCGAACGCTGCCCAGCCTAATTGGATTCGACGATTGACCTCTTTGCTGAAGTTGGACCTACCTACCTAGCTGGACCGTTTGTCCCAGGTAAACATAATCGTCCACAACTTCAAGGGCAGAGTCCCCAACCTTCAGAGGAGTGGGTACAACACGTGAGTTTGATATAACTTTTGTTTTCTCCATGTTCATTTTAAGACCCACTTGTTGAAAGACTCTGTTGAGGTCACCGAGCATTGTGCCGAGGTCTTCCAGGGTCTCAGCCACGACCACTTTATCGTCAGCAAATCGAAGGTGAATGATGTATACGCCGTTGACGTTGAAGCCGAGTCTTTTCCAGTCCAGAAGCTTGAAAGCATCTTCCAGTGCAGCAGTGAACAGTTTCGGAGATATCACATCTCCCTGTCTCACTCCTCGCTGCAACTGGATAGGTTTCGAACTCTGGTCCTGAAGACGGACTGACATTGTGGCGTTTTCATACAAACACTTCAACACTTCGATGTACCGGTAGTCAATTTGGCACCGCTGGAGAGACTGTAGCACGGCCCATGTTTCAATCGAATCGAAGGCTTTTTCATAGTCCACAAACGCTAAGCAAAGAGGCTGGTTATACTCTTCGGTCTTCTGTATAACCTGCCGCAGCGTATATATGTGGTCTATGGTGCTGAAGCCTTTTCGGAAACCGGCTTGTTCGATAGGCTGGAAGTCATCAAACCTGCGTGCGAGACGATTCGTTATGACTCTCGAAAACAGCTTGTAGACGTGGCTTAGAAGTGAGATGGGCCTGTAGTTCTTCAGCAGGGTTTTGTCGCCCTTTTTGAAGAACAGTACCACCATACCTTCGTGCCACGTTTCTGGCGTAATTCCGTCAGCACCTGGTGCCCTGCCGTTCTTGAGCTGTTTGAGAGTCATACTAATCTCGTACAGGCTGATGTCTGGGATGTCTTCGGTATAGTGTGGGGGTTAACTTAGCTCTAGGGTCTTTAGCTAAGCTTTGTACAGGTGGCCGTGTGGATGTGTAAAGCTGTCCATAGAACTTCTCGACCTCTCCCATAACATCGGACCTGGTCGTGACAGTTCTTCCGTCATCGGTTTTCAGCGTCGTCAGTTGGCACTGCCCAATACCCAGATCTCTTGCGAACACTTTTGAGCCTTTGTTCCGCTCAATGGCCTCTTTAATACGGTCAGTATTAAATCGGCGCGTGTCGCGAGTCATAGACTTCGAGATCTGCCTATTTAGCCGCCGAAACTGAGACGCATCACCTGAGGAAAGCAGAACCATTGCGCGCCGCCCTTCCATTAGTTTTTGGGTATGGTCAGAGAACTTTTTGGTTCCTTTTGCACGGTGGGTTTTAAAGAACTTGGACCCAACTGTTTGGACAGTTTCCACGAACCTGTTGCTGTATTCGTCCACATTTTCGCAATCATTTAGGCATTCGAAGCGATTCTGCAATTCGAGCTGAAAGCTTTCGGGGTTTTGGATTTGGATGGGTGCAGGACGGAGCGTAGACCTTATTAATCGACGTCTTTCCAGCTTAAGGTTGATATTCAATGTGTTTCTTACCAACCGGTGATCGCTGCCAGTTTTAAACGCATTGATCACAGTGACATCATTGAATATTTGCTTCCTCGTCGACATAATAAAATCAATCTCGTTTTTTGTTGCAGCATCGGGACTCATCCAGGTCCACTTGCGGTATTCAGCCTTCCTGAAAAAGGAATTCATAATAAAGAGTCCCTCCTTTTCCAGAAAGTCCGCCAGCAGTTGGCCCCGGGAGTTCCGATTACCAACACCAAATCGTCCCACTCTCATCTTATCGCCACTTCGTTTGCCCAACTTTGCGTTAAAATCTCCCATGACAATGGTGTAATGAGTTTTGGAGACTTGTATGGCTCTACAGATGTCCTCATACGTAGCCTCCACCTCATCGTCAGGGTGTGTCGTAGTAGGAGCATAAACCTGTGTGAGCTTCAGCGAATACCGTTTGGTTATTCTGAGTATAAGGTATGCTACCCTAGGCGGCACACTCCCGGTCTCGACAACGTTGTTCACAAGGGACTTGTGGACGATGAACCCGACACCACCTTGGGACAGTTGTTCGCCCTCCCGGAAATAGAGCAAGTTACCAGACTTGAGGATTATCGAGTCCTCCCCCTCTCTTCGGACTTCAAATAATACTATGTCCCACCGTATCTTGCTCAATTCTTCCTCCAGTTCGTAAATCGTCTCGTCAGTCCGCAATGTGCGCGTGTTAAATGTTGTCAGGGCCAGAGTTCGTTGTTGGCGGTAGCAAGCGGGGCCGCCGGGGACTAGAGGCCGGTTTTTGCTGGTGTGCATTTTATGGGGGGTATATTTGCCGTAATCGCCACGCTTGGCAGGCGGGTTGGCGATCGCAGTAGGTTGAGGGTAACCTCAGAGAGATACTGCTGCCAATCCTCTGGAATGGTCCCTTAGTCGGCTTTTACGACACCCACGGTAAGAGATAGGGGTGGTGCTATTCTTTATCCCCGGCACCACACAGGGAGTGTTGGCCCTAGTTCGCGACAATCCTCTCACGCAAAGCACGTATAGGTACTCGACTTTAGTATCTGAGCGGTAGAGTCAAGC
The DNA here is from genome assembly GCA_963082485.1 of Eudonia mercurella. Taxonomy (NCBI): domain Eukaryota; kingdom Metazoa; phylum Arthropoda; class Insecta; order Lepidoptera; family Crambidae; genus Eudonia; species Eudonia mercurella. The sequence goes on along the minus strand of OY720022.1, from coordinate 11,332,320 downwards.
TGAAAACAATCGCTTTTAATTCATTGATCGTAATACTATGAAGTAATGTCAAACCTACCTACTATATAGTAAGCTAATATGTGTAACATTAGCAGCATTATAACGCCGACATTATTTAGTATATATGCGTTTAGTTTAGTTAGTATATGCGATCGTCGAATTCGAAGCGATTGTTTGCAGTTTGACTAACCGCCCAGTCTCAAAAAAAATATTTCACCTGTAAACAGAAAATATGAACATACCTCTTCAACATGTAAATCCCGAAGATAGCTGACCAAGTATGGGTGATCTTGAAGAAAGGCCAATGTTAAGCGATGCGAGAATACAGCTGGTCTTGCTCCACCACGAAGCTGGACTCTCCGGTGACAAACGATGCATGAAACATGTCTGTTTCTATTGTCAGCCATGTCAAACGCTTTCAGAACAAGTCGATCAAAGCAGCCAAATCGTTGAGCAACCAATCACAAATAAACGCGCCAAGGTTAGTTTTTAGGGAATCAATATAGTTAGAAAGCAGCAAAATACGCACGCACACGACACTACAGAAGGATTATGAGTGACGCCAACGTCAGCGCCCGCGCCGGTCCACAATCCCCCTCCTTTCTCCCCCCACCCCCACTGACACTACCCTCTGGCGCCGACTACCCCGCACCCACCTGACTTTATATAAACCGATTTGGAGTGACAAAAACAAGAACAACATTTATAGGTGCTGAATAAAATATTTTTTTTAATAACTAATAGCTCAAAATCTGCCCATGATAGACTTACTCTGTAAAATAATTTTTTGCTTATTTAGATAAGATCTTTAACATGAAATATTTTTTTTGAAGCGACATCGCCAAAAAAAAAGACCCCCAAATTACTCATACCCCTTTTTTATATCTAAAGCCTTAATTGCTTTTAATGAGTGATCAAATGTTTCTATAAATGAGCTTAAATTAATTGTACTATCTTTCGTTAATGGTGTGAAACTCAAAATCCTGTCTAAATACCTACCTAACAATGCTCGCTTATCTTGGTACTTATTTAGTAGGCTTTGCCATACTACCTCATAGTTACTAGCAGTGATAGGAAGATTCTTCACTAAATTAAGAGCAGGACCCTTAACACATGACAAAAGATAGTGAAACTTGTCTATGTTATCAAAATTACGATTATGAATTAAAGATACAAAAGTGTCATAAACTGTGGGCCAATTTTCTAATTGTCCGTCAAATTCAAATAAAGTAAGTTTAGGTAATGACGGTCGTACAAAATTATCATTTTCACGACATGACATTCTTGTGTTTGACTCCTGGTCTAACTTGCTACAATTCATTGCAACTCGTTTGCAGATAAAGTAAATTTCATCAAAACTATCTAAAGCACTAGTCGATGGCTTAGATGTTGTTTCTAATTGTAATTCAATGGAAAATATTTCCGAAATAATTTTACCGAAATCGTGACGAACATCGTCAAGTTCTGAATACTGTACCAAAAAACGTTGTATTGAATGTAAGTTATCAAAACGAATTTCTTTCGACAAGTTGTAAACTTTTTGTAGTTTATTAAACAAATATTCCTTTTTAAATGTTAAGGTTTCTAATTTTATCAATAACTGTTTATCAAGTTCACATTCTTCAACCAACTTAACATTTTTATCGGGCTGCGCCATTTTAAATTGAGAACGTACGTACCTACGCTGTTCTAGAACGTCTAGAATGTAGGTACCTACCAAAAAAACGTACCAATTCGTACAAATACAAAATGGACTCGTCCACTTCGAATGCGTGGCGTGTGCAACAAACCAATTGTAAAACCGAAAATGTGCAATAAATCATACAAATAAATATCGACAAAAAATATAGGTAATCTATAGGCGCTTTTTCCAAGATAGTAGGTATGTAAGTCCGGTTCGAATGACCAGAAATTGTGGCGGCAACGTGCCGGCCACTGATAGAAAAATGATTGTGGACTGTATTTCACTAAAATTGGATATTAGATATTTGAAACTATGATGCTTTCGTACGATCTGGTTGACTTTAAGGCCATTAAAGCAAAAGCACTTACCTTCAGCCTGCTGCTTCGTCTCGGAGATCGCACGCGCCGCCTGTGCCGGCGTAGCCAAGTTTTCAACTAGCACAATATTGAGAGTAGACCAGGTTTTGATCTTACAGTTAGTTCATGCAACACCCCGGGGATAAAATCATATAAGGAAACACACACTTGCACCGATATATGTGGTTATAGGAATTAAATTAATTTCAGGAAGGCCGAGCGGCCGCCATATCCTTTCGAGCGCGCGATAAAAGTTACTGCGTACAGCGCCGCGTTGCGGTTGTTTTTGCAAACACACATCCCTTTCCAGATGCGTTCCGTTTTTCCTAGCAGAAAGGTTTAGGCAGTGTTTCACCATAATAACCAAAAAGTCAAGGCAGATACTTAACATTACTATCGGATCTTTAGCAATAGTAGGAGCGCCAATGAAATCGTTACTGTTTACTGCAGTTTTCATTATCTCTTATTAAATTTTATGACTCCGATTATTGTATATCGCTCAGATAAAGTCCTCGATAAGACATCATATAAATAAGTAATACAATTACTATCCCTTACTAATAGTATTAAATAATAAATAACATAAAATTTTATAAAAATCTAACAAATCACAAAAAATCACCAAAAATACATAAATACAAACGATACAATCAAATAACCGTCGGCTCTCTCCTCAGTGAATCTTAGAATCCAGTATCAGTTTTGTCGAATTCTTCCGACAAGCTCTTCGACTATTGCCTTTGCTCTTATTCCTTTTCTTAAGGATGCATTTCTAGGGGCTGCTCTTCTAAGACGGTTCCGTTTTTACTAATACATTGTTGAGAGTACAGTTTCTTGTATGTATAATTTTTTTGTTGTCTTTACATTTTGCATCAACTTGACTGAATAGTTTCATCAAGTTCGGAATTAAAGACTTTCGATACTGTTTCGCTCATGTCATCGTTATCATAACTTAATACTATCGGATCTCTAGTGATAGTATGAGCGCCAATGAAATCGTTACTGTTTACTGCAGTTTTCATTGTCTCTTATTAAATTTTATGACTCCGATTATTGTTTATCGCTCAGATAAAGTCCTCGATGGGACATCATATAAATAAGTAATACAATGAAATTTTATATATATTATAAATATATATTATAAATAACATATATATTATAAATAACATAAAATTTTATAAAAATCTAAAAAATCACAAAAAATCACCAAAAATACATAAATACAAACGACACAATCAAATAACCGTCGGCTCTCTCCTCAGTGAATCTTAGAATCCAGTATCAGTTTTGTCGAATTTTTCCGACAAGCTCTTTGACTATTGTCTTTGCTCTCATTCCTTTTCTTAAGGATGAATTTCTAGGGGCTGCTCTTCTAAGACGGTTCCGTTTTTACTAATACATTGTTGAGAGTACAGTTTCTTGTATGTATAATTTTTTTTGTTGTCTTTACTTTTTGCATCAACTTGACTGAATAGTTTCATCAAGTTCGGAATTAAAGACTTCCGATACTGTTTCGCTCATGTCATCGTTATCATCACCTAATACTATCGGATCTTTAGCAATAGTAGGAGCGCCAATGAAATCGTTACTGTCTACTGCAGTTTTCATATTCTCTTATTAAATCTTATGACTCCGATTATTGTATATCGCTCAGATTAAGTCCTCGATGAGACATCATATAAATAAGTAATACAATGAAATTTTATATATATTATAAATAACATATATATTATTAATAACATAAAATTTTATAAAAATCTAACAAATCACAAAAAATCACCAAAAATACATAAATACAAACGACACAATCAAATAACCGTCGGCTCTCCTCAGTGAATCTTAGAATCCAGTATCAGTTTTGTCGAATTTTTCCGACAAGCTCTTTGACTATTGCCTTTGCTCTCATTCCTTTTCTTAAGGATGCATTTCTAGGGGCTGCTCTTTTAAGACGGTTCCGTTTTTACTAATACATTGTTGAGAGTACAGTTTCTTGTATGTATAATTTTTTTGTTGTCTTTACTTTTTGCATCAACTTGACTGAATAGTTTCATCAAGTTCGGAATTAAAGACTTCCGATACTGTTTCGCTCATGTCATCGTTATCATCACTTAATACTATCGGATCTTTAGCAATAGTAGGAGCGCCAATGAAATCGTTACTGTCTTGTTACGTTGTAAATTTGAAACCTAGCCTGCCTCTGTTATGTTACAGGTAGGTCGGCACTAGTTAGATAATATAAGAATTACCTGTAAACTTTAGTTTTCCTAGATCAATGGATCAATTTGGTTTGTTGAATGAAATTCGATATATCTCCATAAAATGGACTCTCAGCTTCGACTGACACATCATACACCTCACTCCACCATTTGTTTAGCACTTACAATTAATAAAACGGCTTTTAATACACTCTTGAGCTAAATAATCAATTAAATAGAAAAGGAAAATAGCTGAGAGGTTGTTTGTTTACATGTAAACTTTGACAGTTGCCAAAGACAATTTTACGCAGCCTACCGTGGCGGCCCCTGGTGGTGGCAACACGAAGAATGTAACGAACTATAAAATAATTTGATGATAAAACTTTATTCTTTTTAGTTACAAAAGCAATTTAGACTACAAACTACTTGATGAGTTGATATTTAATATTTTTGCCCTTACTAATTTATTTAAATTCAGTAGAAACCGGAAACGGAAGTGTATGTATTGTTCGAGAAGCTTCGATATTGATCTATGGATCGATATGGTGAACATTCTCTGCGGGAGTGGTGTGGCAATCGAAGAAAAGAATTCAGCCTAAATAAATAATGGGGTAATTAACCACTGGAATTGAATTGGAGTAATATTGGGATTGTCTAGCGTTTATACAGATAATTATGATTGGTTACTATAAATTCGTTGTTGAGTTTGCCAGCATCTATGTTGTTGTAGGTACTTGAAAGTTGCCGTTTTTCAGTGGCTGAACGTTGGGTTCAGGCGGTTATTGTCGTTGGATTAGTCGCCTTTTATTTCAGCTTCGGACCGAGTTGTGAAAGCGTCATATTTGACATAAGGTTGTAGTGTGATCGCTGAAAGGTCAATGGTCGCGAGGTTATTGTTATTCATAATTCTTCCAATATAATGGGTAAATTTCTAGCTTGATACAGAAAACGGCACCAGGCGAGTTGTAAGGTTTTGCGATCATTCTTATACGGGATCACGCTCCAGGCAGTTGGAAACTTTTTACTTCGGATTTCGTGAACGCAATTGTAACAGGCGTTCCCGGTCGTCGCTGTCTGCCGCTGCTTGTCGACACGTGCTGGCCCCCTTACCACACCACGAGAGGTACGAGCTGATTCGTCTCGCCGCCAGGATCCAGAACTGGTTTCGAGCCTGTAGCCTGTAGCCTGGACGCGAGACCCGTCTCCTCGGCCGGCCCCGGCAAGCTCCTCCTGTGTGGGTCGACGGCAGTGACACGGCTGACTCCGCTTAGCGGACGGGCAGGCGTGGACGGTTTTTTTATTCCCCATTTTAAATTTTGGTTTAAAACCTTTTTAAGTTTTTTTTATCTTTGAACTTACAACCCAACCCCAGTCGGGTGAGTTGGATTGCACTACTTTGAGGATCTTCGAGTTCGACCAATAACGGCTTACATCGTCATCGTCGTCTCCAGATTCGGGTCGGTTCTACGACCCTGGCGCCCATTAATATTTAATTTAATTACCTAAAACCCCCCACGGTTTCTCGGATTTAATAATTACTCAAAATCATTTATTTACCTCCTCGGTAAAGGTTAGTTAGGTCATTAGTGGAATCATCAGGACGGTACTGGCGTTATCCCTACCCCCCACGACCCTAGCTCACACCGCTGAAATATTGGCTGGCTGGTTAGGTAGTTTATAGAACTTATTAAATAAAATGTTAGTCGCATTAACCTGCTGGATCACTTTGACCCCTAGGGTGTTTTATTGTTAAAACGGTTTAGATTAGTTATAAATTAATTGTGTAAGAACTTAATATTAAAACCCAATTTATTTAAAAGTATTGTAAAAATTAACCTGTCAAGTATTGTGAAAATTAACCTGTAACCAAAGTCTCATTTATAGTATTGGAGAAATTTAAGTGATCATATAAAATATATTACCTAGCCGTGAAACATTCTATAGTTTTATTTTACAACACCCACTGGAGTTTGCATTTGGGATTTTCTTCCTTTTCCCAAAGCGGAACAAAATCGCAAGTGTAACAGTCTACTGCAGTTTTCATATTCTCTTATTAAATCTTATGACTCCGATTATTGTATATCGCTCAGATTAGGTCCTCGATAAGACATCATATAAATAAGTAATACAATTACTATCCCTTACTAATAGTATTAAATAATAAATAACATAAAATTTTATAAAAATCTAACAAATCACAAAAAATCACCAAAAATACATAAATACAAACGACACAATCAAATAACCGTCGGCTCTCTCCTCAGTGAATCTTAGAATCCAGTATCAGTTTTGTCGAATTCTTCCGATAAGCTCTTCGACTATTGCCTTTGCTCTCATTCCTTTTCTTAAGGATGCATTTCTAGGGGCTGCTCTTCTAAGACGGTTCCGTTTTTTCTAATACATTGTTGAGAGTACAGTTTATTGTATCTATGACCTTTTTATTATCCTAACCCGCCTGCCAAGTGTGGCGATTATGGCAAATTTCCCTCAAATTATTTATCCTTGATCGAGGCCTTTGTCCAGCAGTGGACGTCTTTTTGGCGGAGATGAAACGACACAATCAAATAACCGTCGGCCCTCTCCTCAGTCAATCTTAGAATCCAGTATCAGTTTTGTCGAATTCTTCCGACAAGTTCTTCTACTATTGCTTTTGGTCTCGTTGCTTTTCTTAACGATGCATTTCTGTGGGCTGCTCTTCTAAGACGGTTCCGTTTTTACTAATATATTGTTGGGAGTACAGTTTCTTGTATCTTTGACCTTTTTAATATCCTAACTCTGAACTTGACTGACTAGTTTCATCAAGTTCGGTATTATAGATTTCTGATACTGTTCCGCTCATGTTATCATTATCATCACTTAATACTATCGGATCTCTAGTGATAGTAGGAGCGCCAATGAAATCGTTACTGTTTACTGCAGTTTTCATATTCTCTTATTAAATTTTATGACTCCGATTATTGTATATCGCTTAGATAAAGTCCTCGATGGGACATCATATAAATAAGTAATACAATAACTCTATCCCTTACTAATAGTGTTAAGTAATAAATAACATAAAATTTTATAAAAATCTAACAAATTACAAAAAAATCACCAAAAAAATAAACGACACAATCAAATAACCGTCGGCTCTCTCCTTAGTCAATCTTAGAATCCAGTATCAGTTTTGTCGAATTCTTCCGACAAGCTTTTTGACTATTGCCTTTGCTCTTATTCCTTTTCTTAAGGATGCATTTCTAGGGGCTGCTCTTCTAAGACGGTTCCGTTTTTACTAATACATTAATGAGAGTACAGTTTCTTGTATGTATAATTTTTTTGTTGTCTTTACTTTTTGCATCAACTAGCCGCCAGCGATATCAAAAAAGCCAAATACCATCTTTTAATGAATCTATGAATGTCTCTTTTAATGATGCATCACAGGACATTAACGCCAGTTGCAGTAGGGTTATTCCCACATGTACCAACCTGGCTAATGAACCCGTTACGATGGAAAGCATTGGTAGACTTTTTGACCAAAAATTGGCACCTGACTCATTGATCATGACCAATTTGAGAGCTGCGCTTAATAAGGATATAGAGAAAATGGTTATCTCTCACGTAAATCGAGCTGTAGAAAATTTAAAGAACGATTTGAACTCTACTACTGACTACTTATCAGCTGAACAAGCAGATCTGAAGTTAGAAATCAAAAAGAAAGAAGGTACTATTAAGCAACTGGAGTCTGATTTGTCAAAGTCACAAGCCTCACTCAACCAACTGCAATCAAGAGTACAAGCAATTGAAAAGATTTCACGTGATATGAACATTGAAATACACGAAGTTCCTGAGAATAAAAATGAAAATTTAAATGGCATTTTCAAAAAACTCTGTGAGTGCTTACAAATAGATATTTCCGAGGCTGATATAAAAGCATGCCGCCGGGTCGCTAAAATGGATCCTTCTACACAAAGACCACGTAACATTATTGTGACTTTGTCATCACAAAAACTACGTGATTTGATTCTGTCATCAGTGACACGCTTTAATAAAGCGCACCCAAGAGATAAACTTGCCTCAACACATATCGGTTTTGCGGGAGAAACTCGCCGAATCTACGTGGCCGAACATTTATCCCCGGAAGCAAAGGAAGTGCATAGTGCATCTCGTAAATTCTGTAGAGACAATAATTTTAAGTTTGTGTGGGTTCGTTTCGGTCAAATTTACATCCGTAAGGACGAGCAAAGCCCTGCTCACCGTATTAAATCTGTTGACTGTCTCAGCAAGCTCTTGAAATAATTTCATCGTATTGTTTGCACCTGTAGAAAAACTAGTTTTATACTGTGTATCCCATAGCCTTTCATAATGATTAATATTATTTACCAGAACGTTAATGGAGTGCGTACTAAACTGCCACAGTTATATCAAAATATATTAAACTCTGACTATGACGTAGTATGTCTGACGGAAACAAATCTAAACCAGAGCATATTTGATGGAGAAGTCATGGATTCTCGTTATAACATTTTTCGTAGAGACCGTTTGATTAACAGTAATTCTTCCAAACAAGAAGGTGGTGGAGTACTACTAGCAATTAAAAAATCATATCAAGTTATCCGTCAGACATATTGGGACAGCAGTCTTGAGGACATTTGGTTAACAATAATACCGGATACATGTAACTCAACTAAACTTAATATATGTGTTTGCTATCTACCTCCGGATCTAAGTATTTCAAGGTTAGATGAATTTTACTCTAATTGCCAAAAAGTATTATTAAATTTCTGTCCAAATGAAAATTACCTAATTGTGGGAGATTTTAATACCCCCGACTATTCTCCTCTTGCTTCTGATGATGAGATTACACATGCCTCTCGGGGTAAGAGATTGACACTCTTGCAAGAATTTATGTCACTTTGCCACTTACATCAGAGCAACTTTATTCCCAATGAAAATGGCCGCTATCTGGACTTGATACTTTCTTCTTTTGAATCTTTGACGGTCATCGAAGCAGAACCACTGAGTATAAAGGATAGGCATCATCCTGCATTAGATTTTCAATTGTCATTGCAAACTCGTGTCCAAAAAAGTTTAAGTAGCCAAAGCAATAGACGTCTGAATTTTCATAAATGTAATTTCGATAAAATTCATCAGGAATTAAGCGGAATTAATTGGTACGACCTATTATCAAGCCCCGATGTAGATGAGTGCTTAGATACATTCTATGAAAAGCTTTTCGAAGTTATTAAGAGCCATACACCCCTAACCTCATTTAAATCGCAAGGGTATCCTGTTTGGTATAGCAAATCTCTAATAAAATGCATTGAAGAAAAAAACAAATACCATAAACTATACAAACAATATAATAATCCTAGGGATTACGACGCATTTTCTCTACTACGCGCTCGATCAAAGAAGTTCATCGATATTTGCTATAAAAAATATATTGCTTCTATAGAAGACTCTATGTCAAACAATGTAAAGCATTTTTGGAAGTATATAAATGATAGGAAAGGTTGTGTCTCTATACCACAGGTCATGCACTTTGGTGATTCCTCTTCATCGAATGGCCAGGGTATTTGCGAGCTGTTTGCCAAGTACTTCGGATCAGTATTTGAGCCTGAGTCTCATAGTAGTATGCCTTTCGTGAATCAGTCTAACAAAAATCACAATGTAATAGAATGTCGAGCAATAGGTACACTTGGCCAAATTAACGTATCCGAAAAGGAAATATTGGATAAACTTAAAAATCTCGATACTCAAAAAGGACCTGGCCCTGACGGTATACCGCCTCTATTTGTAAGAAATTGTGCGAGTGAGCTATGTACTCCATTATACATTATCATAAATAAATCACTCACGCTTGGAGTTTTTCCTAAACGTTGGAAAATAGCTCATATTGTTCCGATATTCAAAAGTGGAGACAGGAATTGTTGTGAAAATTACAGACAAATAAGCATCTTATCATATTTCGCAAAGTTGTGTGAATCATTGGTTTGCGATCAGTTATATAATCATCTTAAGCCTTTGATATCCGATAAACAACACGGTTTTGTTAAAGCTAGATCAACTGTAACTAATCTTTTAGAATACAAAAATTATATTTGCAAAAGTTTTGCCAAAGGAGGTCAAGTCGACTCCATTTATACGGATTTTTCAAAAGCCTTTGACAAAGTAAATCATAGACGACTTTGTAATAAACTTGTCACATACGGCATTCACGGCAATCTCTTGCGCTGGTTGACATCCTATCTCAGTAAAAGAAGCCAATTAGTAACTTTAAAGGGTTATACTTCTTCTCCCATTGACATAACATCTGGTGTGCCACAGGGTTCACATTTAGGGCCACTACTGTTTGTTGTTTTCATTAACGATCTCATAGAGCGCTTATCTTGTGAGTGTCTATTATACGCTGATGATTTGAAAATATTTAAAACTATCCATACCAGCCATGACTGCAATATGCTGCAGAAAGACTTGGATACTCTCTCAAACTGGTGTAAAGAAAATCTAATGCATCTTAATATTGATAAGTGTTTCGCTATAACATTTACTAATAAGCGCCATGGGATCGTTGAAGATTACATGATTGCTAACCATATCATTAAAAGATCCAATGTTGTTAAAGATCTCGGCATTCTTTTCGATGACAAACTCACATTCCGTGCCCATTATCAATCTATAACAAATAGAGCTAACCAACTTCTTGGATTTATTTTTAGGTCCACTAAGGACTTCAAAAAGCCGGAATCGGTTCTTTATTTGTTCTATGCCTTGGTCAGACCTATTTTAGAATACGGTGGCCCGATATGGTCCCCGCATTACAAAGTCCATATTAATGAAATAGAACGAGTTCAAAAAAAATGCCTGCGAATATTATGTTATCGACACCAGATGAGACGTACGACTATTGATTATGAGACGCGATTGAAAAAACTTAATGTTCAAAGGTTAGAGACTCGTAGGAAGTATTTTGATTCTTTATACTTTTATAAAATAATTCACTCAAAACTTGATGTTCCCGCTTTACTCTCCCAAATATCTTTTAATATTAAATACAGTGCCCGAAGATCTAACCAAATAGGTATTTTTTCACTACAAGTTTATAAAAATAGCACCTCTTTTTATAACCCCATTGTAAGGATGGCCCGACAATGCAATGAGATAGCAGTATCTAATCCTGATTTTGACATATTTATTTCTAAGCTTCCACTTTTTGTAAAGATATTAAAAAATATAATGTATCTTGCGCCTGATATGGGTGCAACACACAAATAATTGTAAATTATGATACCTATTCCGAAACCCTTTATTTTAATGTTAGATATTAAGTAAGTATTTTATGTATTCGTTCTATTTTCTTAGACACTCCAACTCTTTGTAACAATTTGTATAAGCACATGTTTTGGATTATAGCCTGTTTTTTTGTTTGTTTTTTATTGTTATGTTATTTTGTAATAGTTGTAATCTGTGTTGTGCGTTAATAAATAAAATAAAATAAAATAAAATAAACTTGACTGAATAGTTTCATCAAGTTCGGAATTAAAGACTTCCGATACTGTTTCGCTCATGTCATCGTTATCATCACTTAATACTATCGGATCTTTAGCAATAGTAGGAGCGCCAATGAAATCGTTACTGTCTACTGCAGTTTTATATTCTCTTATTAAATCTTATGACTCCGATTATTGTATATCGCTCAGATTAAGTTGCAACGTCAATCAAACACTCAGGCTCGTGATAAACTGTTTATTCAATAAGTGATTAATTCTACCCTCGAAGTACAATATAATCATATCCAACTTTATATCTTAGACCGATTGTACGTGCGTAACGCACGCGCAGATGCCCCGGGCGCAGGGATAGCTGGCGAGTCCACTGCTTCTGCCTCGTTCGACCCCGGGGACGATTCGTAAGGTGGCAATCCTGAACACTCATTTGCCTCCGCCGCGCCCGCTGCGTCTTCAAATGTGTCGTCGGCATCGCTTTCATCCGCCTTAGTGCTATCTATATCATTGTGTCCCGGCGACGCCGCCGGACTCAAACTAGTACGTGTTAAAGAATGGCGGTTAACATCTTTTAGTGGTATTATTTGGTCTTGGTGTCGTTTTGTAATGGTGTTGAGACGGAGACCCGAAATAAAACAATGTCTTGCGTTTAATGAATAATCTTTATCCTCTAGTGTATCATCTTAAATACTAATTAACATCACATTTATACGTGACTAGAGGAAGGACGCCTTGTCAATCAGGAAGACCTTAATTATCACGTACTATTGAGTACGTGCTGATAGTGTAATTTACTATATCACACCTCCCCTGAAAAGGCTAGGCATCCCTTCCCTGAAAAGTAAACTCTTATTTTCTAAATATCTTAGTCCTATTCTTATGAACTATATATTCTTTATTATTCTTTAATATTTTTACATTAGTACCTAGCTCTTCTAAAACTTCAAATGGACCTAAATACAAGTCATTCAATTTATTATAATTTTCATTCTTATACAAGAGTAGATCACCTTTTTTGTAGTGTACTTCCTTACAATCTAAATCATAATTAGTTTTTCTACTTTGTTTTGATATTAATAAGTTGTTCCTGGCATCATTATGAGCTTTTTGCAATCTAAATTTTAACTCCGATGGATAATTGTCGTATACATATAAGGGATCAACTTTACTAACTAAATTACTAGGTACGTTACATGTTTTCCCAAAAACTAGTTCATAAGGGGAGTATTTGGTACTAGTATTTACAGAATTATTATAAGCAAAGCACCAATATGGTATCCAGGTACTCCAATTTGCCGACTGATTCTGTGTTTGTATTCTCAAGTAACATCCGAGATGTTTGTGCCAGTTTTCTAGCGAACCTATACTCTCATGATGATAGGGTGTTGAATTTAACTTATCAATATTTAGCAATTTACATACTGTTTCTAACGTGGAATTAATAAATTCCGTTCCACAGTCAGTCGCAATAACCCTGGGAGTACCATATCGTAAAATAAAATTTTCAGTAAAAACCCTAGCAACAGTTTCAGCTGACTTATCAAGTATTGGGTAAGCTTCTACAAACTTTGTCAATTCGCATTGTATTGTTAATATGTATTTATTACCCAAATTATCGACCTCCAACGGCCCCACAATATCTAAATATAATTTTTCAAAAGAAGTAGATGCTGTAGTGGTTATTACCATTTTCTCTTTATTATTTTTATTACAAAATTTCTGTTTTTGGCAATCTTTACAGCGAGTCACATATTCAGTTATGTCTTTTTGCATATTACTCCAAAAATATTTTTTTCGAATATTCTTAGTCATTTTATTTATGCCTACATGACCCCTTGTCGGCAATAAATGATAATCATTTAGTATAACACGTATCAAGTCTTTATTTGTAACATGTTCAACTTGGTTATTAATAATACATAACCGCGGTAATTCTTTATGTTTCATGAAAGTTTGGGTCAAAATTTTAATAAACTTTTTATTAAACCCATTTTTAATCACAACGACTTCTACAATATTATATTTTTTACATAATGCACTCAGTTCTCCTATCGTTGCGTCTCGGCGCGCCTCCGTTAGTAGAGATTCCTGATTTATGTAAATAGTAGAGTCACTAAATAACATATCACCCGTCTGTGAGACGTATCTTTTCTTTTTCCTCAACTTCACGAAGTTTTCATACGAACAAATATCTAACCTTACATCATTTTGTGATTTCTGCATAATATCTACCACTCATGGTTGCCTATGATCAACAGGGGGCTCAACCCTGCTACTTCCAGAGGTAGCGGGTTCATTATTTTGCTCCATGGTTCTTTTCATTGAACGGGTTAATACCCCCAAAAAATTTGAATTTAGATTTTTTAACTCGTCTGATGTTATAATGACTCTCGATAAGGCATCTGCCGTTACATTTTCGGAACCTTTTATGTATTCAATATCGAAATCATATTCTTCTAAACAAAGTCTAAACTTAGTTAAACGGCTACTAGGATCTTTTATGCTAAATAAATGAACCAATGGTCTATGATCTGTTAATATTTTAAATTTTCGTCCGTATAAATATGGTCGAAAATGTTTTATAGCCCACACTACCCCTAATAACTCTTTATGAATGGTTGGGTAGTTTATTTCTGCACTGTTTAATTGTCTGCTTGCATAAGCTACGGGCTTATTATTTCCATTTGATAATACAGCCCCCAAGGCTACCCCTGACGCATCGGTTTGCAACCGGAAAACATTATCTTTTCCAAAATCTGGATAATCTAAGACAGGAAATGAACTAAGTGACTTTTTTAAGGTCTGAAATGCCACGTCACATTCTTCCGTCCACTGAAACTCGACATGTTTCTTACAAAGACGGTTTAGTGGGTACACTATTGTGGCAAAGTTTTTTATGAATTTTCTATAAAAGTTCGCAAAAGCCACAAAACGACGAATCTCATTTACATTTTTAGGTACTGGGAACTTTTCCAAGACCTCGATTTTACTGTTGTCTGGCAACACCCCGTTTGGCGTAATAACATGCCCTAAATAATTAATTTCTTTCCTCAAAAATTCGCACTTACAAGGGTTTAGTTTTAAATTAACTGACCTAAACCTCTCAAATACACTCATTAAATTTGTATTATGCTGCGATAGGCTTTTCCCGAAAACTATTACGTCATCGAGATATAGAAAACATATCTCGTAATTTAAACCCGATAGAGCCATAGACATAAGTTTAGAAAATACGCTAGGACTCGTTTTGAGACCCATAGGTAATCTTTTCAGTTGATATTGCTTATCAGCTGTAAAAGAAGTGAATTTCCTACACTCTGGTGATAACCCTAGCTGGTAATAACTAGAACTGAGGTCTAAATGAGAATAGTATAAGCATCCCGAAAGTGAGTCAATAATTTCTTGTATATTTGGTAACGGGAACTTTTCGTCTACTATTTTTTTTTTTTAAAAGTCTATAATCTATTACGATTCTCCACTTTTTTTCACCGCTACTGTCAGCTTTTTTCGGAAGTAATAATAATGGAGAAGACCATTCGCTGGTACACTCTTCGATAATATCTTCTTCTAACAATTTACCTACCTGTTTTATTAACTCAGCCTTCTGAGCGTGCGGTATTCTATACGGTTTGACATAAACAGGAGACGCGTCATTTTGCAGTTTAATGTTGTACTCGTATAAGTTTGTAACGGATAGCTTATCACCCGGCATATGAAAGATATCTGCATATTTTGCACATATTTTCTCAATAGACCGTCTCTCTTCATCACCAAGATATGTTTTTAATTTAAGAAAATCGAATAGTTGTTTAACCCTCTCTACAGATTTTCCGTTTTCCGTATCAAAAGAGCATACGAAATAATCCGAGTATTTTCTAATTTTCGGGCTAAAGTTATTTAATTTTACATCTTCTTCCCGTGTGTTTAAAAATCGCACCGGAATCTTTTTCCCGTCTCCTACTACTACGGCGCCTGCTACAAATACGCCTGCAATAACTTCCTCCGCTAAAATGACACATTCGCCCTTTATCTCTGACGAAACATATTTTACGACCTCACATCTCCCTGGAATAGTCGTTATTATGTTTTTACCTAAGCCTAATTCTAGACTTATCTTATCCTGTAATGTAACCAGCTTATTTTCATAGTTAATTTTACAACTATATTTTAATAAAAAATCTTCTCCTAAAATTCCATCATTTTTACAGTGGAAGTTGCTAAACACATAAAACTTATGCCTAAAATTATAATTGTTAACACATAAGTCTAGATAAACATAACCTATTGATACTAAATCCCCACATACTCCTTTAATCTTAATTTCATCCCTTACTAGCTTTGCGTCGCGGGACACGCTACGGAGTTTATTTAACCAATCTAACTTTAAAATTGAAATGCTTGCTCCTGTGTCTACTAATAGAGAAATTTGAGTTTGACTACAAGTAAAACAAACGTAATTACCACTACCATAACTACAAATATCTACCTCAGCGCTATTCAGAACGAAAAAAATCATCGCTATGATGTTCGTTCTGACGTATACTCTGACGTTCACTTTCGTTCTCGTCATTAGACTGTTCTGCTGAGTCAACTAAGAAATGTACATTCCTACGTTTATTATGAGGTGACGTAAACCTGGTGTTGCGCTGACCCTGAAACCTATTCGAGTTATAGTAGGCACGACCCCGACCTTGCTGACTCGTCGCGTTGTTGTTACGTGACTTATTATATTGTTGATGATAGTTTTTATTTATCTTTTCAAATCGCTGGTTCGAAACATAGTTAACATAATTGTTTATTGGTGGTTTCACTACCGAGTCTTCTTGTTCTAAGGCTATAGTTATTGCCTGCCTAACTGTGCTTACGGACCTAGACGTAACTATAATGCTTGTACGAGCATTGTTTAGGCCGTCAGCGAAACGCTTGATAGCCATTTTTTCATTAATCGGCTTTAATAATTTATATGCCGACTCGTCTCCATTAGCCTGTGCTGTGCTTAAATCGTTGGACATTTTTTCGATTTCACTACCAAACACTTCTATGGTCTTGTTTCCTTGCCTACATCGTAGCATTCGGTCTAAAATGGCTGTGTATTATTTAATCGGAATTAAAACATTTTTTATATGTATCTTTTATTAGGTCTGCCACAGACACATAAGACTTATTAATTTTTGTTTTAGCACTGCTAGAAAGACGAGTTTTTAAAACAAAATTGATTAACAGAGGCTGGTCCTCGTTTCTAAGGGTACTACTATAATACTCTATTCCGTCTATTAGTTGGTTAATTTGCGTTTCGTCGCAATCTACTACTGGGAGGAGCGTGAGCGCGACTTTTAGATCGAACGTGGCCATGGTTGTGATCGTTTCTGAATGATGCGGGTTAACGAGTGACTCGATTTCCTCAAAATTACATAAAAACTTTGACGATATTGCTTTTGTTATTTGTAATTCTACAGCATCTATCCCTTTTTTACATAAGTCTGCAGATATTTGTTCAAAAATATTTTTAATTTCCTTTGCTCTTAAAAACTTATTCTGCCCCTGAGCGGAATAACGTTTGTCCTTACTTAATTTAATAATAGAGTCTCTAATAGCCTTAAGCTCACTCAAGAGTTCTGACAGGTTTGCCATGAACACACTTTAGAAAAAAAAAAAATCACTCACACACACACATAGATTCTTGGTAGCATAGTTATATTAATTCGTGCTGGCTTACACGTTCTGTGCTGGTCCAATTGCCCGTCGAACCGCTCTGCGTTCTACCTCTTCTAATAGTCGTGCGTTGAAGTAACGTAGCAGCCTAAGTACTATATAGCCCGCTAGTACAACGACGATGGTCAGTAAAAAGATCTCTGAAAGTTGCATCCCAACGGCCAAGGGAGTTGATGCTGCCGCCGATTGAGTTGGTGATTGACTGACAATAATATTGTCTTTAGATTGTGGGTTTCCCATAGTTAAACAATTTTGGCTTACAGTTTTTCTTCTTATTTCCTTCGTCCTTCATAGACAAAGATAAAATAGCCTATATTTGAATATTATTTATATTGGTTATCTCTACCTGTAGCTTTCTTTGCTGCAGCAGCTGATGACTGTGCTGTAGATGTTTCAGGCTTAGTTTGGGTCTCACCAGTTGTCTGACCAGATTCACTTATTGATTTTGCCAATGCCCTCGGTGTGAATTTAATAAGCTGTGCGTTAGCATATATGTCAATTAAAGTTTTTGCATCCATTCCAGGAGGAACCCCACCTAATGCATATTTTGCATATATAATGAATTTTGACTCATCATACTTCTTGTGCATGTGAGTGTATTGTTTGACAACTCTTGAAATCATTGAGTCCCTCACATTTTTGTCAGTAACCCTCTTTGTTGCTGTTATCATGCATGCTATTGCACACTCAATGGTAGAGTTGGGCAAGTACTGACCACCAGTCCTGTCACGGTCGCCATGTAATGGTGTTGAGACGGAGACCCGAAATGAAACAATGTCTTGCGTTTAATGAATAATCTTTATCCTCTAGTGTATCATCTTAAATACTAATTAACATCACATTTATACGTGACTAGAGGAAGGACGCCTTGTCAATCAGGAAGACCTTAATTATCACGTACTATTGAGTACGTGCTGATAGTGTAATTCACTATATCACAGTGCCCCAGCAGTGGGGACATAAAATGAGCTGATGATGATTATAATTTATTCCTATAAACGGGGTGGAAAAAAAAGACCGTGATTAGAGGAAAAGTACCCTTAATATTGATGATGGCAAATTTTACTGAAAGGAAACATTCCTTTATTTTTAAAAATAATTAAAACTGCATTTAAAGATTTTTGAAAAATCACCTGTTTGAGCCGGGAATCGAAAGTGCCCACTAAGTGTAAAAATATTTTTCTTGGTCTTTCTTTAATTTAAGATTCTATGTTGTTTAAACAAATTGATCCTTATGAATGACTATTTCGGTTGGTATCATAAAATATAGGATGTTTTTTTTTCACATTTCACCGGTTCGATTCCTGGCATTTTTCAAAAATCTTTAAATGCAGTTTTAATTATATTTTAAAATAAAGGAAGAAAGGTATATCATTAATTACGACAATAATGCAGTGTAAACGCAAATTATGATGAGGAAACTTGTTTATTTGTGAAAAATAATATGGATGGACAATTAGAAACAAGAGAATTGTTTTCTAGAGGAATGACAGAGAGTAAGTAAGTGACAGCCATACAATAAAATTAACTGCCAGTGTCCTTATTAAGAAAGTATTTTCTACACCTCCCCGTAATAAGGACACCCTGTGCAAAAGTTAAAAAAAAATATATATATACACAAAGACACTTTAAATAACAACGGAAATCTACATACACACCTTTTTAAAAATTATAAATAAAACAACACAATAACGTCAATTATTACAATTCATTACTAACATGACTTATCCCTAACAACTTTAGGCACTTCTGATGTTTAATTTTGGGTAACGATTTAGTTAAAACATCAGCGGTCATTTGTGTAGTGGGGATGTAATGAAGGGAAATATGTGCGTCGTCGTCCAAACAAGTGCGTATGAAATGATACCTAATGTCAATGTGTTTGGATCTCAAATGATAACTGTTACTGTGTGAGAGCTTCAATGCACTTTGGTTAACACAGTAAAGTTTAATATGTGCATTCGTGTCCATGAGAGTATTTACAATGGATCTAATGTAAATCGCCTCTTTACATGCATCACTGAGAGACATGTATTCAGCTTCGGTAGTCGAGAGTGCGACTGTACGCTGTTTACGGGACTCCCAAGATATGGGTGCTCCGCTTAACGTAAATACGTAGCCTGTATAAGACCGACGATCTATATGGCACGAGCCGTAGTCAGCATCGGCGTAGCCCACTATGTTGAGGCACGGCGTTGCATCGCGATGAAAATTAAGCCGCATAGATTTTGTCGCTTTAAGGTAGCGAACGACCCTCTTAGCGGCTCGCCAGTGCACCTATGCAGTGCACCTATATGTGTTGAATTGGCTGAGAAGTGAAACAGCATGTGCTATATCAGGTCTTGTGCCTATAGCAACATACATTAAGGAACCGATGAGCTGCTGGTAAGGTAGATCTGGGCGTTTAGCGTCTTCATCAGGCAAAATCAATTTGAGTCCTGGTACAAGCGGTGTTGAGACTGGAATCGCGTCACTCACTCCAAACTTGATTATAATTTTTTCTATGTAACTCGTTTGGTCGAGTGTGAGCATGCCTTTATCTTGGTCTACACGCATTCCAAGACAGTTTTTTAATGTGTGTTGAATTGGCTGAGAAGTGAAACAGCATGTGCTTTATCAGGTCTTGTGCCTATAGCAACATACATTAAGGAACCGATGAGCTGCTGTTAAGGTTGATCTGGGCGTTCAGCGTCTTCATCAGGCAAAATCAATTTGAGTCCTGGGGGTCGACCGCCTAACACTCTCGCTTTCGATCGCTTTGAAGGCGAGGCGAGGAGGAGGCGTCATCTTGTCATTTCGAAAGCAATATGAAAGCAATATCGAAAGCTATAGGCTATAGCTTTGGATATTATTCGATATTATATTTCGATATTATATTAGAAAGCGAGGCGAGGGCCTCGCCTTCAAAGCGATCAAAAGCGAGAGTGTTAGGCGGTTGGGGGGCTGGTACAAGCGGTATTGAGACTGGAATCGCGTCACTCATTCCAAACTTAATTATGATTTTTTCTATGTAACTCGTTTGGTCGAGTGTGAGCACGCCTTTATCTTGGTCTACACGCATTCCAAAACAGTCTTTTAATGAGCCTAAGTCTTTGATGATGAAATTATCCCGTAGCTCTTTCTTGAAAATATCTTTCATATTTTCATTACTGCTGAACAGAAAAAGTCATCGACGAATACTGCAACGATCAAAAGTCATTTTTTTTCTTTTTGAAATACACACAGTGCTCAGTCTCAAGTTGTGTCATGGAGAGACACGCCAGGGCTTCACGAACTTTTAGGTTCCATTGCCTCGGGGCCTGTTTCAAGCCGCAAAGTGACTTTTTGAGAAGGCAGACTTTATTCCTACTCTCAAAAGCGTAACCTTCAGGTTGTTCCATAAATATTTCTTCTTCCAAATCGCCATTAAGGAAGGCTGTCAAGTTTTAGGTTTAATTTAGTTGATAGTGCCAGGAGGATTCTAATTGAAGATAGTCTCGCGACTGGTGAAAAAGTTTCACCGTAGTCTACGCCATAGACTTGTGTAAAGCCTTTAGCTACAAGCCTAGCTTTGTACTTCATGATTTTTCCGTCAGTGTCCCTTTTAATTTTAAAGACCCATTTATTTTTTATTACTTTTCTGTCTGTAGGTCTGTCTTTTAAATTCCACGTTCCATTTTTCATAAGGCATTCATATTCTGCTTCCATAGCCTTAATCCATTCATTTTTGCTAGTATCTTCCATAGCTTCTTTATAGCTCTCCGGTTCACAATGAAAAGAAACCAAATAGAGAGATGATCCATCGAAGGAAAACGAATCGGAGGATGGCGCTCTCTAGAGGGATATCGTCTCTCACTATTTACAGGGTTACTGACAGCTTGTTCTGGTTCCAGTTCTGGTGGTATCGGCAACGGTTCTAAATCTGTAACATCTATAACAGTGGGGGCCTCTGCAGGTATCACCTCAATCGAAGAACCTGGGGGTGAAACGGAAACTGTTTGCTGCAATTCACGAGTAGATGGGCGAGTCGAATCTTGCATGGTAATAAAGGGAGAACTTGAATTGGATGAAGGTGATTGAAAAAAAGATGGATAGTCATCAACAACATATGGAGTCATTGGAGACCTTTCCTCAGAACTTTCACTGAGGGGTTCACTGGATATTGTCATAGGAGATTTGTCTTCTATGAAAATTACATCTCTGGCTATGATTATTTTCTTCGGGTTCCGACTATCGATTAAACAATAACCTTTTGAATGTTCGGCGTACCCTACAAATATACACTTTTGTGTCTTGGAGTCAAGCTTATCACGTCTTTCCTTTGGAATGAGTACGTGAGCTTCACAACCGAAAACTCTAAGATGAGAAAGGTCCATCTTACTACCGGTCCAGATTTCTTCAGGAATCTTGTTACTGAGCGCTGTAGTGGAGGAATGATTCTTTAGGTAAATACAGGCAGCTTCTCCCCAATAGGCTCTTGGTAGACCAGCATCTTCGAGCATTGACCTTGCTCTTTCTATTACAGTGTGGTTTACTCGCTCTGATAATCCGTTCTATTAAGTATTATAAGGAACGGAGGTCTGGTGAATTATTATTCCAGTGAATTATTAAAGGAGAATGGTATTCTCCTTTAAAAAAACTCGACATTTGTCGGTTGACGAATTCTCCACCACAATCAGAGCGAAGGGTTTTAATTTTTAGACCCGTTTGGTTTTCAACCAAACTTTTGAATTCGACAAACTTGGTAAAAACTTCGTTCTTATGCTTTAACACTAGAGCGCACGCGCCCCCTTTAGTTACAAGAGAACTCGCGCGGGCTACATATGTAGCCCTTTTCCATGCCATGTTACAGGCGAACGCAATGACTTAGAATAAATAAAAGGACTTAAATTGAATATTTAGCTTTTAATTATACTATAACAACAGTTTTTACAACAAAAATATTCCTTCTTTAAAAAAAAAACATAACAATACAAACTTCTTAAAAAAACTGGCATTTTTTAACGATTGAGATCAGTGCACTTCTAAAGTCTAAAATCACAATATTAGGAACTGTTTTTGATAACAATTATTAAAATTAAGGGTAAACGAACATTTATTTTTGTTATATTCGGCAATCAGCACAGATTATCGAGTGGTGATCATTGCAAACACGCCTGTTACACGAGTCACATATTTTTCTCGTGCTTCTATCTCTAGTTCTGGGACAAAAAGCACATCTTCCAACGCCGCCTCGTACGGGTCCAACTGTTCGTGTTGGTTGATCTTCCAGACCGAGGAGTGCCCTTCCTCTCATTTTCAGAGACCTAGGAATGTTATCCTGACTTACTCTACGCTGGATCAGGGGCTTGACCAGTTCGAAACCAACATCATGTAGAAAATGGCGCCGTTTTGTTTTCAGGTCTATGTTATTCATTTGGTGAATAATCAGACTATTTATGCCGTAAATATTCAAAAAATTGTAAAAAAGGCATAGTGGCCAACGTCTGGTGTTTCTAGTTACGTCGTACTGCCGGCACATACGGTCCAAAACATCAACACCAAACTTCGTATGGTTATAAAATGTGATAATCTCGGGCTTGCATTTGTCTCCACTATCAGCATCGATTTTATCATCGTTGTGCATGGTAGATAAAAGTAAAACACATTTATTCTTCTTTGTTACATAGCTCACTAAAGTGCAGTCTTTTTGAAAGCCGAACTCCGAACTATACAACTCTTTATTTCGTACTGCAATGAATTCAGTTGGTATTTCAGGTTTATTGCTCTTTAGAGTACCAACCACTGTGACTTTCTTCTTCAGCAATTCCTGGCTAAGTGGGTAGCTAGTAAACCAGTTATCCATTGTTATGTTTCGGCCAACATCACACACTGGATTTAGTATTCTCATAGTCAAATCATGAACTTTATTAGAGGCACGATATGGCCCTTCTGGCTGCTCTCCGGCATAAATTTCAAAATTGTACATATACGGATACTTTGTATCCACAACCATTACAATTTTTATGCCGAACTTGCACGGTTTGTTAGGCAAATACATGATGAATCCACATCGACCCTTGAATGCCACTAATTGTTCGTCTATTGTCAGTTGATCACTTGGCGTATAATATTTCTGGAAGTTGCGCAATGTGATTGAGGCTATTGACCTTATAGGGGCTAGCTTATCAAATTGTTGACGGGTTGATCTATCTCTGATATCATCAAAGCGCAGACATCGTAAAAGAAAACGAAACCGGTTGATAGACATCGTGGTATAGACTAGCTCAATTCCAGTTCCATAGGAGTTATTCCAGAAATCACTAAGATTTTGGCGACCTGACCGATTTACTCCGATCACAATAAGCATTCAAATAAAAGCTTTCATTTCTACGCTATCGGTAAGTTTAGCGTCTCTCTCTCTAGTGTATTTATGTTTATTGCATTCTATGTAGATATTCGTTGACGACACTAGAATATCAACAATTTCGCAGTCCAAAAACAGTTCAAAGCAACTCAGAGGTGCTTTTTCTTCTTTAGCCCCGCCTTTAGGACCCGGTGGTTGTAATATGATGTTATGAGCCCGAGTTCTAGTCACGATTGGTGGACGTTTACTCCATTTCGTACCATTGCGCGATGTGTACGATGCAAATGAAGACAAAGGCTGATCGTCTTCATCAGAGCTAGAAGGGACATTTACGTCAACCGCTTCAATTTCTGAGTCGGATTCATGCGGAGATTGCGTCATGTGCTCCTCCTCTTGACTGCAATCTTCATCGGCAGAACTTTCATCGGCCGAGTCGGGTCTATTCAGCTCCTCTTCTAGCCATCTAGCAATATTATTACTTGATAGATCCATTATTTCACTGAAAGAAGAGAAAAAAAAATTAGTACCTACCCACCAACAGTATCGTAAGGAAAACATTCTATTTCATGAGTAAGGTAAGCGTAATAAACTAATATACGTACATAAATCATACTAAAACCATAAATAAATTACAAAAACCCAACTTTACTTACGTTTTAGCAGCAATTGTTGTTTGTATAATTCGGTACAAGAATAGTCGCGCGGGTTACATACGTAGCCCCGCCACTTTGAGGTACAGCTGCGCAGGAGACCACGCACACACAGAGTCCGCGCGTTACTGACAAGCTCACGGACTATTACTCGAGGCTTACATGAACGGACAAGCGTTTCCGTCCACTGAGACAAAAAATACAAATGAAATTATTGTGTTGGGTAAAATATGTAGCCCACGCGTGTGTTCTAGTGTTAAAAGATAATCGAAGGTTTTACGCGAAAAATTGTCGGTAAAAGTTAATAAATATAGAGCACCTCCAAAATAATGTGTACTCATTGGTCCACAGAGGTCAGTGTGAACAAGCTCTAATTTCGAACTAGATTCCCGTTTAGATGAAATATACGGGTCTCTTTGATAATTTGCCTCGTACACATGACACACAAGGTTGTGATAGTCTGTTAAAGTCTATGCCTACCTGTTTATTTTTTAAGATGTTGACAGCTCTGTTATTTAGGTGTCTAAGACAACGGTGCCATAGCAATGCTGTTTTTAAACAATTTGTCATATAAGCTTGATGGCAGACGTCAAGCTTGTATAAATATTGTAATTTGGTGCAGTTGCTAGTATTTTACCAGAAACTTTGCAATTCTCTTTATACAAAATTGTAGCACTGCGTTGAGAAAATAAAACATCAAAGCCACCACGAACAAGTAAACTTACGGACAAAAGATTGGACGCTAAATTAGGAACATACAGCACATTAGAAAAAATGCTCATACTACTATCACTATTTATAGGTAAGCTTACAGTACCTGATCCTTCACAAAGAATCTGATCGTTGTTGGCAAAACAAAATTGATTAACAGAGGCTGGTCCTCGTTTCTAAGGGTACTACTATAATACTCTATTCCGTCTATTAGTTGGTTAATTTGCGTTTCGTCGCAATCTACTACTGGGAGGAGCGTGAGCGCGACTTTTAGATCGAACGTGGCCATGGTTGTGATCGTTTCTGAATGATGCGGGTTAACGAGTGACTCGATTTCCTCAAAATTACATAAAAACTTTGACGATATTGCTTTTGTTATTTGTAATTCTACAGCATCTACCCCTTTTTTACATAAGTCTGCAGATATTTGTTCAAAAATATTTTTAATTTCCTTTGCTCTTAAAAACTTATTCTGCCCCTGAGCGGAATAACGTTTGTCCTTACTTAATTTAATAATAGAGTCTCTAATAGCCTTAAGCTCACTCAAGAGTTCTGACAGGTTTGCCATGAACACACTTTAGAAAAAAAAAAAATCACTCACACACACATAGATTCTTGGTAGCATAGTTATATTAATTCGTGCTGGCTTACACGTTCTGTGCTGGTCCAATTGCCCGTCGAACCGCTCTGCGTTCTACCTCTTCTAATAGTCGTGCGTTGAAGTAACGTAGCAGCCTAAGTACTATATAGCCCGCTAGTACAACGACGATGGTCAGTAAAAAGATCTCTGAAAGTTGCATCCCAACGGCCAAGGGAGTTGATGCTGCCGCCGATTGAGTTGGTGATTGACTGACAATAATATTGTCTTTAGATTGTGGGTTTCCCATAGTTAAACAATTTTGGCTTACAGTTTTTCTTCTTATTTCCTTCGTCCTTCATAGACAAAGATAAAATAGCCTATATTTGAATATTATTTATATTGGTTATCTCTACCTGTAGCTTTCTTTGCTGCAGCAGCTGATGACTGTGCTGTAGATGTTTCAGGCTTAGTTTGGGTCTCACCAGTTGTCTGACCAGATTCACTTATTGATTTTGCCAATGCCCTCGGTGTGAATTTAATAAGCTGTGCGTTAGCATATATGTCAATTAAAGTTTTTGCATCCATTCCAGGAGGAACCCCACCTAATGCATATTTTGCATATATAATGAATTTTGACTCATCATACTTCTTGTGCATGTGAGTGTATTGTTTGACAACTCTTGAAATCATTGAGTCCCTCACATTTTTGTCAGTAACCCTCTTTGTTGCTGTTATCTATCATGCATGCTATTGCACACTCAATGGTAGAGTTGGGCAAGTACTGACCACCAGTCCTGTCACGGTCGCCATGTAATGGTGTTGAGACGGAGACCCGAAATGAAACAATGTCTTGCGTTTAATGAATAATCTTTATCCTCTAGTGTATCATCTTAAATACTAATTAACATCACATTTATACGTGACTAGAGGAAGGACGCCTTGTCAATCAGGAAGACCTTAATTATCACGTACTATTGAGTACGTGCTGATAGTGTAATTCACTATATCACACCTCCCCTGAAAAGGCTAGGCATCCCTTCCCTGAAAAGTAAACTCTTATTTTCTAAATATCTTAGTCCTATTCTTATGAACTATATATTCTTTATTATTCTTTAATATTTTTACATTAGTACCTAGCTCTTCTAAAACTTCAAATGGACCTAAATACAAGTCATTCAATTTATTATAATTTTCATTCTTATACAAGAGTAGATCACCTTTTTTGTAGTGTACTTCCTTACAATCTAAATCATAATTAGTTTTTCTACTTTGTTTTGATATTAATAAGTTGTTCCTGGCATCATTATGAGCTTTTTGCAATCTAAATTTTCACCAGTCATTTTTTACTATTAAATTCTGGTCATCTACGCCACTAGCAGCATAGCGTTGAGAGTATTGATACATTTTTAACTAGTTTCATGTAATAATTTCGATGTTTCGGTATTTTTATCATAATAATCCGGAAACTCGGAGGAGTATCCATATTAACATATACGTTTGATGTCAGTGACCTTAATTCAATATACCTACTCCGACCACTGGTAATAACTGAAGAACATGTATGAGGGTCACAGATCACTGATTCATATTCATAAGAGGAATCTATGTCTTTAAAAAAGTCTTTGGTAACATTACCCATCCTTGTGCTGCTAGACGATTGCTATGCGGCGCTCTAGGCGCCTTCATAGTCAATAGAACTTTGGTACCTTATTTCTGCACTTTTTCTGGCTGGGCATTGATCATCTCCCGTTTTGTGGTGGCTAGGCTTGTTGAATCGCTTACATGTAGCACATGCGGCAGGTTCTTGGCGTTTGCTGCATTCTTTGATGGAGTGTCCAACGCATCCACAATGTCCACAGGTAGAGTCCGTCTCACGACAATACTTGGCGGAATGGCCATACTGCTGGCACTTGTAACATCTTGTTACAAGTGTGAAGTCGCGAACTGAACAAGATGTCCAATTAATGAACAGTCGCTCCTGTGCTATGAGAACTTTCCTTAATTCAGGTGGTAACTCTATTATAAAATTGCAAAATGAAGTGCCCTTTTTGCCAGATTTGTGGCTCAGTTTTATAGAACTAAGGAATTGTTCTCGGTTTATATGTGGATACTTGTCCGATATATTCTGCTCGTATAGGCATTCATAGACTTCTTTCTCCGTGCTGTTGGCGGGGACCCCTAGTAAAATTATTTTCGGCTGTCTCTTTTTGGTCTCTTCGACCTTAAGCCCTGAAGTTCTGAGCTGCTCTGACTGCTTCAGTTTCTCAAGGTCTTCTTTGCCTTGCGCGCTAATAATTATTCCTCCGTCTTTGGTTTTTCGCATACCCCGGATACGTAACTTGAGCTCTTCTGGCTTAATTACGGTCTGGATTAGTTTCTTTGTGTCCTCACTGGTTTTTTCTTTGTCCTGGGGATAGACAACGACACTGCTGGTGTTTAGGGGGCGGGCAAGAGAGTTATTTCCTTTCCTTACTATGTCGGCAAAGGATGAGTTCTGATTAGTGGGTTTAGGAGCAGAGCGGATACATTCTTTAAGGTCCTCGAGCTGGTCTTCAATTTGGATGGTTATCCCCTTTCGCTCGTTTATGTTGCTGATCGTGAGCTGCGCCGAAATATATTTTTGTTTCAGTGACTGATATTGAACGGCCAACTGAGACACACCTCCCATAGCGCTCCTGCTAATGCTGCTGATTTTTAGCTTTTGCTCTGAATTTAACTTTCCTTCGTTAGAGATCGAGCAAATGTCATTCGGGCAATGCTCGATTTTCGATAGCCAGCTCTGTATCTCCATAGTCGAGACTGCATCAATAGTGGGCGCTACGGGTTCTTCTTCAGTTTGCCGTCTACGTGGTGGGCTCCGGGACGTCATGTTGCTCCGGTTAAATGGACTTTCCATTATTACGTAGGTAAATAACACAAACTACTGCTACAGTCAAATTGTCAACAACTGCATGACCGCGATGCGCTGACCCCGATCTACGCGGAAGCAATACTGCAGCAGTACATGATCACTATACTCTTTTTCGGTATTTTCTCCATCATTTACAAATCCCGTTATTGAATCATTTCTTTTGTCGTAGGAAACACCAGGTCCAATTGCCATTTCGTCAAATAATATTGAGCAATATTTATGATGTACAGGCATACGGGCAACTCTATTTTTCAAATTTTCAAAAATTAATTCGTTTATTCCAGTTTTTATATTAATTTGGTTTAACAAACTTTGAAGTGTTCTTCTGCCTGGTAAAATACACATTTTCCTCAACAGACGGTATGCCTTGGGCGATGGTTTGAAAAGGGATAGTGCTAAAATTTTTTCTTCTAAGGTGAATCGCCTTCCTTTTTTTCTTTTTCCACTCTGTGACATTTGCATATGACAGAATAAGCTGGCCGTAGAAGACATCTTTTTCGATATGACCTTAAATGCTTTTGTTTTTGTCATAGAAATGGCTAATCGATATTTCCTTTCAAGAGACCTCTTATCAGATTTACATTTACGTATTTTTTTTAATAATGATTTATAAATTTTATGTTCCTTAATAGACACGGGAAGACCTGAAAAATAGATAAGTACATTTTTTATTGGGTAGAAAATTTTACCAGATAGATACTTTAGTTGCAAACTAGAAGACGAGCGACTGAATAGTAAAAATATGTATCATTCAAGAAACCAACTTTAAGGAACAACATGTTTAAAATATCACTTTTAAAAATGTTTAACAGAAATATCAAAAACACATAAAAGTAAATTTTTAAATTGAAATCATCATCATCATCATCATTTTCAGCCCGTATCTACCCACTGCTGGGCATAGGCCTCCTCCATGTTACGCCAATCCCTTCTGTTTTGAGCTGATCGCATCCAGGTATTTCCAGCGACCAGCTCTATGTATATATCTAATTCATAAATAATTTATTCACTTGAAACATGGTTTTACATAAAAATAGCAAAAACCAAGATTGGCATGCGAATATAATTAAATTAATTGAAAACAAAATTTAAATCAACACATTTCATAAATTATATTGAAATCATTATGTATTTATCAATATTAGATTATTAAAATAATATAAAATATTAGATTCTATAAATACCTTTTGATTTCCTTGTTTTCTGATCCTTTTGTGTGGTTGGACAAACCTGTGTTCTCTGATATTCTTCATACTGTTCAATGTTTTGTCCTGGAGATAATAATTTTAATTATGTAATTATTTATTTCTCTCACAATTAAAGGTATAATTTTACATAGGTAAAAATTTTTTGGATGCTAATATTTATAATCTGCATTGTAAGAGCCTGATAGAGATTTAATAAACAAACAAAATGATAAGATAGCTTTAATAATTAAAAACATGTCATGCTGAAATGGATGGATGCAATATATATAGACTATTTATGTGAGGTAAAAGGTACTAACCTGAATTAACAACATTCATTTGAATATTTCTGGTAAAAGATGTTGAAGGCAATATTGGTATCAAAGTCTCTGTTAGTGATGGCCCTAAAAAGAGAAATGTTTTAATATAACCACAATAATTACAGATAGAATTGTGTAAACCAATATTTTTAAATCAAAACTGATCAAATATAAAGTACCTGTGCATTCTGGCATATGTAAAACAGGGATTGCTAATTTGTTCAGTCTATTCTTTGGATATTTATAATTATCTTTAAAATGTTTATGACAGACACGTCTGTTGTTATAGACTGTATCCTTATCTAATGTAGCAATTTCACCACCAATATTTGCAATCCAACTGTTGTACCTCTCTTCGTCAGAGTCCGGATTTGGAAATCGGTGTATGTAAAGGAACACCTGTAAAAAGATTAAAATAAATAATGTATTATTCTTTTAAATCCACTGACAACAAAATTATATATACCAATATTGTTTTCTAAAGTTTAGGCGAGTACTACACATTGAAATATAACTTTTTAATTAATAATATATTATGAGATTACATATTAAGAGACAACCAATATTCTCCCTGTGACCATGAACCCTACAAAAAGTTTGAACCGTCAGAACAAATCTCACCGAAAGTTAAATTAAACATGACATTAAAAGCGTTTTATTTCAATCATAAAAACAAAGTTTTATACAGTATACTTTAGTGCTTTTTCGTTTCATGAAACATTTGGTTTTCACAGATGATTGTAGTAAGCATATTAAGTACCTATATATTTTTATTGTAATAAAAACAAGAGCTTAAAAGGCACATACCATCTTCCCGTCTCACTAGGCATCCTGGTACGCAACAAAGGTTTTGCGACATGACAGAGGTTAACCTATTTAAACTTATTCACTATGTAAAGGTCCAATATCCTAATTTCTAGCACACGCAAAGTTCTGATACAATTTAACAACTTGGAAGATGCTCGACTTGACATGGGCGAACGATATCAGTAATGGGCACGGCAACACGGAGGAACTTAAGCTCAACTCAACGTGGAAGCAGCAAAACAGAAAGAAAGTTCAATGTTGCGCAGGAGTAAATTCAAACGAGAGACACCATACACACATGGCACAACAAACAATAGCCGCCATTTGAACTTTTTGAAAGTATTTCAAAGTATTGCCATTTCATAAATAAAATTTACTTATTTTGAATGAAGAGGTTTCTTAGAATTACTTATTTAATAAACCTTACTATCGTTCCGGAAGTGCTATTTTGATCAATTAATCAATATCTGATTCTATTTTTAGCATTTATATTTTTTTTGAGTAATTTATCAGTTTTCTATGATTGTGTACACACCCATCACACAAAGTATTATTATAGTGTAGTAACACTGTACTTTTCTCTCCTAACTGACGGGTAGATGGCGCTATTATTAATAAAATTTTGAAGGTTTTGCTTTGGTCCAAGTTAGCATAGCATGGTCGAATTCTTCCGACAAGCTCTTCGAATATTGCCTTTGCTCTCATTCCTTTTCTTAAGGATGCTTTCTAGGGGCTGCTCTTCTAAGACGGTTCCGTTTTTACTAATACATTAATGATAGTACAGTTTCGTGTATGTATATTTTTTTTGTTGTCTTTACTTTTTGCATCAACTTGACTGAATAGTTTCATCAAGTTCGGAATTAAAGACTTCCGATACTGTTTCGCTCATGTCATCGTTATCATCACTTAATACTATCGGATCTTTAGCAATAGTAGGAGCGCCAATGAAATCGTTACTGTCTACTGCAGTTTTCATATTCTCTTATTAAATCTTATGACTCCGATTATTGTATATCGCTCAGATTAAGTCCTCGATAGGACATCATATAAATAAGTAATACAATAACTATCCCTTACTAATAGTATTAAATAATAAATAACATAAAATTTTATAAAATTCTAACAAATCACAAAAAATCATCAAAAATACATAAATACAAACGATACAATCAAATAACCATCGGCTCTCTCCTCAGTGAATCTTAGAATCCAGTATCAGTTTTGTCGAATTCTTCCGACAAGCTCTTCGACTATTGCCTTTGCTCTCATTCCTTTTCTTAAGGATGCTTTCTAGGGGCTGCTCTTCTAAGACGGTTCCGTTTTTACTAATACATTAATGAGAGTACAGTTTCTTGTATGTATAATTTTTTTGTTGTCTTTACTTTTTGCATCAACTTGACTGAATAGTTTCATCAAGTTCGGAATTAAAGACTTCCGATACTGTTTCGCTCATGTCATCGTTATCATCACTTAATACTATCAGATCTTTAGCAATAGTAGGAGCGCCAATGAAATCGTTACTGTCTACTGCAGTTTTCATATTCTCTTATTAAATCTTATGACTCCGATTATTGTATATCGCTCAGATTAAGTCCTCGATAGGACATCATATAAATAAGTAATAGAATTACTATCCCTTACTAATAGTATTAAATAATAAATAACATAAAATTTTATAAAAATCTAACAAATCACAAAAAATCACCAAAAATACATAAATACAAACGACACAATCAAATAACCGTCGGCTCTCTCCTCAGTCAATCTTAGAATCCAGTATCAGTTTTGTCGAATTCTTCCGACAAGCTTTTTGACTATTGCTTTTGCTCTCATTCCTTTTCTTAAGGATGCATTTCTAGGGGCTGCTCTTCTAAGACGGTTCCGTTTTTACTAATACATTAATGAGAGTACAGTTTCTTGTATGTATAATTTTTTTGTTGTCTTTACTTTTTGCATCAACTTGACTGAATAGTTTCATCAAGTTCGGAATTAAAGACTTCCGATACTGTTTCGCTCATGTCATCGTTATCATCACTTAATACTATCGGATCTTTAGCAATAGTAGGAGCGCCAATGAAATCGTTACTGTCTACTGCAGTTTTCATATTCTCTTATTAAATCTTATGACTCCGATTATTGTATATCGCTCAGATTAAGTCCTCGATAGGACATCATATAAATAAGTAATACAATTACTATCCCTTACTAAAAGTATTAAATAATAAATAACATAAAATTTTATAAAAATCTAACAAATCACAAAAAATCACTAAAAATACATAAATACAAACGACACAATCAAATAACCGTCGGCTCTCTCCTCAGTGAATCTTAGAATCAAGTATCAGTTTTGTCGAATTCTTCCGACAAGCTCTTCGACTTTTGCCTTTGGTCTCGTTGCTTTTCTTAACGATGCATTTTTATGGGCTGCTCTTTTAAGACGGTTACTTTTTTACTAATACATTGTTGAGGGCACAGTTTCTTGTTTGTATATTTTTTTTTGTTATTATTACTTTTTTGTTATTATTACTTTTTGCAACAACTTGACTGACTAGTTTCATCAAGTTCGGTATTATAGATTTCTGATACTGTTTCGCTCATGTCATTGTTATCATCACTTAAAACTATCGGATCTTTAGCGATAGTAGGAGCGCCAATGAAGTCGTTACTGTCTACTGCAGTTTTCATATTCTCTTATTAAATCTCATGACTCCGATTATAGTATATCGCTCAGATAAAGTCCTCGATAGGACATCATATAATTAAGTTATACAATTACTATTCTTTACTAATAGTATCAAATATATTTAAGAATTGTATGGGAGTGATAAAAAATTAGCGTTTAGTAATTAGTTATTTATTTAATAAATTACAATAGAAAAAAAAACAAAATAGAAAATAAAATAAACAAACAAATAACAAAAACAATTACAATGAAACAAGGCTGTGGAAATCCTTCCAACACGCTGTACCCAAACAGAGTCTAACGTCGCATACTGTACTCTTTTTTTCTACGCCCTTAACACTACGTCTCGCACAACGCCGTCGTTTCATTGTCTTACCTCGTATCATGACGAGGTTGTGAGGGATGTCGCGCCGTAATCGGGTTACATTTATTTGGTCAGCGGGAACTGGCCGAGATACTTCTACTCGTCCTATTTAAGAAAGTCTCTCAGCCAATTCATATCGGAAAGTTCTGTGATCAATACGCTCCAGATTCAGCTCAGGTGACGATTCTCTGCTCTTATTACACATTATGTAAGAGTTCAGTACTGATACATTAAGCAGACGCTTAAAAAACTTAATATACCATTTTAGGCACCTTTTTCTTTCCATCAAGTACATGGAAAGCATCTGATCTTTGAGATCAATACCTCCCATGGAGAGATTATAATTTCGGACGCAGGTAGGTTTTTGAAGGGATTTCCCGGCCCTTTTCCCTTTGTAAGGCATTGCTAAGCTGGCATTGCTAAGACAGTTGATGTCATCTAATACTCACTTTGTTTTGTCCTGGGGTCCAGGCCCATAAAAATAAATATGGCGAACAGTCTATACAGTTCTTCGACATTAGTTGGCGTCCAATGTTTGAGCCGCGACTGTCGGGAGAGTTCTTGAGTCTGTATAACCTGTTCGGCATACCTATTTGTTTCTACTGCTATATGGGACATAATTTCTATGTCCCATATAGTAGTAAAAGCGCTAACTATTTCGGAAAAATCTTTCATTGGCCCGGGAGTACCTATAAAAGAATCAAGGGTACCAGTGAAGGTATTAAAATCCTCGGACCAATTAAATATGTTGTTGCCGCCGAGCAGGCCATCTTGGCAACGGTCCATCTCCTCTTCCATTTCTTCAATGGCCTGCTGGAGTTCAACGCCAAACTGTACAGTGTCATTAGGTATGTCCCGCTCTATACGCGAATTTAAATCGACGTTAGTATCAAACACGTCGTCGTAGTCACTGTCTCGTGCCGGAGTTTGGTGCTCAACTCGAGCGGCAACTCCGCTAGGGCCAGTTTGTGGTGAAGAGGGCGCTGGTGGCGTAGTAGGAGGGGAGTTTGATGGTGCAGGTCCCAACAACCATCGGTGAATATGTGCTCCGTGCTGTGACAACGTTTCTTCCACATCCTCTTCTTCTACGACAGCTGCTGCCACCTTCTCTAACGCTCCTAACATAAAATATAGAAACGTAATAATTACCATGAAAATATAACAATATCATCTATCATAACAATATAATATAATATATTGTATCGATAATAACAAATATATAATAATAACAAATGTAACAATATAATATATTGTATTATATATTGTAACAATATCATAAAGTGGAGCTTGATGGCGCAGTGGTTAGCGCGCCCGCTCTGCGAAAGCTGAGGTTAAGCAACTTTGGCAAAGGCCGGTCATCGAATAGGTGACCAAAAATGTATCATCTAGAGCTCCTCCGAGCTTCAGAAGGCACGTAAAGCAGTTGGTCCCCTTTGCATTAACAGTCGTTAACAAACACCAACCGTCACTAGGCCCGCGTGGTGGTTTA
This sequence comes from Eudonia mercurella, assembly GCA_963082485.1. NCBI lineage: Eukaryota > Metazoa > Arthropoda > Insecta > Lepidoptera > Crambidae > Eudonia > Eudonia mercurella. The sequence continues at coordinate 11,296,859 of OY720022.1, read as the reverse complement.
TGACCCGTTCTCCCTATCCATCCATAGGGAAGGCTCGTGCCCCAGCAGTGGGGATATAAAATGAGCTGTTGATGATGATGATATTGTATAACGGTTAAAAATATTGAACAAAACACACTTACAACATGGGCACAGGTAGAGGTTTTTGCCTTCTTATGCTCCCATGGGGTGTCTGTTCTAAATTTAAAACTTCTGAGGTCCTCAGCCTTCCACCAGGTGTCATTTCCACCTTATATCCTTGAAACTGCTTACTAAAACAAGATATAAAATAATGAGAATATTTGCCAAAGTATAAACATATAGGCAAAATAAACAAGTTTAAATATAATATAAAGTAGTTTGTTACCTTTTTTTAACTGGTGGAGATGATAACGTCATCTCGTCCCTCTCTAAATTTAAAGCCATTTCTAGCAGTGCGTTCTGCCTTTGGCTAGCACCTGACTGGGAAATGCTCATGTCGGTGCTGCTCGTTCTATAACTCAGCCGCCTTGCCTTGCGGCGCGAGTTCACTAGAAGAGTACATGGCCTAGAAGTGTCCCTAAAATATATAAATACAAATTTCACAAAAGTATCGAAAAATTTCACCAATCCTGTGTATAAGAATCAAGAAAAAAAAGTTGTTTTGTTATTTGTGTGTGTTATCCATACATCAGCAAAGTTTCCACTGATAAGTTTTCATAATTACAGCAAATAGCATAAAACACAAAGTAAATAAAAGTTAGTAAATAGAGCATATAATTTCTTTTTCGCAAATTCCATGTTATTCTCATGGTACCCAAATATTACTTACGATAATGTTTACAGTCCCCATCAATTGAATTACACTTCATATTGTAATATACGGTAAAAAATTCTATGATTTTCTTGCTATCAGTACTTTTATGTCACTTTTAGGTAAATTTTCACAAAAACAATTTATTTAAAAAAATTAACATACTTTTAGACCTAATGATGTTAAAAATCAATAATGAATATTTGTATTATTATTTTGATGTTGATTTATATTGAAAAATCGCGTATCATTCTTTACAGCGCCATTTTTATTCCACAACTGTTTGTCATTTTCGCGAACACGTAGTTTCAAATATTTTTACACTATGTAACAAGAGATAAAAATTCAAGAAAATCACAACAAAATAATCTATACATCTTTCTGTTTAATTTGAGGTATAATACTTGTAATTTACTTACGATAAATCATCTCTAAACATCTTGTTTTTATGCAGTTGCACTGACAGCACACAATCTTGTTGAGAAATGCGTCACGATTTGTTTTCAACGACCAATACTCGCACTTTTTCTATTAACACGATAGCCAATCATAATTTAGTATTCGAGAGCATAGAAAACAGAACCGAATGATGTCAAACACTCCTATTGGTTAAAATAAGTTGAAATAGTAAAAAAATAAACAATAGACCACCATGTCACTGGCGGGAACCCTGGGGTTCCCGCCGACACTTAACGGTACTTTTTTTCGTGGGAACACCGGGGTTCCCTTCGACACTTTAGAGGTTAAAGGGCTCGTTGGTGGGGTTTAGTACGCAAAAAAATGTCTGTCTTTTTACCGTAACTGTAACAGTATGTAGGATAGATAAGATGCCAGTCTCAAAAATTTGAATGTTTGTGTGTTAAAATGCATTTGTAAATAATATGTGTGGTTGTGTAAGAATTATTTTGTTGTATTTTGTGTAGGAATGTAATGTGTTGTATAACTTTAGTATAACCGCCGCATTGCTCCGGTCGACCTGTGACAGCGTCGTACTCGTTCATTGAAATTTGACACCATCCGCTCGGCGAGACCGCGCGCAGTATAACGTCATTTACGATCAACTTGAGTGGCCTCTAATGAAACTTTTGACTGTTCTGTTTAGACGTTTAGTTAAAGAACAAAAGAATATTTGTAACTTTAAGGGGGTGCAGCGCGGACGCAAAACTGCGAGTTTCAAATTTCTTTATGATAGCGAGCGAGCGGCGCGTGGCAGTGGTGTGACAACGGCGCACGACTACGAATACGCACGCACACTAATATCTGTACAGAGTAGGCTGGTGATTTAATTAGAGCAATGTTTACTTTCGTAAAATCATGGGTAAAAAACAATAAAAGTCTTAATATTTTCATATTCATGTTTTTTAATTGAATATAAGACAACAGTGACCTGCGGAATTAGGACGCACTTTCTTGGTATCGGTCATCAAAGTTTTGGCTACCACTTTCAATAAACGCTGCAAGTTGGTTCCTGTACCACCGTTGTGAAGCGCGTGGGTTGTGTGTTTTGTATATAATGTAAGAATTTAAAAGTGTTATGTTCAGGGGTCTTCTAAAAACCTTCTTGAACCATACTTGGTTACGGATTCTCTCGATGGGAAATGCCGACAGAAGTTAATTTTTCTTGTCAACACCTCCCATCGCGAGATTGTAATCAAGTACAATCCCAGGCTTGTATTTATACCGGCCATATTTTTCTTTTCCATCCACAACTCCCTTGTGATAAATGAACAACATGGACACCACATTTGTGTCACGCCACATCATCACATTGTGGTCGTGGGTGAAACTTTGCACTAGTTCCCCCGGGCGCATTTCAAATTTTGAGAGGGATTTTAAGGCCTCGGGGACAAATTCGCGGTTCACGAGTAACGTGCCAAAACAATCGGTGCCTCTAGACTTCAGATAACGTGCCAGCAGCGGGGAATTGTAAAAATGGTCCATGATGATGGTGTGGCCACGGTCGAGGAGAAGCTCGGCCAGATCGTGGACAATTCTGGACGTGGCGGTGGCGGGGAGAGTCGGTTCGTCTGTCAGTCTGTCTGCCCGTTCGTCTGTCGGTCTGTCTGTTCGTTCGTTTGTTGGTCTGTCTGCCACTTCGTCTGTTGGTCTGTCTGTCGGTTTTGTCTGTCCTTCTGTCTCCGTGTCATTGTCCGTCTTTCCAGTATAGACGAAGAAGCTCCACAAGTAGCCGGTAGCTGATTCGCACAACTCGTAAGATTTGACGCCAACTCTGGCGGCCTTCGTGGCAATCTTTTGTGCGAATGCCAGCCGACCTTTCCACTTGACGAGAGACTCGTCTATAGAAATGTTTTGGTCTGGAAGATACAGAGTGCTATACTTCTTATTCAAGAAGTCTAGCACTGGCCGTATCTTCCTCAACTTTCTCTCGTCTTTAGTCAGTGGAGTCGCGTCATTCGAGTCAGAAAAGTGGAGCAGTCTTTTTAATAAACTAATTCTATTGTAAGTCATTATGTCTTTAAAGTACTTTAAAGTCGAATGACCATTTTCTCCCAATAATCCTTCTCGACTGGCAAAGGTATCAAACCTTGAAGAATTAAAATTGAAAAGAAAATGGCCATTTCGTTCTTGTCAACGTTTTGGTAAAAGTTTAGTCGCGAATGTTCTATCAGATGTCTGTCTATTTGTAGAGTAGCGTATTTGTGTGTCTGTCGAGTCAGTAAATCAAACATTTCGTAGTCAAAGAATTTTAAAAATACGTCGATTGGTCTTGTCTCGTCTGTCACAGGGAAAGTCGGTCCGGGTTGTCCTTTAAAAGTTTCTCGTTGGCTTGTAAAAGTCTCATGGTCACAGCTCCAGTCAAACGTTTAGTGGTCAGTTGGAAGTAACTGCTGGATTAAACGGTCAGAGTCAAAGTCTTCAGTCTGTATCCATAGTTGTGTGTCTTGGTCACAATCGTCTGCAACGTGGGCTGGCGTTAAGTAAATGTCGTGTTGTAAGTCAATTTGTCCGTCTGTCATGTCGTCCATGTTCAGTTCCTCGTCACTTTCGGCCTCCTTAAAACACTTCTCCAGGCTGTCGGCAGCATCCTTCGTCAGCTCCTTTGATGGCTTTGTTTATGCGGTGGATTGTAGAAGAAGCCTGGACTGACGAGGATGGAGCCTGGACTGACGAGAATGGAGCCTGGACTGCAGTAGAAGCCGGTGTTCCTGAAAGAAATCAATGAATTGAAGCATTACTATGTAGTGCATTAAAATTAAAAGTATTTTAAATAACCCCATATAAAAATATGGCGCGCCGCATAGGTACCTACCTACTATACAAATTCATCTGAGTAGGTAGGTAACTAATAAGTATTGCCCCGGCCGGCCTTCGTTGAGATAGTACCTACCTACCTACTTTTTTCGTAATTATTATGTATGTAGATCTAAAGAAAACTACATTGTAATAGTAAATTAAGTATTATTATATAATTTACTGTCCTGATCTTGTTAAGTTTTTTGTAGGGGCACAACAATCAAACAAGGATTTCAAACAATGACTGCTTTATTCATGCATCGCACATCCCAGCTTAGTTCAGAGTACCGTCTTTACGTTTATCAAATAACTTACAACTACCTGACATTTTCCTTTCAACAAACAAAAAAAATTCTAATACATTCAATATAAACATATAGAACAAAAAATTAAAATGAAATTTTAACATAACACTATCTATAGTATGTAATAAATATTATGCTACACATAACCTTATTTAATAGTAGTTTATGCAACTGTCATATAATGAAGGGTATTAAAACACGAGTGTGAGTTTATGAAACGAGCGCAGCGAGTTTCATAATAGTAACGAGTGTTTTAATACCCGTGTTATATGCAGTTGCATACACTACTTTATCTTCACTAATGCAATTAGTCAAACAACAAGAGTAAAAGCTGACAATAGTTTATTTATAATAATTGTTCAAATTTTGGATGGTACAATTTTGAAAGTTAATGTTAATTATTGATCCAGCAGCTGTAGCGGTCGCGGGGCAAGCAGTAGAGCTCGTAGACGGAGTCGGAATATTTATAATTACTTCATTCGTCTTGTTTTCTATACTGTTCAAGATCGTATTTGAGACTTGAATTTTATTCATTAAAGACTCATCAATGTAGTTTTCAGCCACAGTAGAAGACTTCCACCCCCCGTGTCGTTTCAGTGCGGTCAAATCACCACCGCTATCTATGAGAAGGGTCGCCGAGGTGCGCCGGAAGCAATGCCCCGTGTACAACGCTGGGTTAGGCAGATTCAAAAAACTTGCGATAGTTTTTCCCAGAGCACCAAATTTATTAATACCAGTTCTTTGATCGACGCACTTCCCCGATCTATAGCTCAAGAAAAAGGCAGGGTTTCGACAGGGGGTGGGTCGAAGTTCCATGTATTTTTTACATACGGCATAGCAGTTGCCCGTCACAACGAAAGAACGATCTATTTTCGTTTTTGTTTTCGAAACTTTCACCATGATTGTACTGTCGTCTATGTTAGAGACTTCATCGAACTGGATGTTGTATAGCTCTTGCCTTCGGCATGCCCCCATTATGCCGAAGATTAGTGCAACCTGTAACAATAAACGATATAATAAGCTTGAGGTACATAGCCAAGGCAAAAACTATGATTTATGAAGTAGTAAAGTGTAGGTACCTACTACCTAATTTATACACAAAGCGCTTAAACGGAGTGTCTAGATAACTTGCGTGTGTAGTACGTAAGTACTAGGTAGATTAAATAACAGAACTAAAATACACTTACATTTTCAAAAAGATACAAAATATCTGGTGAATCTTCCAGGAAAATCTTTATTTGACCTGATGTAAACGTCAAGGACTTTTTTCCTTGTGTCCTTCTGAACTGCGTTTCAGGAACGCTATGACTTTTGAATACTTCGTGATATCAATATTGTTGTAGATACTCAGTGTGGACTTGAGCATAGAATATTTAGCCCACATAGAAGATGGCTTGAATTTGTCGGAGAGGTCTTTGAGATACACAAGAATGACATTTTCAGAAAATGATGTAGTAAATGATTTTGTAATTTGTTCGCAACAAAATTTGCTTTAAAAATCATTTTGAACATTTTATAAATGATGTAGTTTTCTTTTCGATCTTCCATGCCAAAAAGTTATTATATTCTTTTTCATATAATTTTCTAGATTTTTCTGGAAAAAGATTGTGAGTTACTTTTGTTGCCAATTCTAGAATATCCGGAGGCGTACAAATATCATCGTCGCTGTCCATTTTTAACTTTTAATTTGTATTTTAAAAACAAAACACATTGCGAAACATTAAATTCACGCGTAGGTGTATTGTCACAGTGAACTTGCCGCCAATAAAATCTAACCAATGAGAGCGCAGCTGCGCGCGCAGGACCAATCAGAAGCGAGCGCGCGCTGTTCTTTTTTTATTTAATTGGCACAAGATCTTACCAAAGAGTTTTGTGTATATAAGTTTAGTAGTTTCGACGAAGTTTTCACGTATAACCCAACTGTTTTCAAAAGCCAGCCTAATATCAAAATTTTATACAACTTGTATGAGGATTTTGACATAAGGCTCGCCAGGTTAATTGGTCGCGTTTTATTGATGTTATAATGAGATTTTACGATATCGATGTGGATATTATACCATCATGTGAAATTGCTTAAATTGAGTGTTTTGTTGTCTGCGCTATAACAGTAGTAATTATAAGTCAAGTATTGGAAACATAAGTAGAATGTTACAACATTAGTGTAGATAAACTATTTTAAAACATTATCATGACATTAATACGTGCATTAAATTAATATTTTCATGTAAAGGTGCATTATTTGTATTAGGTTTCTTTTACTGCTAAGTACAGTTATTAATTTTACAATTACAATTAAAAATACTATAAATTATCATAATTACTTTTCATTTATCATTAAATTTCTTGTTTACATTATTACATTTCTATCTAACCAAGAAAACAATAATTGACTTCTCAAATATAATTTAAAATTTTATAATTTATTATAATTAAGTACTTATAATTCATCATTAAATTCATTGATTGCATTATTTATTATTACATTTATAAAAAACCAATAAAATATTGCTTCACTTGTTCAATCAACTACATTAACATAATTATTATTATCTATCGTTATGTAAGTATACAATTTTATTATTAACATGCTAGGCTTTCTTCATCACGAGTAACCCCACCTATTCGGCGGCCTCACTGTCCTGCCGGAACGAGTTACATAATTAGGCATTTGTACAATGTTATTGTTTACGTGTTGGGAATCAGAGGAACAGGTAATAATGTCATCGTACTCCAAGCTGTAGTGATCAGGAGCAGGCGTGTCGTGCTTAAGCCGCGAATCTATAATAATATGCCTACGGTTCCTAACAGTTCTCAATCCATTTAGTAACACAATTTCATATGACCTATTTCTTAGTATTCTAGAAATAGTTCCTGATATCCACATTTTCTTATTTCTGTGTAAAATTTTAACCTTCTGGCCTATCGATAAATAACCTAAGTTATGTGTATTTCTGTTATAGTAAAACTTTTGCTTATTTTGCCTACTAATTAAGTTACTTTTAACATTTGTCTGTACCCTAGGCTTTAACAACTTGGGACGTATTGGAATTAAAGTTCTTAATTTTAAACTCTGTAATAGTTCCGCGGGAGAAGCTAACTGATTACTCAACGGTGTATTAAGACATTCTAACAGCGCGAGCCTATAATCAGCGCCGTCTTCTTTAGACTTTAATATTATGTTTTTTACCGTTTGTATCGTTCTTTCCACCTGTCCGTTGGACTGCGGATAATAAGGTGACGACGTTACGTGCGTAAATTGCCATTCGTTGGCGAAATATTTAAATGACCTAGATGAAAACTGTGGTCCACAGTCTGACATTACAACAGAAGGTATGCCCTGCCTACTAAATATGTTCTTTAAACATGATATTACATAGTCCGACGTAGTACTACGTAGCTCGACTATTTCAAAAAACTTACTATAATAATCCACAAGAAGCAAGTAATCGAACCCCTTTGTTCACACCGTAGCCGAATCCAGTCCGGCTGCCCCTCAACAGCCGGGTAGACGCTGATGGCTGGCGGTGAGAGCCTTGCGGGAGGTGGATAGGTTCGGACGGCGTCAGCTGGCCGCAACTTCTCCTTGCCGTCCCGCGTGTCGTAGGCCGGTCGCGGGTTCTGGGTTTGGGGTTCCTGAAGGGAGGGGTGCCACGAGTGCCGCACTAATAAAACACTGTTCACGGTCCAAGTTGTATTTATGCACTAAGATCACAAGTTGAGTTATTACAGTACAGTAAATTAAATGTACAATGATAATTAGGTATCACAATGGCGTCTACGCCACGCGCTTCGCTGTTACACCCGCGCCTCGCGTTTATTTGTGTGAACTTAACTTTCACAGGTATCGCGTCGATACAAAGGTCCTAGACCTACAGGTAACACACCATGTCTACTATGTAATGGTGATACCTCCGATATTACATTAAGGCCAGTACACGCCGCGACGATGCGTGCTGCCAGCTCCTTTCGGTTCGCAACAACAAGTTGAAGTGTCGGATGCGGAAGCGCATCCCCGCTCGGTGGTTTTGACAATAATAGTGTCGCGTCACGTATGCGTTCTCACTAGAGAGGCGCAAACATCGATTTTGCATGAACATTCCTTGGGGCCCCAGCAACGAGGTTGGGAAACCTAGTCCCCATCTCCAAGCGGTAATTTAACTAACTTAACTACTGGCCTAACAAGCTCGCCAGATTGAGTTCTTAACTTAACAGATCTAACAACATCGTCCTTACCCTTATACAATTCTAACACCCTACCTAGCTTCCAATGCAGTGGTGGAGTATTTTCATGCTTAATGAAAACAATATCGTTTACCTTTAAATTTTCAACATCACGATACCATTTATTCCGCGATTGCAGCGTGCTAAGATACTCAAGATACCAGCGTGACCACACGTTCTGGTGCAGCTTCTGTAGCATCTGAAACCGAGACAAGCGTGATATATTAGTCTCAGACCAATTATTCTCAGGCACTGCCACCAGTGGCTGACCAATTAGAAAATGTCCTGGCGTCAGGACTTCTAAGTCCCCAGGATCCTCAGACATCGCTACGAGTGGTCTGGAATTTAAGATAGCCTCTATCTTGCATAAGAGCGTTGATAGTTCCTCATACGTCAGTATGGTGTCACCGATTTCTCTTCTTAGGAGCTGCTTCACACTTTTGACAGCTGCCTCAAACAGTCCACCCATATGTGGTGAAGCCGGTGGGTTGAATTCCCAATGTATACTCTGCATTCTGAATTGCTCCTTCAGAATATGTTCCTTGTCCAACAAGAACTGATTAATCTCCTTGAGATATGTATTCGCTCCAACAAAATTAGTCCCTCTGTCAGACCGTATGAGAGAAGGAAGTCCGCGTCGACTTACAAATCTCGTAAATGCGGCTACAAATGCTTCAATCGTTAGACTAGACACCAGTTCCACATGAACGGCCTTCGTAGCTACACAAACGAATACGCAGAAGTAGGCCTTCACTGACTTCGCGTTTCTTAATAAACTTGATTTTACCAAAAATGGTCCAGCGAAGTCCGTAGCGACTCCGTCGAAAGGTCGTGCACGCCGTACGCGGTCCGCGGGAAGGTCCGCCATACGCGGTGGTTGCTCTGCCGCCGAAAACCGAAAGCACCTTGTGCACTGCCGAACGGTCCTGGCTGCTTGCTTTCGGACTGACGTTATCCAAAATTCCCTGCGTAAAATTGCGATTAAACCATTAGCTCCGATGTGACAATATACCGCACCTTCAGAATTAAATAGGCCTATCTCAAAAAGACAAGTTTTGAGAAAACGCCGATTAAAGATTCACAAATCTATACATTTTGTAGATAATGGGAGATATTTAGCTGTACTTTTCAAATATCCAATTTATTTTAATAACATTGAATGCTCAACTTATTTATCTAGATTATCTAAATCAATAAATAGCAAAATAAGAAATTATAATATTATATTTTTATTTATTTAAATTTGTTGCCAATTTGGGTCTCTGTTTGATTAAAATCATTGTTTTTTAAAAAGACTTTTTGGTATTTAGGTCTCTCTAATTCTGAATATTTTCATTAAATTTTGTTTCATTTCGAAAAAAGTCTTTGTAATAATAAATTTCATATTATTTTAGAGGCTTTAGTAAAAAAAGCATAACGATAGTTAAAGTTTTTTTATTAGAAAATTTTACTTGTAATAGGTAACTAACAACAATGATTATTTTTAAAGACACGTCTTGATTGACTATGAATTAAATTGTAATGTAATAAGAATTAAATTGTGAAATTGTAATTCAATTGAAAAATGTGATGTTCTTAAGCTAATTTGTACTTTAATATTGTAGTATTATTCTTGTATTGTAGTGTATTCTAAAAATATATATAAAATAATCTGTTATAACATTTTTAACGCTGTCAGCCTTGTCAAAGTTACGAACATTTTAATATAAGTATTATATAAAAAAAAAATCATATCACTTTTATACTTATTTAAATAATAATAGTAACAATCATAAACTTTTGAGAACGTAATAGTTAAATTCCCCTTTGATGGATCGGGCAGGTACTTCTTTTTTGGATGAACAAGAAACATAAGCTTTTCCAGAGTTTCTCAAATCTTTTGCTAGTTTGCTTCCAATTTGAAGGATCCTGAGTAGGTCCCGTTTCCTGGATCTTTTCCAGGATCTTTTTCCTTGTCATTGGTAGTTTTTTTAGAAGATAGTGAAGAACTGGTGCTAGAACTTAATGATCGTGAAGTTTTAAAAGATTAGAACGAGACCGATCGACATTAAGTCCTCGCGCGCCGCGCGCCATTTGCACTACCAGTAGTGTAAAAGGAGGCCCGCTAATTATGTTGGATCCAAGTCACTTAAATCCTTCAAGTTTTACTTGCAGCTTGACTGTTGACATCGATGTTGAAGGCCCGTCTACGATTGAAGGGGTTTTTAACTTATTGTTGCTAGAAGTGGTGCAGGAACTAGAAAAGGATGATATGGATAATGATCCACTCGAACATGAGGAGGAACTACTGATGATGATGATAGATGATGAATCACGTGTTCTTTTGTACTCTTGAATTTTTATTTCAAATAACTGAGAGGCTTGCTTATACGTTGTAGACATTATAGAATCTACTGCTAAATTAAATTCTTCATCCTTTACCTAAAATACAATAATGAAGTTTTCAATAGGTCATGAAATGAAATATTAATATTTAAAAAATCAATTTTCCGATGTATTAAAATAAATAGAAAATTTGTTAAAGGCTTATCAATATACTTACCTACCTCAGCGGTTTTATGCAGAAATGGCGTCTGAAGTTCAGAATAATGATTGGAGGCATCAAGAGAGTTTTCTTTTATTGAAGAGCTATGTGCTGGCGACTGAATTTCTTTTTCAGGTGTATTCGGAAAGTAAATTTTAAATGTTTGTAAAAAAGTAACTTTGTTTCGTAATCATTGAGGTAAAATAGTATAAGCTAACCTCTTTAAATAGTTATTTAATGAGGAGGTAGTTACCAATGCTACCTTAATTTTAACTTATTAAATTCAATGTTGGAAATATAGAAATAGAATTAAGTCAAGAACGAATTTTTATATTTTATTTATCATAAAATTTTACTAAAAAAAGTATGTGAAGACAAAGCCTAAAGATGATATTATGGCAGATAAATTAATAAAAAATTACCTGAATAATTTGGTTATTTAGGAAATGTATATTTTTATCTGGATTTTCCTCAGGAGATGGTATAATATTTTCTTTATCGGTGTCATCGGCATTCTTGATTTTTTTGAAATTTATAGTTATAAATTATCATAATTGTTTAAAATTTCGATCATTAGGTGATCGAGAGGTTTGAAATAATAAATAATAAGAATAGCTTTATGTGGACAAATCTTATTGCAATATTTGGTAGGTAGGTATTTACTCCATTTAAATAGAGTACCTACCTACCAAATATTGCAATATTACATTACCAAATACATATATCAATGAATGAGTATATTCAATTATTGGCACTACATACCATACCTAATAATTTTTCTAAAATTAAATCAGCTCTTCTCTATATTATAATTATATTTTTGTACTTTTACTTTATACTTTATATCTGAAAATATATTAATACACTAATTACACAAAATACACAATACAAAAATACCATAAATTAAAAATAATAACCTGAGATAGTCAAATATAAACAAAAATAAGGTTTGATTTAATGTTTTTAAATATTTAAGTTAGAATTAAATTAAATTTAAATCATAGCAATAGTTCCACAGAACAAATAAATTTATTTAACCATTTAAACAAGAATTAGTAATTAAAACATAAGATTTGAGTTTGCAATGCGACTTTGAACAAGCTTATGTTTCATAACAGACAGACCCATGTTTGAAATGTTACTGTGAATAATATTCGTAATCATTACAAGAGGGACTTATTTATGAATAAGTTTATCAATATTTACATAATTTCATATCGACATAGACCAAATGAGGATTAGGTCTTTGATTCGTAATTATTTTCAGTATAGGAGTAACTCAATAAAGAATAAGTCACAGCTGCATAGATTTTTTTTGCTATACAACAGACTCAATCAGTAGTAGGTCTATACTTTATTTAAAAAAGTTACGTGTATATACCTTACTTTTCAGTCGTGTACCGGCCTAATTACGAATGGGTCTTTACAAATACGAACACGCAGCGATTTGTTTGTTGCACTCGCGACTCACTACTGCTTGCGTCTCTCTAAAACGAAATAGACACAGGGGAAGAGGGCGGCGTGAAAGAGACCGAAGTGTTAGTGTCTCTTTCTCTGCGCTGAAATAAGTCTTTCTTTTAATATGAGTCGATGAACATAGTTGTTTAAAGCCGTTGCGTGACTCAAAGTAAAAATCTCCAAATTTCGGAATGAGTCTCTTTAATTCTGAAGGTGCGATACCTTATGATAGTACTCTACGAGTAACTGAACAAATTTTGTATCTTTAGGCAGCAACATTGGGTGCCTAGCACCATACGTGAGATTTGAATGCCTCAGTCGACCTCCGACTCTAATGACACCCTCGGCATCTAAAAATACACTTAATTTCTGAAGTGATGTTATCACTCTTTTGTGTTGCTTCAACAACTCTATCTCTTTACTGTACTCCAAGCCTTGGACTCGCTTGATCCAATACTTAGTAGCTTCGCGTGTCTCACACAGCGAGAGCACTTTACTAGTTGGTCGCCTCGACTTATCTGTCCTCAGATTATTGATATATCTAAATACATACGCCGTTGCGTTGATGAGTTTGGTGAAACTGCTCACTCTGCTCAACAATCTAATATCCCACGGCTCCTCCTGAACAATGTTAACGTTGGCTACCTTCTTAAATCCTGGTAGCTCTGCGGGTCTCACATGCTTGCGAGGCCATTCCGATGGTTTCTTCCGTAACCACGGTACTGTCCACCATAGTGGATGTTGAGTTAATTCGTCAGCAGTCACGCCTCGTGATGCACAATCCGCCGGATTCCAATCCGATGGTACGTGTCTCCAGGTTAACTTGCGAGGAGATCCTTGTATATACTGTACCCTGTTACATTCAAAGGCCTGTAACAAATGTGGCTGCGTCTCCACCCATGCCAGCACAATTGAACTGTCAGACCACGCATTTATGTTATCAATCTCGATTGATCCTTCGTAGCCATCCGCTACGTGGTTAAGTAATTGACAGACCAAATGCGCCGCGCTAAGCTCCAGCTTCGGGATCGTTTGTCTCGTCTTCATTGGTGCTACCCTAGATTTAGCCATGACCAGACTAACCTTGACATTTCCTCGGGCGTCCTCGCTACGTAGGTAAATGCATGCTGCGTACCCTGCTTCGGACGCGTCACCGAAACCATGCAGTGTATACGACACTGCGTTGGGTAGGGCGATATACCTTGGTATCTTTAGTTGTTCCATGTTGTATAAATCCTCGATCATATACCTCCACTTGTCAACTATGTTATCAGGTATCGCCTCGTCCCAATTCAGCCCATTCATAAACAATTCCTGCAACAGGTTTTTGAATCTTATGATCACCGGTGTGCAATAGCCACACGGATCGTATAGCCTCGCTATAGTACTTAATATTGAGCGCTTCGTTACTGCTTTATCTGCTGGTATGTTTAGCCGATACGACATCGTATCAGGCATCGGCTCCCATTGTATTCCTAATACCTTTATGAAGCTCTTGGGGTCGTTCGCGTCGAACTCCTTCGGTTGTTCACAATGATCATCTGGTAGATCCTTCAGCAGCTGTGGTTTATTTGTGGACCACTTACGTAGCTCATAACCTGCGCTCCGCATGAGCTCTATGAGTTCTGTCTTCAGAACCTCAGCTTCCTAAATGGAGTCCGCTCCAGTTAAGATGTCGTCAACGAAGATACTGCGTCTGACGACGTCTGCGGCCTTCGAGCCGGGATGTTGGCCTTCCCATTGCGTCGCCAGCTCTAGCAACGTGCGTATTGCCACATACGGGCTTGACCTTAGTCCATAGGTATTAGTATTCAACTCGTATACCTTGAGCCTTTGCGTCGGATCACTCCTCCATAATATGAGCTGGTACCTCCTGTCCTCAGGGTGAATCCAGGTCATCCGGAACATCTGCTTCACGTCCGTAGTGAATACCACTTGATGTCGTCTGAAATTCATCAAGATCTTTGTAATATCATTCTGTAGTGCCGCACCAGAATGCAAGCATTGGTTTAATGATACCCCAGTAGTTGTCTTACAACTGCCATCAAACACTACGCGGATCTTATCCGAATCCCTTTTAAATATACCATGGTGTGGTATCACATAGTGTTCGGCATCAAACTGAAAGTTTGAAACGGACATATGACCACACTTCTCATAGTCCTTCATAAACTCTCTATATTTTACTGCAAACAATGGATGCCTCCCCATTTTTCGTTCAAGAGCATAAAATCTCTGAGTCGCCGTGTCAATAGACCTTCCTAGCTCCGGTCTATTTTTCATCAAAGGCAGACGTACCACAAATTTCCCATCAGTTAGCCTCACTGTAGTGGTGTCATACAACCTGTTACACTCCTCATGTCGAGGATCCTTCGGTGTTTCCGTCGGTGGCTCCTCCGACGTCCAGAATCGCTTGACGGCCTCCGTCAGCGTCGTGGTAGAGACTGGCCTCAGTGCCGTAGTCTCGTATCCGTCCACCGGTCCCATAATAGCATGCCCGAAGCACGTTCCGTAGGCTGCTGCGCCATCTGTACCAATATCAATTTTAGTACCATCTAAAATATAATTCAATACATCAGCTCCGAGTATTAGGTCTACCCCTTGCGGTAGTGTAAAGTAAGAAAGAAAGAAAGAAAGAAAGAAAGAAAAAACATTTATTGACTCTCACAAAAAACAAACACAAAACACAAAAAACAGAAATAACTAAAAAAAAAAAAAATAACAAATAAATAAAAATAAAAAAACAACAGTGTGAGGAGCCAACCAGGACCCTCCTCAGCATATGCCGCTACGGTGTGAGAAAGTCACTCACATCGCAACGGCGCTGGTATTCTGGCAGGGCCTGTGCGAGGACGTTTCGAATAAAGGAAGAAATAAATAAATATCTATATATATATATATATATATATATATATATATATATATATATATATATATATATATAGACATATTACGATATAATTATGTATACTTATATTATAAATAAACCAAGATAAGAAAAAAAAGAAAAAAGAAAATATACAAAGTAAAAGCTTGCGAGGCGGACTGCACACTGAACGCAGCCAAACTGTCATCTGTCATATATGACATTGACTATATTTGGCCACGTATCGTCGTACGTACGTACGTCCGCCACGTTACCAAAGAAAGTCCCATGCGGTTGCCACGAATGCAATCTCAAATTCCACGCATTGAAAACCTAAGTGTTTATTTCAAAGCGCTGAATAACATAAGGAGTGACAGAACAATAGATCCCTACGTTCACTCACAGCAGTAAAGGTGAGACGAAACAGTGCCAGGATGCAATCCCCAACGCCCCCCCCCCACGCGACGTGAAGACCCAGATTGTAAGTAGAATAAATATTACGCAGTTGATGTAAGCTGGAGGGTAAGTAAATGTTTTTTAAGGTATTTCTTAAACGTAACGATTGTCTTCAGGTCACGCATCGGTGGCGGGAGATCGTTCCAGCACTGAGTGGCTGCGAACTTAAACGACCCACGAAACACACTAGTACGATGCTTAGGCGTCGTAAAGATGTGTTTGCAGGCTCTCATCGGGTTCCTATTGACGCTTTGAGCCCACGTAAGTTTATTGAATAAATAGATTGGCTTCCCAGATTTAATGACGCCAAACAACAGAGTAGCAAGATGGAGCTTTCTGCGAGCCTCCATTTTTAATAAATTTGAGTTGTTGAGGAATGGAGTCACATGAGATCGTGGCGGTATATGAAAACAGTAGCGTGCACAGGCATTTTGCACCCGTTGTACCAGCTTAGCTGTTCTAGCCAGAAGACATGGTCCATACACCGTATCACAGTAGTTAAGTTTTGAAAGGATAAGTGATTCGCAAAGCGTGATTCTGAGCTGTTCATCAAGATATGGACGTATTTTGTAGAGCACTTTGAGTCGATAGAAACAGCTGCGAACACACTCAGCGATATGACTTTCATAATTAAGATGGCTGTCCAGAGTTAAACCCAGATTTCTGCATTTATCTACACGATCAATAACTTCGCCATTAAGTTTTATGTTGAGGTTTATGTTATCCAGTTTCTTTATTTTGTTTCTACTACCTATCACCATTAACTTTGATTTTTTTGGATTGAGAACCAGACAGTTAGACTCGCACCAATCAGCTATTCTTGATAAATCACTGTTAATTAGTTTGACAGCATTACCGAGATTTTCAGGATTAGTAGAAATATAAAGCTGTACGTCATCAGCGTAAAGGTGGTACCTACAATGTTTTATATTTTGGATGAGGTCAGCGCTATATAAAATATAGAGAATAGGGCCGAGTATCGAACCCTGCGGGACTCCCCGGTTCAATGAGATGGAAGATGAATGTGATTTAGTGCCCTGGGCGTCCACCAATTGGACATACTGTAGACGTTGACCCAGATAACTTTCGAACCATTTCACTGTAGCTGTGTCTGCTCCATAGTAGGAAAGCTTAGATAACAGTAATGTTGTATTTAAGGTTTCGAAAGCGCGCGAGAAGTCAAGGAGCACGAGAATACTGACGTCGCCCTGATCCTGAGCCGAGAGAATATTATCAACTACATCAGCTAGAGCAGATGCAGTACTATGACTCTTGCGGAAGCCCGATTGAAAGCAAGGTAGAATGTCATTTTCTTCAAGATACTGAGTAAGTTGGTTACAGACCACCCGTTCCAGTACCTTAGACAAACATGGCAGGATGCTTATGGGACGGAGGTCTTGAAGAGATGACGGTGGGTTAACCTTAGGTAAGGGCTTGACGACAGCAGTCTTCCAAGTGATAGGGAATGAGCTCTCTGTTATTGACCTATTTATCATGACTGTGATGGCATATAGGGTGCTAGGAAGTGTCAATAATAGCATATCTAGCGATAGCCCGTCGCAGCCCGTAGCGTTAGATTTGAGACTTTTGATGATCTTCAAAACCATGTCTTCATTGACAGGCCTCAGTGTAAACGTAGTTGTGCCAAGTCTATGATACTCAAAATATGTGAGTTGAGATATCAAAACACAGTTATGTCCGGGTGCGTTGAGAAAGTGGGCATTTATGGTATCGGGGTTGTCAAAGCTAGGAGGAAGTTCAGATGACTTCTCATTAGATAACACAGTATCTTTCAGGTTTTGCCAAAGTCTTTTAGAGTTTTTAATGTTGGAATTGATGTGCCTGTTGAAGTAACATCTCTTCTCTCGCTCAATGGCTTCAACAACAATACTTTTCATTTCTCGATAACGAGCTTTATGTGACTCGGTCTTATTACTTTTGTAGGTCTGCAGATATTTGTCCCTAATATGCATCATTGATCTTACAGTATCTGTGATTCAAGGGTGGGGAGGATGTTTAAACTTACGTGTTTTAACCGGAGCATGCAAATCAAACAAATTTATTAGACATGATGTGAAATTTTCTACTAAAGAGTTGACACATTTTGCATCGCTAAAGTTACTCCAGTTAATTCGGTTAAGATCATATTCCCATAAGTTTTGCAGTATACTCTTTATTGGCCTGTATTCCACCCACCGAGGGCACCTCCTCTCTTTTTTTATTTTAAACTCCGCTGCCACCATAGCGTGTCCTGTCAGATCAGGGGGGGTGTCTGACAGTGACCCTTAATGTGCGTGTGTCAGTGCAGATGATATCAATTAAACTGTTACTGTGATCAGTAAAATGTGTTGGTTCTGTCACTATCTGACTGAGGTTCAGCGTCTCAAAAAACTGTGACAGCAAACGAAACCCACTGCCCGAAGCAGCAAGGAGGTCTACATTAAAATCTCCCAGCAGTATCAGCCCGTCACACCTGGCAAAAGACGTGATGGAGTCAGTGATGGCATCCAAGAAGGCACAGACATCCAGCCATGGTGGGCGATAAGCTGTGCCTATAATTATGACCTGGTTCAGCAAACGCACGCTCAACCACATTTGTTCTACCAATGGTGCCGTGGGGTGAGGACATGTGCGGGCATTCACGCCCTTACGAACGTAAAAACCCACTCCACCCCCACGCCCACCCCGAATGTGATCTGGTCTAGGGGTATGTCGTCAGCTATAGCCAGCCAGTCTGGGTGCCCTGTCCTCCCCTCCCGCCCTCAACCAAGTTTCGTTGATGGCCAAAATATCTGGGTTCAACTCATCGACAGCCACTAGGAATTCCTCATGTTTTGTGTACAGTGAGCCAGCGTTAAAAATACCAACTTTCAGGTTATTATAATTATCGTATATATGTGTATAAATAATAAATGAATGTGTACAAGATAATAAAAGTATATAATGATAGTAATAAAAGTATAGTAATTATAATTATATTATTTGTACTAGTTTTGTAAAAATGTAGTTTTAAATGTATAAGGATATTACTGTTATATTTGTG
Organism: Eudonia mercurella; assembly: GCA_963082485.1. Lineage (NCBI taxonomy): Eukaryota > Metazoa > Arthropoda > Insecta > Lepidoptera > Crambidae > Eudonia > Eudonia mercurella. The sequence goes on along the minus strand of OY720022.1, from coordinate 11,277,959 downwards.
TAGATAGTAAATATATGAAATATATGTTATATTAAAATCATTTAACTTTGTATTTACTGATGGCCCCCCACACTGGAATTTCCTTAGAGTTTTCGGTTGCAAACAAAACAAGCAAAAAATAAACAATATTACAATAAACAGACAGCAAAAATTAAACAATATTACAATAAACAGACAGGCAAGTATGACAATTAAAAATGAAAACAATGTTATATAATGTGCGAACACTAAACAATTAACAATAGAAACTAATATTAAAAATAATTTGCAAGTGAAAGTGAGTCACGATGACTGAGCTCCGAAAACCCGCACTAAGTCCTCCTCAGAGCGAAACCGAACGACAGGCTTGCCATCACTATGGCGAGCGAAGATACGACCTTGCTTCGTCCAGGAGAATCGCCAATTCAGCCGGCGGCACCCCTCGCGGACTTGGTTGAACAGCGCACGATTCGACCGAGTGAGGCGCTCGTTGACGTACACACGGCCCCCCTGAGAAGACTTGACGGTGCGGCGAACGCGAGCGGCGCGCAGTAACTCGTCGCGCAGGTGGCGGCGCGTCAGGCGCACCACGATGCGGCGCGCGCGCCCTCCCTCCACGGGGGGCGCACCCACGCGCTCCGCGAACACCACGTCGCGCTCGTCCAGCGCCACGCCCAGTTGGGCGGCCAACACGGTGACGGTGTGCATCACGTTCTCCCCCTTCTCTTCGGGAACGTGGCCGATGTCGAGATCCGCCAGCAAGGCCTCCTGATCCCGCTCGTTGAGCTCGAGCTTCAGCGCGGCTATGGTGCGTTCCATCTCTGGCGCCTGCCCAAGTCCATCTCCAGGCTCACGGCTCTCGAGAGCGTCGATTCTCAGCTCCATGTCGTCCAGTCTCCGGTCTACGCTGTCAAGCCGCTCCGTTATGGCCGTGATCGACTCCCTCAGCAACTTCATCTCATTCCTGAACTCGCGCATCTCGGCCATCCCATCTGCGAACACTTGCTGAAAATTCGATAACCCGGGATCTCTAGCTTCGTTGTGGGGGGGTGAACAAACAGCTGATGGCGCTCCCGAGCCGGCCTCCCCAGATGGTGGTAAAGTGGAAGCTGATGGTCCGCAGATGCCTTTCACCGGCGTCTGGCTGTTATCACCCTTACGGGCGCCCTGCTTGCAAGACGGGCAAACCCAGTCCTTAGCGATTTTGACCTTCTCCCTCAGTCCCACGCAGCTCTTGTGGTAAATCGTCGGGCACAAGCTACAAGTAGCGGCACCTACTGCCGTCAACAGGTCTCCACAACCTCCACACTTAGGCATTGCTAAAAGGTTCGTGGCGAAGTAGCAAAAGCACCGCTCTAATCGAAACTGCTTCGCTACAGCAAACAAGTTCGTTGCCGCTACGCCAGATGTCGCTGCGCAGTGCTATTCACTGAGTCCGCGTGTTGGTACAGCCGATGAACACTAGATGGCGCTGGTGGGCAGTGCGATGTAAATAGTTTTGGGGGTTCGTGTTTAAAAAAGGTCTTTGAGACACCCACGAAACAATAAATTAATATAATTTGACTATGAAAAAGCCTTAAAAAATACCACTATACCACCGTCAGTTATGGAACCCACACTTGCACAACTGCACCAACACTACCCGGTACTTTGTAAACCGTCACAAGATGTAAATAAATGGTTTTAATGATTATATTGATTTAATTTCTCGGCACAGTGTTGCTCGAACCAGGTACGAAACGTCACTCTGTAAAGTACTTGTCTGCAAGTCTCACTGTGGGTGGTGTCTGCTTCAGAATACCCCTAGCTGGGACCTTCTCCACTGGCAGCTCTGCAGTTAGCTCCTGCATGACTACTGCAGTGGTGCATATTACCGGTACCTGCCTATCCAAAGGCTTAATAACAATCTTAACCTTACAAGCGGGTGACTTCACCATAGTGTTTCCTATTCCGACTATTTCCATAGAGCTTTTCTGTCGGTGTAGTTGTAGTCGGTCCACCAAAGCTGCTTTGATGGCAGTCACACTAGCGCCAGTGTCCAATAGGGCACGAGCCTTCTCGTATTTGCCTTTACTATTCCTAACACCTAATGTCACGGTAGGATTTAGGCAGTTCCTAAAACCGCTACCTATCGTGTTATTAGCACCGACAGTAGCGACTCTTCAATAGCTGTCCCGTTCCTGCTTCGGAATATATGACGGTCGACCATACCTCAAGTCCTCAAATTGTGACTGGGCTTGCTGGTACCTAGCGCCGACCGGGCGCCGGCCTGGCTCCAGACAGTACGCTTGCTTGTCCTCCCGCTCCGGGGTGCGTCGCTGCGACGTCGATGGCCGATCGCGCTCCACTGGGCTGCTGCAGCGTGGAGGCGTCCTCACACGCGGTGGGCTCTGTTACGGGGCGGGTCAGGAATAGCTTTTTAAAAAAAATACTTTTTATTGACACGTTATTTATTACTTAAAAATGGACAGATCTATGCCCGACGGAGGTTCAATCCAATCTACTGTGGAAAATTACTACAGCAATAATTATGCTTCTGGTTTCCTATTGCATTGACGTAAATGCAATGGGAAACTCAGCGATTTAATTTTGTATAGCCAATAATGCTAACTACGATATAACAACCCCCCCGTTAAGATCGATCATCACAACTCAAGGTGATGAGAGATTACCCGAGATGAGTCTACTATTGTTGGACTTACGTTGGCATTACAGGTTACAGAGACATAAAATTACAATTATAATAGTAACTTAATCTATGTATGAATACACAAAGACACAGTCTACTTACTAAGAACAATCGGAGATAAAATGTTGAATCGAGATGTTGTTATAAATTACAGCTTACAGATCATGTGTTTTCGTAATAACAATATTTCTTCGTGTAGGAATTGGGGACATCCTAACATTAGCCTCCTCCGAGGAGTCTGATAAATCTTTATCTACTGATGCATCTCGATGTATGGTCATCTGGGATGCATGGGTTTTCCTTGACTTCGTGTTATTACATTGGTTATAAATTCGAATACAACAAGATGACGAGCGTTTGCAAAATATATTACGATATCTAAAAATTAAGTATATTAAGATTAGAAGGCTGAGTAAGTAACTGAGAGACATGTAATGTATGCCGTAGATCTCAAAATGAGAAGCATTTTCTAATTTACTTAAATCCTGTTCAAAAGAATCTAAATGGACTGTAACAGAGAATCTAGATTGTTTATATTGTCTAATTTAGTGAAAGGTAATTTCTCCAGAGTTTTATTAACCTTCGATCGCTCACAGCAGTCATCTAATAATATGTTAAAATCTGAGATTTTATTAGAAACATTGCCTATTGATGTTTCGCCGACGGCGGTGAACTGTAACGTTTTATAGAATGCTTTACAATTTCTTGGCAATGATAATACACCAGTCCCAAATAAGATGACATCTGAATTTACATCTCTACTACTACAAGTGACATGGCATTTCCCTGGCTCTGATTGTACAAATAACCAGCGATTTAAACTTAACTTATGAAATAAATCGATTGACCCGTGTATTTCGTAGAACACGCATCTGGAAGTCTGTTGACAACTTCACTTAATAAAGTCGTTTCGCACGTAGGATTCGCGATCACTGAAAACACATTTATAAGTACGCACACATAACACTTGTCACTGATAGTCTTGCACTTCTCTATGTCTCTTATCAGTGAGTAAAACATACGATCAGCTGTTATTGCTACGTACGAGCTAGACGGTTCAATGAGAATAAAGGTGTCAGGTTTCGATATATCATATGGGACAGGTAAAGGAATTACATTATAAAGGTCATAGACCTGAGGTAATACTAGTGGAATCTTAATTATGATAATAATCTTATTTAAATGATAATAACATATAAGCTTAGATATATCTATAAGTTCATGTATATTTTGTAAAGTTAAGGATACAGGGAGCTCATAATGGCTAGGTAGACTATTCCTATGCTTATCTAATTCATTATATAATTGATGCGGGCTAAGTACAGTCGGATGCAAAACGTTTAGCTTCGCGAATAAAATGGCATTGTTAATGTCGTCAATGTCAAAAGATAAGGTTAATATTATAGACTCTAATGAATTTAATAAAGAACTAAGTTGCGACTTAATATCTAACTTATCATTAGAATTTGAAACGGTCTCTAAGATTTTGTGGATGGTTTCCATATTTCTTAAGAGATGTTTCTCGTTTTCGTCGACCTTGCAAATAGAATTATTAAAAGATGAGATAGTAGATTTGATGACATGTATGTTGTCTTTCATGAGATGAGCGAGATGTCTTTCATCCGTCTGTACATCATTGATAGCCTTTGAATATTTTATTGCATCTTCGGAATCTAAAGTTCCAAAAATAGTTTTCAGTAATGATCCACCGAAATCAATGAGAGCTCTTTTAAAACGGTTATTGGGTCTCTCGTTTACAAGTAGATACGATATTGATGAGAATTTGTTTACGTTATTAAGATGTTGATTTCTTAACGCGGAAAGCGAATTGATACAGTCAGTCTGTATCTTAGAGGATACAAATGAGTTACAAAATACGTTAATTTTCTCAATTAAAAATTCGACTTTATCTAAATTAGGCTGTACGTGACTTATATCTATATATGCTATAACATTCCAGTCACTATTTGTAAACTTAACATCTAAAAGCTTATCAAAGTAAAGGCCAGGACTACTGACTATGGGCGATGCAAATTCGCACGTGACCGACGACAGCGCCGATCTGAAATGAAATAGTAAACAATCTATAAATGGTAGTTACGTCACGTGACGTCACTAGCTGGTTTGATCTCGTCATAGTGATGACGTACGTGCTTACGATTAACGAGCAAGGTAACCGTATGTTTCCCATTTAGTTTTATAATCTTAAATGGACCTTTCCACACCGGGGATAAGGCCTTGTTTTGCTTATGATGGCAGCGGACATACACCAGATCATTGACTTTATAAGTTATAGGTTTAGTACGCGAATCGTAATAGGTTTTAGACTTTTCCTTAGATGACTGAATATTTTGGAGAGCCTTTTGGCGGCTATAATAAAGTCGGTGATTTAGGGCTCGGATGTAATCTGTGTAAGTATTGGTATCGAGAGTATCGATACTGGTAGGTATATACGGCTTATAACCGAATAGCAACTATAAAGGCGAGTAACCCGTCGTACTGTGTACGTTAGAGTTGTACGCAATCATAGCGCTAGGAATGTAAAGGTCCCATGTATGTTGGTTTTCGCCAATATATGATCTGAGATACTCCTTAAGAGTAGAATGGCTCCTCTCAAGGGCACCGCACGTTTGAGGATGATATGGAGATGCGAATACGTGCTTAATGCTGAAAAGTTTTTCCAGTTGTTTAAATACATCAGAGCAGAAGTTGGTGCCCTGATCGGAGACTATCATTTTAGGAATTCCCATATCGCTGCTTTAAAACGAAAGGGCCACAAGTCTAAATAAGCTTTTTTACAGGAGAGCACATTGAACATTTTTATCCGATTTTTTTTGTTTTTTCTAATCACCGCTTCCTTCAATACTTTTGTGTTATATATCGTTCGATGCGTATTTTCACACTCTATCTTTTATTTATTTTAGCTCTGTCGTAACTACAACAAAAAGATGACTAGCAGCACATAAGTCCCTTTAGCATATAAAATATTGGTCACGAGTAAGGTAATAATCTTAAAAAAAGGCCACAATACAAAAAAATAATAACGTTTTATTTAAAATTTTCATCACAACCTTATTATTATAAAGACAATCTATGAATAAACATTTAAAAAACTTAAACAACCTTCTTTTTGCTCATTTCCATTACTGAATCATTTCTTAAAATCAACATTATAGACATAAATTGGGTTCTGGCACTATAAAAATAGCAAATAACAAAATAAATGCTTCTAAAACCTCAACAGGCAAACTTTTTATAAAAAAATAATTAGGTAACGCAAAAATCACTTAACGTACGTAGTATAATGTCTTTTTATAGGCGGTTCCATGTATGCGATTACTTAAAAAAAACTCTTATTACTATTATTAAATATAATATCAGTATGTATCTATGGCAAGTATAATTACTCTTTTTATACTTTATATTATAAAATCAGTCTACATCTTAATTAACATTAATATACTTACTTATATTTTAAAATCAGTCAGTATTTAAGGCACTGTATAAGTTTAAAGGTTTGAGTAGAAACCTTCGTAATATTTTGGTATCACATTTTTCTCTATTAGTTTAAGAATACCCTGTGTTTTCGTTTCAGGAACTTTAAGTTTTCGTGTATATAATTTATTCAGCGTCATAGTTGCTTCAGTTTTAGACTTAGCTTGTCTTTTGGTCAAAGTGGATACTGATTTAAACTCTAAATCTTCGTAAGAAGTCTTAAATAAAAACTTGTTTCGGTTGTCTCGATCAATTTTTAATACTTTGATGTCTGCCCATCTCACTTTATCTCCATCTTCTGTAACGGTATAGTTACCAACACCCAGAGGTTTTAAATCAAAGAAACTATCGTGTGTCAGTTCTTTAACTGTGTAAGGTGTACCATTTTTCTTGGCTGTTTTAATAAATGTTATGTACTGATCTGGCACATAAATTGGTGAAGATTTTAATGCTTTTGAAATATTTCTTTCAATGACCGAGTGTACTGAGTCACCCTCGTTTTGGGTATGTCCCTTTATCAGATATTTATGTGTTATACTTCGAAGTTTTGGAAACTCAGAAATAGCGTATTGGTACATAGCCAACATAAATTTATTTTTTTGTTGGCCGCAGCAATTGTCACTGTAAAAGACTACATCAAAAGCTTCATTTATTTTATCGTGCAAACTTTTTAAATACATAAATATGCAGGAGCCTAGTTCGTTTACGCCACGAGCTCCTTCTCCTTCATGCCAAACAAAACAGGTGGTGTTTTTAGTTTTAAGCTCAGTGACAGTAAAATTTAATAGATTTATTTTAGAGATGTAGTAGAAACTCGATACTTCACCTCGTGGAGAAGGCACCACCGCTTGTAGGTCGTAGACAGCGACAATAAAAGTATCACTAACATTTTCTTTATCTCTGTCCTTTTCTGCTCTTGCGAGAGATTTTTCTTTAAGATGCAGGTCGTATTTTGATTGCAGTGGCACCTTATCTTCAGCATTAGCAAAAGCGACGCAATCGTCGCACTGATCTTTCTTTGGTTGCCAAAAAGAGATATTGAATTCGTTTTTAAATACGCTGTAATATATCTGGTAGGAGGCAAAATCTTTTTCCTCAGATTTACATTTTTCAACATAATCTTTGTGTAAAGTAGTGACATTCGTCCCACCTTCAATATATTCCCGTTTCGTTTGAGCGCGACAATAATGGCTTTCGATCCGTGGAATAGAGTTAATATGCGCTTTAATACCATCTACCACATTAGTATCAGTTTTGTTGTGGCTGCCATGTCTTCCTCTGTTGTCTTTTATTTGAGTTCCTATAAGGCTAGAATGTTTTTTTTGAACAGTTCTTATGAATTTATCAGAAATTGCGAGGGTGTGCATGAAGAAAATTTTGCACACTCGAATGCGAGTTTCATTTTGGGGCAAATAATATGCGTGATTGAAACTTTTTCGACTACTACCTTCACGAATATATCGATACTTGGGAATAATTTTGGTCATGTTCTCGTGGACAAATTGTCGCTGAATATGCAAATCAGCGGTTGCCCAATACTCTTCAAATATCGAAAACCTTTCTTCATCTGTAATCTTAGTAGGACATTTAAGCTTGCATTTATCAGAACATACTGATCCCATTTTCTTAGCCTCAAAAAGTTTCTTTGATTTTGACAAAGATGTATAAGCCTTTCCACTATTTTTTAAACGTTTTGTTTGATTTTTCTTCCATAGCTCTGGATTTGCATTCCTTTTTCGAGACCTGTGTCGGACAGTCGATGGCTGGGCGTCAACACTGGGTGGCTGGGTATCAACGCTGGGTGGCTGAGTGTCAACACTGGCTGGCTGAGTGTCGACACTGGCTGGCTGAGTGTCGACACTGGCTGGCTGGGTATCTATGCTGGCTGGCTGTGTGTCGACACTGGCTGGCTGAGTGTCGACACTGGCAGGCTGAGTGTCGATACTATCTGGCGGGGTATCTACGCTGGGTGGCTGGGTATCAACACCAGCTGGCTGAGTATCAACGCTGAGTGGTTGGTTAAGAACATCCGCCGGCTGATTATCGTCACCTGATGGTTGTTCACCCATGCCGCATAGTTGCTTATTAGAGCCGTGTGCTTCCAAATCAATATTGCCTAGACAAAAAGAAGAAAACCCTTTAAATATAAATTCGACCAATTTATTTATTTATTTATTTGTTTATTTATTTAGTTTAATTTAAAAATAATGTAAAATGTTATTTGGATGTTGTTACTTACTCAAGCTCATTGTATGCATATTATAATCTCCGGAAGTCCCAGGTTTGGAAGACCTTATCGAATTATCGTCTGACTCTGACCGAGTATGCGGGATTTGGTAGTCAGGATCTTTCACGCTGTCGTCTGATGAAAAAGCATCTTCTGTACTATCTGAGCTATTAGAACTGCCAGATTCGCTATCAGAGCTAGAGTTATTATCAGACTCTGAGCTACTCTCTTCGACAATCTTGGTTGGTTTTTTACAACACTTAAAATCTTTTTCACTTGAGTCATCGAATGAGATATCAAGATCAAAGCCTATCTGACTATCTGGTATGGAGTCAGTATCCAGTGAGTCATCGTGTAAGGCAGCGGGTGGTGGTTTGCAGCTAAATACAAAATCGGAATCGTAGTTCTGTAAATCGGTGCTTGATTGATCGATCGATATAGTTTTGCTTTCATTCAGTACAGATGAATCATGATTTGGTTCTTGTTCTCGCGGCTGAAATGAATTGCTGGTTTTTGGTAGAACCATGCTCAAAATTTTACCTGCTCTGCTGCTCATTCTGAAATTGAAAGTAAATTCTTAAAATATGGCACTAAAATAGAACGAGTGTTAATAAAAAGAAAATAATATATTATACTAGTCAAACAAAATAAGGGCCACCAGTAAAGTTGAAAGATAAACAAACATTGCTCTTAATTAATAATAAATGTTTATATTTATTTGATTAAAATACCTATTTATAGTTTCTCTAATAATTAATTAAACTTTAAAAAGTCCATTTTAAATAATAATTATGCATATCTCCACTATTGCTGGACACAATAAGATGATTAATAAAAAATAACAAAATTCATGTGGCCCTTACTTTGTTTTGAGTAATATATTAAAGTGCGATTGAATAAGACCTGCAAAAGAAAGTACTATTTCATTAAACATTAATCTCGCCTTTAAAGCGAAAACACAACAATGTTTAAAGTGTAACGGACGTTTCAATAAAATTCTCTTTAGTTTAAAACAATAATTACAAATCATCAAGGCATCATTAATTTCTAAAAGGACACATTTCAAGACGTGGCACCTTGGTATTATAAATAATTCTGTATTTACTCGTTAGTTTTTATGCAAGACCAAAGCATTAACAAATGTGGCCGTCTTGCTCATAAAGTTCACCCACAATACAGGCAACTTTTCGTGATGTGGCCCTATGTCACTAAACTTACGTGCGCTCGCTTCGATGGTCGGTTCGCAACTAAAAAGATGGCCGCTTTGCTCTGAGACCTGCAAAAGAAAGTACAGTCGAGGCAATTATTTTGAAATCGGGTGGGGATTGCGCAGAACGCGTATTTTGAGCATGCGTAGCGGTGAGGTACGCGGGCGGCGGGAGAGGGGCGCGCGCTATTGGTCAATCAGTTGACTCATGCGCGAACTTATCCCCACTCCGTCGAAAAAATATCAAGATACATGCCTCGTATTGCACTATTTTACTAAACATTAATCTCGCCTTTAAAGCGAAAACGCAACAATATTTTAAGCGAAACAGACGTTTTACCAAAATTCTCTTTAGTTTATAATCAACAATTACAAATCGGGCATCATTAATTTCTAAAAGGACACATTTCAAAACGTGGCACCTTTGTATTAAAAATATTTCTGTACTTACTCGTTAGTTTATAAGCAAAACTGAAGCATTCCCAAATGTGGCCGTCTTGCTCAAAAAATTCACCCAAAACACAGGCAACTTTTCGTGATGTGGCCCTTTGTCACAAAACTAACATGCGTTCGCGTCGATGGTCGGTTCGCAACTAAAAAGATGGCCGCTTTGCTCTGAACTTAACCACCGATGTGTCGAAATGCCGAAAGGGCGCATGCGTATTTTTGTTGTTGGGAAGCCGATTTTGACTTGTGTCTTCGTGAAATATAAAAATATGGGTAATTTTGGCCATATTTTTTAGTAAAAACGAAACATGCTCTTTTTTGGTTTGTGGCCCTTTCGTTTATAAGCAGCGATATGGGAGATGTAGGTAACTAGGGATTTTGCTGTTTCTTCAGCGGAACATGATTGTAAATTTATAATATATAATATTGTGATATAATGATATAATAATAATAATAATAATAATAATATAATAATAATATACATGATATAATATTGTAAATTTTGGTATATGATAATTTACTAAAAGGATCTGTGAAGTCTGGTAAGGCGATTTCTTTTTCCTCCATGTACCAGTACTTGATCATATCTCGATAATCGCGGAGAAGATTAAAAATATCTTTATATGTCATTTCATCAAAGTGATTTAATTTTACGAATAAATGAGTAAACGTTTGTCATTGGACGTAGAATAATAAGTGTGTAACTCGCGTTCAATAGTACGAATGTCTGGCTCACTTGTGGAAGCATTTATGATATCTTGACAGTAGGGTATGGATTCATCTAAATCAACTGATGCTGGATAAGCGATCAGTTTGCACTTTGTCTTAAGTAAAGACTCGTTGTGCTCTTGTATATCAGTGTCAAATGACACACCGGGTTGTTTAATAATTTGAAGAAACTGTTCGTAAGTTTCCGATATAGAAGGTAAATTATGTGAGTCATCTTCGTTATCAGATACTAGTGTTGGGTTACATATCATCGAGTTATCTTCGTTGTTTAGGACGTTTACAGGAAAACGGGATAATGCGTCTGCGTTAGCGTTTAGTTTACCCTTTTTATACACGATTTCATAATCGTACTCTTCCAGCTTCAGGCGCCATCTAATGAGCCTGGAGCCGGGATCTTTAACATTGAAAAGCCACACAAGTGGTTTATGGTCAGTTATTATTTTAAATGTTCGACCGTATAAGTAAGGACGGAAGGTCTTTACACCGAATATAATAGCTAAGAGCTCCTTTTCTATAGTAGAGTAGTTGCCCTCGGCTTTGTTTAATGTGCGCGACGCGTAAGACACGGGCTTATCTTTGCCAATTTCGCCTTGCGATAATATAGCGCCTACTGCATAGTTAGATGCGTCGGTGGTTAGAAGAAAAGGTTGCTTAAAATCAGGATACTGAAGCAGAGGTGCTGAAGTTAGTTTATCTTTTAGCTGGATGAAGGCTTGTTCTTGATCCTGCGACCATTGGAAGATAGCATCCTTTTTTAGCAAAGAAGTTAATGGTTTAGTTATTTGGGAAAAGTTATTAATGAAACGGCGATAGTAACCGACTAGGCCAAGAAACGATTTGATGTCCTTAGGATTCCTAGGAATCGGAAATTGAGTGACGGCTTTGATTTTGTCAGGATTTGGCGAGACGCCCTTGTCTGTTATTATATGGCCTAGATAGGCGACTTCGCGTCGTAGAAACTCGCATTTATCTGGCTGTAGTTTTAGGTTGAACTTTCTCAAGCGTTCGAAGACTAATTTAAGTTTTAAAGTATGACTCTTGAGGTCATGGCTGTATATAATCGCGTCATCAAGATACACGTAAGCGTGAAGACCCTGAAGGCCAGAAAGAGCTGTATTCATTAGCTTTTGGAAGGTGGAAGGGGCATTTTTCAACCCAAATGGCATCCTTGTAAATTCGTAGTGCCCGGAAGTGCTAGAGTTCGTATTGACAGTGAAACCAGTTTTAGGACTGTATAGATGAATTACACAATATTTTGTTTTCCCAGTCGTTTTATTACCATTCGCGTTTTTCCCCAAATTGCTTATTTTCCATTCGTCATTATGACCGGCATTTAATTTCTTACACGTTTTATTTTCTAGTCGTATTTTTCGCTAAATGCAATTTTTACCAGTCCGTATTGTTCACATACATTCACTTTACCTGTACAATATATTCCTCATAGTATTTTTTCGCCACGGGTTTTTATTTATGCACGTTATTTTCTCTAGATGCACCTTCACCCTTTTGGAGAAGAAGATTTAACCTTTAGCCAGGCCTAACGATTATTTTTCTTTTGAATTATAGTATACATAATAGCGTTAAAAAAAATACCTACTTGATTTTTTTTGTTATCATTTTTTCCTAAAAAATCCTGTAGTCATTATAGGCCCACTGCCGTGCCGGCCCAATGGTACAGTCGCCCGCAATTAATAGTATCGCACACAACGAAGGCCGCAAAAATATCTGACACAATTTTTATTTGTAGAGCCAAAAGAGAGTGTCACATATTTTGGCGGTCTTCGTTGTGTGCGTGTTACCGGTGACCGTTTACCATGTGGTACGTATGTGGCCAACTTTTTATATTAATTTTTAAACTAAGCTTGTTACTTGTAAGATCTACGATAAATTATAATAAATCATTTTCAATGTTATCGCTATGAGATTACTACCTGGCTAAGGGTTAACATTAGGGCTTAAACACCCATACTTTGGCTATTTACTCGTATTACTAAGTTAACCAATAAAATTCAAAGCTTTCATGGTTTAATAGTCACGAGTACTATAAAACGTTTTTTGTCATAACGGACTTATTTTTTGACAATTAAACAGAAAAAAAAGAGAAAAAAGACAAAGAGAAAAAAAAACAAAAAATTGTTTTTTGGTTTAGAAATATGAACTTAAATATGCTTAATGGTATCAGTTATGATAATTTGCTTCGCTTGCCATAATAATTGTTACTTAAGGATTTAGTAGGGCTAATCGTATTGTAAATTAATCTTGTTAGTGAGTTTTACTTAATATTTAAGTACAGACAATAACCATATACATTTATCCAAGGTGGTGATTCCCTGAAGGTAATTATTTACAATATTTTCTATCTTCTTATCCATCGTAATATACTTTTTGTTTCTTTTCCGAAAAACATCAGACCTTACTTCCATTTGAATATTCAAAAAATTTACTTCTAAAGCTTCCTCTCGTAGCTGTGATATAAAAAACAACAGGTTCGAGTTTTTAGTACCAAGCCTCACATTCATCTTCTTATGCCAACTCTCAACGACATTGTTCGTCCTATGGCGGTGTCCGTAACATGATATCATATGAATCATGCCAACTTTGATCCATTGGCTTAGCATGTAGCCATTAAACTTTAATATATCATCTGTTTGTGGTGATGTTGACAGAACCGAAATCCACCCTTCGTGCATTTGTAGTGGGGGCAGATGTGCTAACGCAGCACATTTAGCAACGTGACTGCATCCTTCGCGAGTACTTGTTGCCCCAAGCGAATCTGCATTTTTATACACGGCCTGCGTATAATGAAAGTAACAACCACTTAGTTTCGCTGTTGGGTACACATATTTAATAGCATTAGCAGCTGCAATTTCAAAATCAATTTTTATGTGTTCGGGCTGAAAATTGGGAATGTTTTCTTTTATTATCTCGAACATTCGTTGGTACGTTTGCTGCTGCTTATTGGGTAACAACGCATATATACAGGGAACTACCCTCGTGTGTTCGTCGTCCGAACCCATATCGCCATGTACCGTGTACAACTGTACGAATGGATGAGGCACTATCTTAAAAGTGCCATCTATAAAAAAGGTGTTTAACCTTGCTACCCACTGCTTGCACTCGTTTGTAATAAAAAGTATAATGTCATAGTCGTGTACACATACAAAATTTTCAGATATGTTGACAGGTAAAATCACATCGTCAAATGTTTCAAACTTAGATGTTTTGGCCGATCTCCGGCGTGCGTCGTACAAAGCATCTCTTACTGAATGAAAAGGAGGCAACTTGTCCACGTATTCTTCACGCATGAATTTTTTCATTTCCTGTTTATACAGCATAGGAATGGGTCTGTAGTCAGTCGCAACCTTTTTTTTCAGTTCAATTATTTGTTTTTCTACGTCTATTGTCTCAAAATCAGGTACGCATGAATGTTTTTGATCTCGCAAAATGCTTCTTTCCTCTGCATCTATGACTAACATCCCATTGCACGAAGTTTTTGTGTGACAATTCCACACAGATAAACCAGATTTATTGGTACGTTTTAAATAATGTCGGTATCCACCTCTTATTAAAATACGTCCCCCATGAGTACTTGCCAAGAAAGTAAACGCACATGATCCTGACGATCCCCCTGGGATTTCTTGACTTGGTTCCATCATAATCATAAATTTTCACTTTATTGAATAAAATATTAATTTTAACATGCAACGTTTCAATGACATTGACATTGTCCGTATAAAAGTGTATTGATAGAACTCGTTGCCTATCTATCTAAAGAGGTTTAAATCCAGTACTTAATATTATCACCTATCTATTACCGTATTG